>JAHREE010000245.1:10878566-10951348 GCA_033628505.1 Tringa tobata
GAGGAGGAGGCTTTGCCCGGCGTCAAAAAAGCCCCCAAAAGAGCTTTCTGTCGGCCTTTTTAGCTACAGATCCCTTCTCTCAGCGCAGTCTTCCCTGCCCTGGAGCCGGTCTCCGTCGCAATCAATTCAATTTTATATAAATCTCAGGATAGGCAAAGAGCACCCCAAAGCACCACAAGAAGGGTGCATGTAATCTCTCCTTGTAAAAGAGGTGTAGTAAATTGATTAAATCTAGTAAAAGATTTGATAAACAACCACCAACCTAAAGGATCTGCAAGAAAGGACCTCAGGTGTAAATATCTTCTCTAACTGTTTTTACAACTTGTCTGTTTTATTAAAAGCCACTTTTAATTCAAAAAATTAATTTTGAATGGCAGCAGCCATGATGTCAGTTTATAATGTAGAGCTCACATTAGTGGTGGAAACAAACCACACTGAGATTTTAGACCCAAGTAGGTGGATGGGTCTTGGAGTTAAGGACCCTGCTGAGCCAGGTACAGCAGTGGTTAACACTAAAGCAGATAACAGCTTTTGGCACCAACTGAAGAGGAAATACAGCTGCTGAAAAATTCAAACAGTTTTCCAAGATTGCCCTTCAGGACCGGGGAGAAACTCAGGTTCCAAATTCTCCATTTCAGAAGGTGTATTTGTAATGCTGATTCCTCTGGTGCTCCTGTGTCAGTGTTTTAGATAGAAGAGGAATGAATTTTTAAAGCAGAAGAGTTGTCCTCGTTTACCACGACTTTGTTTGCACTGCAGACCAGTCTCGGAGCACACAAGCTGAATTCCTGTCAGATGAAACCCAACTGAACTTCCAAGGAGAGAGAGCAGTGAGCCTGCAATTGCCAAGAGGTGTTCGGGTAAGACCTGGCTAGAGCTAATATGAAATAAGCTCTTTGATATAAATTTGGTGTAGGTATCATGTCCTCAGCTCCAATCAGTTTTGTCCTTGAAACTTGTTTCTACTGTAGCACATTAGCTGCTGATGTAGACATAACCTTTCCAAACAGCAGATCACATTCTTTGTATCATTCGTGATACTTACAGCATTACCTTACTAAATGCCATAAGGTAAAATCAACATACAGCTCATGGAGATCTTTGAAAGAAGTTACGTTATCTCCCTTTCTCTCTCCCAAAAACAAGTGCTTGTCACAGTTAGCTGACTAGGTTTAGAGGGATCCAAAATGTTTTGGGTTTTGGATTTGGGTTTTTTTGGGTTTGTTATTTTTTGTTTTGTTGGTTTTTATTTCTTTGGGTTTTTTTTGTTTTGCTTTAATACTAGCTTTCCTTTAACGTCTGAAAGATTAGTCTAATTTTTCAAGAAAAGTAAGCAACAACAATAGTTACTTTATTTTTTCTATAGATCTTGCCAATTAGCATATGTTCCTAAACTACAGAATCATGGAATCACAGAATGATATGGGGTTGGAAGGGATCTCTGGAGATCATCCAGTCCAACCCCCCTGCCACAGCAGGTCCACCCAGAGCAGGTTGCACAGGAACGTGTCCAGGTGGGTTTGGAATATTTCCAGAGACAAAGACTCCACCACCTCCTTGGGCAGCCTGTTCCAGGGCTCTGACACCCTCACGGGAAAGAAGTTCCTCCTCCTGTTGAGATGGAACTTCCTGTGTTCCAGCTTGTGCCCATTTCCTCTTGTCCTGTCACTGGGCACCACTGAAGAAAGCCTGGCCCCATCCTCCTGATACCCACCCTCAAAGTATTTATAGACATTGATCAGATCCCCCCCCTCAGTCTTCTCGGGGATAAATCTTATTCGCTTGTTTCTGATTGAAGGCTACAGAGAAAGGAATACTGCTTTTTTGGCTTACATAACCATATATTCATTTAGACTTCGTATTATTTGCATATACTGAGATATTTTATATTCTCTGTGTGACTGAAATTAGTCATATCTAGGATTGCATAGACATGATCTAGTTGGATCTGTTTTGAGCAGGGACTTACACTACATGAACTCCAGAGGTTCTTTCTAACTTAAATTGTTCTATGATGCTATGATTTTGTGGCATAGAAACACCTATCTCAGTTGTATATAAGATTTAGAGTAACAACTATAGTTATCGCATAATTTTCCACGCACAGAAATATATATTAATATTTTTTGCTAGTTTGTTTTCCTCTTAATGCAATTAAAATAATGGACATTGCATCATCAGACCTGAGCTAATCACTCACATTATATGAGGCAAAGAACAACTAGTAAAGGAAGACTCTGCAACGAAGCTGAAGTGTAATGATTTGAATTGCTGAAACAATTTTAGACAGACGTTTGTACATTTGTTAATATGGAAAGAACAGTATAAAGTAATATATAAATATAGGTAGCTTTGTTCAGAAATGTGTCACCAGTGAAGTTGTAATAACTCTGTACTGGAAAATTCCTCTTCAACAGAGATTTAAAATGTACTGAAATTGTTTAATAAGTCAGAAATAAAATAAATGTAGCTTTTCTAAGGCTTAGTTGTAGGATAGCACGTATCTGTTAAACTGATCCCTGCTGACTGCACTAACCTTTTTTGAACAGTTTCTGTCTAAGTGTACAGTCACACTATTATGACTTCAACAGTCAGCTGTGCATTTTTTGGAATGAACGTCTGATTTCATTCATACAGCAAAAATTAATAAAGCACATTTTCAATAAAAATGTTTAAGAGCTACAAATGCAATTCCTGTTAAGACTGGTGGAGTTTTACAACAGCTTTCCTGCTCACCTTGCTGAAACATACATCTTCCAGGAAAACATTAAATGAGGATAAAAATACTGTTAGAAGAGATACAGTGGGAGGGCAAATATATGCTTGTGTTCTGAAAGGTTCCTGCTGCCATAGGTAGCGTCAGTGTTTAACTGCAGAAAAAAGGTTTTGTAAGTACCTAGTGACCATCTGATGTTAGTGACTACCTCAGAAGACCAGATATACAAGTAGTTTCTCTGCTTTCTTGTATGGTATTTAAAAAAAAAAAAAAAGTCACTTGAAGTCCTACAAACCCTTGCATAAGTGCATAAGTACATCCTTGCATAAGGATGGGGCCAGGCTTTTTTCAGTGGTGCCCAGTGACAGGACAAGAGGTAATGGGCACAAGCTGGAACACAGGAAGTTCCATCTCAACATGAGGAGGAACTTCTTTCCTTTGAGGGTGTCAGAGCCCTGGAACAGGCTGTCCAGAGAGGTGGTGGAGTCTCCATCTCTGCAGACTTCCCAAACCCACCTGGACACGTTCCTGTGCAACCTGCTCTGGGTGGACCTGCTCTAGCAAGAGTGTTGGACTAGATGATCTCCAGAGGTCCCTTCCAACCCTGTGTCATTCTGTCATTCTGTGATTTGGTTAGTAATGTGTTTTTTTTTAGCTCAACTGCGTAATTTTTTATTTAAAAACCTCTTCCTGAAAATACCGTGTTCCCTTTAGCAACTCAGTATTGTTTCTCCAGTTCCAAAACTAGAACGTTCAACAATATTAAGTGTCTTGTTTATTCATTGGCAGGAGATTAGTTGAAAAAGATCAGTCAATACGAAAGAGCAGTGAGGCTATTTTCTTTTTTGACTACACCTTTAAGAGCAAAGTGAGTCTGGCTGGAAGAGAAGTCCCAATGAGTTAGGAGCTAGACTGAGACAGCCGGTGATATAAAAAGCTATATTCAGGGTGCTCCTCCATATGTACTTTATATTTTCCTTACTTTGTTTTTCCCTTTAATCTCCAAAAAAAAAAAGTTATCTAGCCTGAAAGATATTTGCTGTTCATCTGGGAGAAATCAGAACTGAACTCATTTAGAGAGTGATATGATCCTCTGAAGCTTGACAGCGTGACAGGGCAGGTGGGCACCCACTGTGTTTACACAACAAGAGTCTAAAATAGGAGGCTCTTCATTTTCTTTGAGTATGTTTCCCCTAGGGGGGATGCAGAAAAACAGGAATTTTTTTGGTGTTTTTTTTTTTTTTCAAAGGTTGCTTAGGCTGGGATCAGGTTGGAGGTTTTACCAAAGTAGCTGCCTTGAAACGTAATTTCAGTGATCTGCAGATTTAGAATATATTCCATCTAAGCCTTATCTCTAACGTGAATAGTTTTCAGTTACTATACTAAAATAAAATGGCCATAAGCTTCAAGAAAAATAGCTAGTTTATACATGTTTATGCACTCAGTTTCAGCACTAATAAACATAGTTAAGAGATGTACCAGGAACAGTTTAACAATGAAAAACTATTCCCAGTGGCTCTGTACATTCATTTTAAAGATTTCTAATTTACTAAATATTTGCCTTCACTTTTCTGTCCAATTTCATTATGTATAGCTGGGCTTTTAATTTGCATTCCTTTCTCATCATAGTTTGCTCACACAGAATGGTACTTTTAATTATTTTCCTTTGTATGGTTCTCTGAAATATAGGACTTGGAATGGAAAAGATTCCAGTTATTCAAATAGTTATTGTAAAGGGTAGTAAAATCTGGAGAAAAGCCACATCTTTTTTACTGCAGCTGACACACTACATTGATCTAGCAGGAAATCTGTCTATTACTGAGACAGATGGGGGAGCTCTGGGACTCGGTTTAACAGGGTTGCAGCTACTGCGGATGCTGATACCATGCACTGACAATAGCTGCAGACTGAAAAGCAGAGTTTACATGCCTGAAATAAATTGTTTTGATTAGAACCTTTAGGAAAGAAAGTCATAAGGTACAGTTTTATTGACTACTTGCCAAACAACACGGACCTGTGCTCTGTAAGCTTGTTTTGCTCTTGTAAGTCAAGCACCAACTGGGCTTTTATTTTCTAAGGTTATGGACTTACAGCATAATACATTATCATTTACTCTGAATTATTACACAGACAGGAAAATGGGAAACAGAATGCACATTCAGTTCTCAGTGTAGTTGATCTTAGGAAAAAATATTTTTTCAGGAGACTATGCATTTGTTTATCTTCCATAGGTATGTATGAAATTTGCTATTGATAAAAATTGTTTCAAAACAAAAAGGGACATAAAACCCAAATATGTGGCAGTCATGAAGGAAAGCAGATTATTAACACTCCTAATTATTATCGAAAGTTTACTATTTTCTCATAGAATCTGGTTTTTAGGTGCCATTGCAGGTTTTTATTTTACTGAGGATCAGAGACCACTGTATTTGTGGCATAAGGATATTGTGATTACCTCAATAGAACTGGAACAATTGTTATGCAAGGCAGAGCTAGGATTTTCTTCCTCTATGGAAGATCTATATAATATATTATCACTAAAGGTATTATTTGTTGCATTGTTCTTCAAGAAATTAGTATGTACAGGTACCAGTATGTCCGTTTATCATTGTCTGTTCTGGTCTAATGCATTTAAATATTTAGCCTGATAGCTAAACCAGAGCACATCAAATTTTGCATTATGTTGTACCACTCTAATGATAGAGTTCTGGCTTGTTTATTGCCACTTTGCTTTTTTAAATCACCATCTTCCTCTGAAGATGACTTTTATTTTAGATTTCTTATTTTTTAAGGCACAGTAATTTGAATAATAATAAAAAAGTGAGATCATTAACTGCATCCTCCATAAACAACAATGTAGCTTTATGAATTTCCAAGCCTGATACAACATCAAGCTGCTGCCTCATGCTCAACTACTTTAGCATATTGATTCGTATTATTATTGACTGTAAAGGCTAGATGGCTTTTAAACCTTCCTACAATGAACATTACCAGAGTTGTTTTATATTTTATTTCCCACTTAGCTGAGACAACTGCTTATTTTCATGGCAGAACCTGGGAGTAACAAAGAATAGATTTCAGCATATTCATATCCTTTTTCTCGGCTATGAAATAAGTTGGCTGACAGCTACATGACAAAAGTAACAAATTGACACTGTGGTTCAGAGTGAGTTTAATCCAGCCGTGATGTGGGCTTGAGAGCCCTCTGCAGAACAAAACTGCTGCATCACATCATCTGAAAAGCCTGTTCCTCAGTCAGCCATGCCAGTGTGAAAGCTTCCCGTCCTTTATAACCAGTAAATCTACATCTGGATGTAGATTATTTGGCTGGGGCTCCATTACTCACTCCTTCAATAAGATTCAATTTTAACAGGACTATATTTTCTGAATTATCACTCCTTAAAAATAAGGCTGCCTCAGGAAGCTGCATTATTAAGCCAGTTTGTGTCTTAAGCAATCATATTCTAAGGAAAACAGTCAACATATTCAGGCTCCCGGTCCGAATCATCCCTGAAATAACTTTTCTCCATTGACTGAGTGAAGGAACCTTCATGAATTTTCTCTATTTAGTTTGTATGAATACTTAGTCCCAAACTCGCAACCATAGCAAAACATGTTCTAGTTTTTCCCTAATTTGGTGAACTCTGAACAGACCATTACTTCTCAGGAGTGAAATCTTGGTGTTATGATAGGTAATGCAGTGAAATTATTGTCCCAGTGCTCAACATCAGTCAAGAAAAGGAAACAAAATTTTACAGTTTATTAAGAGCAGAATAGAAAATAAAATAGAAAGTATCACTGTGTCTCTGTGTAAACCTGATCATTGTACAAAGCTCAAAAAAAAAAGCTAACAGAGAAATGAGAGTTCTTTGAAAAGACTGATAGAACAGCAATAAAAATCAAAGCATGGGACAACTTCTATGTAAGTTAAAACAACTCCAACAAACAAACAAAGCTCTTAATGCTTCAATAGTGGTAACAGAGAGTAGAAGGCACAGATTTCTCTAATTTTCTGAGTGGCAAGGAATAAGTAAGTGGGACTAGTTGTTCACAGTCTCTTCTGAAACCAGATGACAACAAATAGTCACCTACAAGACAGAATGGTGGGCTAAAGGAATCCTTGGTCTGAGCCACTGCAGTCATTATCTTATGATTTTGATCCACTAACAATCTATATTCAAAAAGGGCCAGATTATTTTTTCCCTTATGTTCTATGCAGGATTGTGTTTTATGATCCGGTGCAATGGCCATTTTTCAGGGCAGACATAATAATATAAAAGAGACACAGAGGGTTTTCTCAGAGAGGCTACTTTAATTTTCTTATTTATGCAAAAGTAAATCAAACTGAAATACAAAGATATTGATAGTTCATTGTATTTGCCAAACATAACACTCCGTGTCTCATGTGGATCCAACATTGCTGAAAATATAATGTGATTTATATGTGAATAATGTGGTTATTCTAGAGCCCAGAGCAAAGGTACAGTTCCAAAGGATCCCATTGCTTTTGTTAAACCGGGACTTAACATAACGTATAGAATCCATATGAGCTTGCTTGAACTGAAGTCACTGGAAAACTGATTACAATGCATTTAACTATCTGTGTATAGTTTTTGCAGTTCTATGCAATAAACAGATGAAGAAAGCATAACATAGGATAACTACATTTTACAAACTTTGATCACATTGTAGTATTTCTTTGGAATATGTCATCTTGCCAAAAGGTAAAAGGACCATATGATCATCTAGAAGGCAGCATATGCAAATAAATATGGTAGCAAGTACAAACATATGTTAAATCTTCCCACTTCATCAATATAGAAAGCTCAAGAGTTTTTGTCCGCACAAGCCAACAAATCTTAAGGCTTAAAGTGTGTTTGTGCTACTCCCTTTCTCTTAGTTCCATAGTTATACAGCTTACAAAAAGCTGTACAGGAGTATTTATTTTTCAATGACTTACAGAAAAACTCCTACTGAGGGTAAAACTAGATGTATCCAGACAAACTAAAAACTGACTAAAAGTGCCTAAAAATGTACTGAATTTGTTCGCTGGGGTTCACACATCATGCAGGACCCATTTATACTGAAATAAGATAAAATTGTTCAGAATTTTGACAAACTATGGGGAAGAGGCATCAATCATCTCAGTAGACTTTAAAGTGGAGCATTGGAAAACTGTACTGGAACAGGGCTTTTTTTTTTTTGATCTTTTTTTCTCCCAAACTGAAGAATTGTTAGAACTAAAGACCATAATAAACTGTTAATTCAGCCATTATAA
Organism: Tringa tobata; assembly: GCA_033628505.1. NCBI lineage: Eukaryota > Metazoa > Chordata > Aves > Charadriiformes > Scolopacidae > Tringa > Tringa tobata. The sequence continues at coordinate 10,886,561 of JAHREE010000245.1, forward strand.
CCCTCTGTATATCACAGGTGCTTAAGTTTTACTCAATGACTCCATACTGCGTTCTTTATTTTGTATTTGGCTAATGTCTCCTGTTCAAGAAGTTGGCCAGTCTTTATTTAAAGATACAAAGAGGCAGAAAATCTTCCGTGCCTCTAATAATTTGTTCCAGTGTTTAATTAGACATACTGTTAAATCTGTGTGCTTTATTTCTTTTCTGAATATAGTTAAATTCTTGCTTCAAGTCATTATTTTTAGCAAGCTTTTCCCCTCTAGATTAAACAGCTCTTTAGTGGTATGTATTTTCTTCCTGTGAAGCTACTTGCACAGTGTAACAAAATCAATTCTCAGTTGTTGCCTTTTTAAGAGCAAGACACATTAAGTTGTGGTTTTTTATTTTTTTTATTTGCTCATGCTATAGCATTTTCTACAGACTTTGAGTTTTTATGGCCTTTTCCTTAAATAGATTGCAATTTTCAGTTTAAAAAAGTGACTTCTAATAAGGATATTCCAAAATTTATGCTACCTATGCCATGTATAATGAATTTGGATCTTTGGTCCTACTGCACTGTTTATCTTCTCAGAGATCATGTTAGGCCTTTTTATTTGTTCTTTTTGAGGAATATTCATTCTGGAAAGGCATGTTGGGTTGTTTTTCTTCCATTATTTTCTTTTTGGAAAGTACCATTTCCATGAATGCCTTATACTTGTTTCCCTGAGGGAGAAAGGGTCAGCCTCTGGGTAGAGTTTCTCTATAGGCTTTGTTTAGATATGACTTGCATTTCTCCCTTTCCACTTCATCTTCATAAGACAAGGGCTTTTCAAAGCCTGTGTCTACATTAGCAAATGGTGTGTCAAAAGAGGGATGGATTATTAAAGAGTTGGTGGTGAGTGTGCAGTATTTACACTATTTGTGGGTGTTTGATTTACAGTAGTTTGGTCTGTTGTTCAAATGCCCTTGCTAAAACTTTTTTGTCTCTAGTATGGATTTCCTTTTTTTTAATAATTATTTTGATAATTTAATTTTGGAAAAAATCAAAATGATACATTATTTCAAAATCAAAAGTTGAAATCTTTTGATTGGGAAAAAATCACATGAAAGGATTCATTTTCTTCAGCTCTTCATTATCATTTTTTTTCCTTAAATTCACCTGTTAAATTTAAATGGAACAGGTCTTGTGAATATTTGTTTGACTGAAGATCATGTTCCTCAGTGAGAAAAAGAAAAATTTCACACAAAATACCATTTGAAAACTCTCTGGAATTAGAACTTTTTCTTCATTCACTGCCACTTTAATATAAATTTATAGCATAGACCTAGGGGAGGGAAGAAAATCAGATTTATGTTAAAGTCACCTTGGTCAAGATGGAAAATAAACCCTAATCTTACCTTACCTAGGATAAAGAATCACAGGAAAAGCAATTGGATCAGGAAAAACAGAGTTAGAAGCCGTCAGTGAGCAGATAAAAGGAATAGCATTTTGCCTTAAATATTTGTTAGCAGTTGCCCAATTTGATGATGAACTATTTTTTCATAGCTGTTGCAATGCAACAATTCATTTGAAAACTGTTTTTACTGTATCCTGCGAGGGAAAGAACGTTTTGGTTTAGATAAAGTGTTGTTTTAATCAATGTTAATTAAAATATGATACTAGTAAAGTGTCTAATATTTCTCTTGTGATCCTATTCATCTGCTCTCTGAGGGCATAGTGAGATATCAGATTTTTAATTGCTGTTTAATATGTTTTTTCATGAAGAGTGGAATGCTCTTATACAAAATCTCTCTCTTTTTTTTTTTTTTTAGCATAGCACAGTCTGACAAATAAACAGTTTGAGTCTATGAAGTCTCCTTCTACACAGGGTGTTTGTTATTGGGAGTAATACCATAGCATTGGAAATAATTCTTTGGGCCAATCCTTTGGAAAGACAGGATTTGTAGTAGTGGTCCACAGAACTATAGTCTGTACAACAAAAAATTAATGAAATAAATTTAATTTAGTCTACACTTTTACCTGAAATATGGCAGACTAGAAAAATATGCAGAAAAAAAAGAAAAAAAAAAACCCTCATCCAAAAAACTGAGTTTTAGAACTAGATTCTGTTGTCTTCTTGATCTGTAGTTGGAAGTCTATATGAACCACAATTTCACTAACATCCTTTATGAACATACAGTTTTAAACAGTAGCAGTACACGCATATAGTATAGAATGTATTTAACAGAGGAAACTAATTGTTCTCCTGAATTAGTTCTCCAAGAATGTTCTCCTGGCCAAGGAGTCACTGTCATCATTTGGGCTGGGCTGGCCAATAAGCAAATGACAGTTGCTCTCTTTAATCTCCATCTCCCTTGTGAGAAGAGAGGGACGATAAGAGAGATAGAGATTATGAGTTAAAAAGAAACGGAATGACTTTAATGAAATTTTAATAATAAAGAAAAAAGTTAATAATATTAATAAGAAAATAATGAAATATATACAAACAGGTACAAAGCCAGTATCGAGCTCCCAGGATGACAGTCACATCACTGGCAGGCGCTGGGAAAGTCCCAGACTGGACTCAGCAATGGATGGAAACTGGATTCCAGATATGGAGTCGGGAATGCATGGGTTGGGATCAAAGGCAAGCAGACAGAGCCCTCCTCGGATGTTGGCCATTGAATAAAGGATTGATCCTTTGGTCCCTCAGCTTTTATGCTGAGTATGGGGCAGATGGGATGGAATACTCTCTTGGTCAGTTTATATTTTAGAAGTATTTTAAAAAATATGTTTGTAAACCTTTGTTCCATTTGAATGGAAAGACAGGAAAGGGGTCATAATGGATCCTGTTCTGACTGCAGCTATGAGGGACCTCATTTGCATAGGAATAGAAAGTTATCTAAGTGGCAATCATAAATCTAACTTAGTAGCATACAGTGTGAGCCACTGCTATGGCTCAGTTCATGTTTGTGAACACAACACATGCTCATGTATTTCACTCCAGAACAGAAATTATATGTGTATTTCTTTTTTATAAATGTATTATAATTATATTTTTTTTTCGGAACAAAAGCACTTTTTTCTCAAGCAGTGTTTCTCAAAAACATTTCTCAATGTTTTTACATTCCAGTAAAAAAAAAGCATTTCAGTATTAGAAGCAGACAGGTTTGGATAAGAATGGAAAGTAGATGCATTTGCTTTGTTGACTGGTTTGTTTAAAAACAACACACAAACCTCAAACTTGTTTTTCTGGTTCAGTTACCATCCATGAGAAAAAAAAAAACTGAGGAGAATATAGAATCTCATGATATTGTTTAGGAATCAATGAATTTATACAACTTGTTTTGATCCTTACTCAGTATAAGTCTTCTGCCTTTTATTCTCAAAATTTCCACATAGTCTGTTTTAGCTGAAAAAAAAAAAGAAAAAAGAAAAAAGAACCACCACCAAAAACCCCACCAAAAAAATTTCTGTGGAATATATCTTTCAACAGCATTTCTCAACTATCAGTAAATTTCAATATGAAAATTGCGTTCACCTTTAATGTCACAATAAGGACTAGCATCGTGCAAACACTGTAAGTAAAACATTAACATCAATATATAGATTAGGCTTGGATGGGACTTTGAGCAACCTGGTATAGTGAGAGGTGTCCCTGCACCAGGCAGTAGGGTTGGAACACGATGATCTTTACGGACCCTTCCAACTCTAACCATTCTAGGATTGTATGATTCTTCAGTCTTCAAGTATGTTCGTTTCACAGATAATATAATACTTCTTAATTAAACACCTCTGTTATTCAGCAGAGTCCACTCTTTTTCTTCAGATGGGTTTTGTGAATCTAATTTATAAAAAGGGATCACATCATTGAGGTTTTTTGGATATGTTCATGATGCTGAATTGTTTCTTAAAGCTAAGCAGTTGCTGGCTTGTTCTTTAGAAATTATCTGGATCTTCTTTATTTTCAGAAGTTACAGTGCCCTTACTGGAATGTTATTAGATCATAAACTCCAATTTGATGGGAACACTTAAAAGTGTTGTCAGGTTTTATCCAACTGGTTGCATCACAGTGCATTATCTGAAGATCTGACCCACAATTTTCCTTCTGAAGAGCGATCTTTTGATGTTGCAAACTGTATGTCTATTCTTTCTGCAAAACAAATGAGATGGTTTCTTAAACTTTTCACCCAAAATAATTATTTTCCTGTAGAACACTGGAAAGACCAGGACAGTCAAAAAAGTACTCAGGTACAGGAAATATCCAAATTGGGGTCTTCATTTTACCTTTGGACATTTGACCATAATCCCCATTATACCAGTTGAAACTGAATTTCCTAGTCTGAGGGCAGCATTGGCCCTATGTGATTAATGAGTTCTGGCAAACTAAATTAGCTGTAGAATCATCCAATTTGTTTCCTTGTTTCTAGTGATCAGATTACTGAATATGTCACTCATTATCAGAACTTTTCTCCCAGTCCTTGTCCATAAAACTGGGTTTGGTAACTTCTTAACTTGAACATTTCCCCCCCCACACCTCCCGAATGTATACCATATTATCAACATTATAAAGAGGTCTACTTCTGTTTCATTTAATTCTATAGTGTAGGGAAGAAAACAAAACCATCAAATCATGCAAATTAGTATTAATAAGCCAAATGGATGTCAAGGTGTACTGTTCAGCGCTACTGCCTCCTACAATTACTGTGATAAAGACCAATAAGGAAGGTGTGTGTGTGTGGCCTTAGGGAGGCATTGTCTCTTCAGGAGGTGAGGAACATACTATCATTCATATACTCTCTTTAGATTAAGTTTTAATCTATGAGGAGTTCCTGCCACCCTTAAAATATAGCAATAATTACTATGCAAGATATATGCCATAGCCTGGTCTAATTATTAAGGTCATTGCAAGCTTTATAACTGGCCTCACAGCTTGCAGAATTAGTCTTATTTAAAATACTGCTGGACTGAAACTTCTTACAAGCATGACGCAAGACACAGCTAGACTGTCTGTCCTGGGTTTTAAACAAGTCTGTATTTGGGGGGAAACCAGGCATCTTCTCCAGGTAACAAAAAGAGGGACTGAAGCCAGCAGGCATGAACCCATGTGAGGAAGCTGGGCATATCCAGTATTCCAGGCATGCAGCAATGGCAATTTATAAGAATAATGCTAAAGGAACACAGGAAAATTGAGCTAAGAGGGCCCCTTGGGCCTGCTACCATAGGCATCCATTCCACACCTCGTAACTCGCAGTTACAGAGTGTTTGGTGACTTTTCCACCTTGAAAGGCTGCTGCAGAAGAACCTGGAGCTGGAGTGGTCAGGCCAACCTCTTCTCAAAAGTAGATCCTAAATTTGATGATATTTCTTTAGCGCCTCTTTAATCTTAGTCACATTCAAATTCATCCTTGTGTAACATGAACTCTTACAACCATTCACAGTATCCATATTATGATCTCTTCATAGCTTTGCTCAGTCAGACTGTTACTAAATGCTATTGTATTTCCCTTTTCTATAATTATATCATAGCAGCAGGTCATAGCCATGCTATGAACAAGTGTTACAGCCACATCCTTCTTCCATTGAGTCTTTTCCAAGTAACAAGTTCTTGCTTATCAATGGTTTGTTCTTTGTAGGCTGTCTCACATCCACCTGCAAATACATGACACCGTATTTTGTGTTATTGAATTTTATGTGACAAAGGTCTGAGAAGGCACGGGTCTACAGATCCTAATCCAAACTGATGGACTGAAGTCAAGGAGTACAAAAGGTTAATCTTCTATTCATGGGGAAAAACTTACTATGTACTCACAACTTTTTAAATGTCCATCTCCATCTTGTCTCACTTGCAGCTGGTAGGAAAGAAACTGTGGTTTAGTTTACAGGTATGCAGAAGGAAGAGGATGTGAAAAATGCCAGAAGTTTACAGATCACCATTTTATAACATACCACTCTAAGAAAGATATTTTCCAAAATGGAATATGCAGAAGTATGCTTTAAATGCATTGAACTATGTTAAAATGTGGTGTTCGCTTTCAACATGAATAGATATAAGCATTTTGTATGTATTTTATGATGTATGTATTTTGGAAGTAGGAAAGTTATTTGCACTTTCAGCGGTAGGTGTCCTGTATAACAGCACAGGTTAGGATTTGTTAGCCAATTTACCCATTTTTAAATGAGTCAGTCATTACCTTTTTAAAAAAGAAATCATATAACAGAAAGCATCTATAAAACTCTCAGTTCATTTCCGCTGATCAGATAGCTTTTTCTGTGGAATTACAAAATGCTAAATGGCTCATGAGGGTGAACCATAGCAAATAGAATCCTGATGTTCACTTTCTTATTATGCAACATGACTGTGAAAACGTCCCAATAGGTGTAAGAGGGAAATGGAATGAGGTGATAAATAATTTATAACTAGAGAAAACTAATCAGAACTCCTCAATTCCCATTGTCCCCATACAGGTGCTCAATTACTTCCTCAAAGAGGCCAAGAGACCAATAACCTGACGCCTGGGATATAAATGAATTTTATTATTAAGGAAGATATTAAAACTTATATAAGTACACTAAAGTAGCTAATCTAAATTCTGTACAGATTTTCTAACAACCTTTCGTGTCCCCTTCCTGATGGGGCTTCTTGCAGAGTGGTGAGCCTTGCTAGAGCAATCTGCTGATCTTATGTAAAAATCAATGATTTCACCTTTACCACAGTCAATTTTCATGCAATCTCTGTGGTTTTTGCAATGTTGTTGTTGTACTTTTTCCAAAATATGTTTACTCTGGTCCTTTAAAGAACAAAATTTTCTATAGATAAGGAATATGTACAGGTAAGGAAAAACCAAACAAAAAAGTATCAGTGTTTCATACAAGCCCATCTTCAGAGTTCACTATTTCAACTTCAACAGCCTATGCGAGAATAACCGTGCACAATTTACAATGTGAAAAGTGCTCATCTGGATTTCAGATATAGAGTGGACTTATTTGTAAATGGACTAAATATGATTAAGGATGAGAAAGAAAATGTTTGACTAGAGCCAGCAAGGCTGGTTAGAATATTTTCATTAAAGGTTTGTCTATTTTTTTTAAACCTTCATAAAAAAATTAATAGTAACTGTCATCCTCATGTTTTGTCAAGTCATTCTTTAGCCTCCAACCTGCCTCTGGAAACAACAACAAGTATACAATATACCAAGGTTCTTCAAGATCAATTTTCCCACCAAAAAAGCACTTTCCTTGTTGAATTGTGGCTGGTCATTCTCAGTGCTCCACAACCTTCCTTGCCCTCTGCAATTCACTTAAAATGCTTTGATATTGTGCCTTTGCAGTCAATCAAGTGGAAGAAATACCAGATATTTTTCTTATCGGGGTGTTTGACAGACTGAAGACAGGGCTAAAATAGCATGTTGATTAGTTGTACAGATATTGTGTCCTGGGTAATAATGATTTAAGGGCAGAGATGAGAAGTGTTTATAAACATGAGTAAAAACCCAACATATAGTTGACTTCTTACGTATCCAAGAATCAACAAGAAGTTACTCCCCATTACATGGGTATAAAGCTCAAATTGCCAATGTAATTCCCAATATTTTGAAAGTTAAATAAGTGTATAATGGTAAATCAAGCTTACCAATAAATACTGCCCTTTAGAAACTGCAACTGAAGTAGGTAATGTTTACTGAACATGGTCTGTATTCTGTGATCCTCGATACCGTTTTCCCTAATGTATTACTAATTACTATGTTTCATTTCAAACACAATGATCTCTTCCCAAAATATGGCTCACATAAAATCGTGAGAGTTTACCCACGTGAGTTTCACGAAAAGGATAGGATCAAAAGTCAGAAATCCTCTCACTGAATTCACACACAGTGAAATGCAGTGGATTGCTAAAGCAGATTCTGCTCCCACCTCAAACCTCTTCTACTGTTTCTTCCTAATCCTTATCAGCTTTACTGAAGATACCTTTGTAGCTTATAACAATTCAAAGACTAAATTTATTTCCTCCTTTCAGTTCTGTCTTACCTTTAAGCAGTCCTTGATTTGATTTGATTTCAGATATTCAACTTCACATCCAAAAGACTCAATTAATTTATTATTTTATTGCTGATAGCAATGACTCTGTACTCAGAAATTATACATGTAAAATAATAAAATGTATCTTGGTTTCTTAAGATAGCACTTTCTATACTTTTAAATAGATGTGGAATGGCCCATCTGGCAGGCAATAGAAGTCTTTCCTGGAGGAGGCACTACATAACATTTTTTTTATTACTTACTGATGACCAAATGCACACTGCTTTAAACAGTATTCATTTCCAGTAAAACATCATTTGGGTGTAGTATAATAATGTATGGATCTTTTATGCTACATTCTTAGACAAGGACAAAGTGATACAAAAATCTTAGCACTTTCAGAGATATGTATTTCCATTTTAAGTATTTGTATTGGAATAAGGTAGATGTGACCCATCCCAAACAGCTTCATTCCTGTCTGTTATTTCTTACCAAGTTTGTGGGCTCTACTTAACTCATCCAAATGCACTAAACCTGAGACATTTAGCCTGTCAAAAATTCTCATTTCAGCCACGATTGTTGACCATGTACCATTTAAACAAAAGAAAAAAAACCCACACAACAGAACAGTCCAGCAATTTAATGTAGAAGACATATATTTTACAAATTAATTCAAAGCTTCCATTTCTTTCTCTTTTCCAGTTTTTGAATCAACTTGTATTCCTTGCCCTTGAAAAAAGCAAAGCTATAAGGTCATGCACCTCCAACAAGGTTCCATGGCTTTGATGCTAACAATCAGCCTTGATCAAACTGTATAATCTTAAAATAGACCCAAAAGTTCACTGTTGGTTTCACACTTGGCAGAACAATATGGGTGTATCTGTGCCTGTGCATCTCTATTTTTTTACCTTTTCATAGCTCTTTAAACCCAAACATTGTCAAACCTGGAAAGGCTCTGCTTTGTGTTCTGGAAAAAAGCTATGAAGAAGAGCATAGCAAATCACTAATTGGTATCAGAATTCAAAGCCTAGTTTGAAGAAACTTAAGAGAACCATATATTTGGGTGTGGGTTTAGTTTTCCCACTAGCATAACTACTAAATGTTTTAGGTTTACTCTGTATTCAATTGAATATGCTCTAAATCTTTCGGCTTTCAAATATTTTGAGACTTTCTTCACACAAAGAAACATTAGCTGTGCTACAACATCTACCTTGTCACACTGCAGACAAGATGCACATGAAACAAATCAAAACACTAATATTTTTGTGCTTCTTTTGTTTGTGCTTCTCTTACTCTTCACTGCACATTTTCTGTGTGCCTCACAACTCCTTAGGGAGGGGGAACTGATTGTAAAAGCACTGATAGTCAAGTTCTTTGTTTGGGGGTTTGTTGTTTTGGTTTTTGGGGGGTTTCTTTTTGTTTGTTTTTGTTTGTTTTTGTTTGTTTGGGTTTTTGTTGTTGTTGGTTTGTTTGTTTGTTTGTTTTAACCCAGAAAACGTCTGTTGTTTTTCACTAGTCTGTAAGCGTTCACACTTTTGAGATAATTTTGACATAATTTTCTAAAGGCTTGGATGTCTCAAACCATTATTAACTTCAGTAAATCTTTCTGGAGTAGGAGGAAACTTTCTGTAACAGTCTCAAATGAGTAAAACTCGTAGTCGTGCTACTTTGATGAGCTAATGAACTCCAGCTGAAATCAGAATGTTCTCTTGTAAATGGGATGCATAAACTGTTGCAAATTCAGGGTGTGTGAGCCCCAGTGACTTTAACAAGCTCAGGAGCAGCAGGAGACTCCCTAGTATCTCTCCACAAGCTGGAATAATCACACAGTACTCATTTTTAGAAGCTAAATTTTCTAAATAGAAGCTGTTTTGGTCATTAGACCTTGAGTTTAAAGTACAGTCACTGTAAGACCACCAGAAGCAGATAAAACTACTCTGCATGACCTAGAAATACATGTAAGATGAATTATCTCACATATCAGTGAAGAATGACCATTGCATATCAGCCTTAAAAACACATTCTACTTAAATTTTGATCAAAGAGTTAAACTGAATGACATCATTATCCCTACTTTTCCTTCAATTGGTGTTAACTTACAACAGTCTCTTTCTCCTGCTCCCTGTGAAAATGAAAAAGACACCTCCTCCACCCCATAAGCATGCGTGAACTATATCAGTTAAATAATAGGTGAATTCTGCAGTCAAATCACAATTATATATGGCCAATATTTCTGCTTAATACTATCAACAATGATGAACAAACCTAAATATGCAGGTGATCAGTTTTCCAGTGAACAAAGCATATTTAGCTCATGTCCTGTTTTCTTCCTTGTTCCTTTACTCTCCCTTTCCAGTCTCTTCCCAGCCCACGAAACCTCCCCTCCCTGGTAGTCAGCAGTCAATCTTATCATCATAGAATCATAGAGTGGTTTGGGTTGGAAGGGTCCTTAAAGATCACTGAGTAACAGGCATCCTGCTATGGGTAGGGACACCTCTCACTAGACCAGGTTGCTCAAAGCCCCATCCAGCCTGGTCTTGGACTACTTCCACAAGAATAGCATGCTGATGTAAACCAGAAAGAAGGAAAAAAAGAAGCTATAACCACCAAAAGTGATTGATTTGGAAAACAACAACAGTAAAACAATAGTGTTTTTATATCAACAATAAGTAATGCACCTTCTCCAGCACTGAGTTGGTGTTCCCATCTTTCTAACAAACATCTCATTGGCACTTCACGTCCCCCTCTTGTATGTTGTACTTACAGTTAGGTGTCCATCCTTTGATATACTTTGTAAACCAGTCCTGCAGACCCACTCCGGAGTAAAGATTACCATTGTTTAAATGAGGTGTTTCTACATCCCACTGCTATTGGCCATCATTCAACCTTCACATCTTTGCTCTGAAACAGATAAAGTGAACAAGAATCTCCCTTTTCCTCCATGAACATTATTCCCTCTCTGAACATCAGTTGTGAATGTGAATACAGTTATACATATACACATTGCATGACAGTATGCATATGTATGTGTATATATATGCATGTATGTATACATGCACACAACAGGTACACTCATGCAGAGCTCAGTTTCTCCTGACACCCATCACATTGGGGCAGCACCTTGCAATAATTCATTTTTTTAGTGTCTCACTGAAGAACTTGAAACCAAGAGATGGTGATGGACCTGGGATGACTCCCTAATTCAGCTGTGGCAAGTTCTTTTGGTTAGGAGAGACTCCCTTGCACACGTTAAGAGGAGAAGGAAACCCAGGCTCAAACACATTTGACCTTGCCTGTTATTTCCTCAGTACTGTCCAGTTTCACTTCTCCATTATGCAACTAGTTGGGTTATGATGGTTTGGTTTTTTTCTCACTCAGATCATAGTTTTTAATCATAAAAAAAGAGAATTTTTCCATGCCTCCTCCAACTTGATTTTAAAAGAATTTTAATTAAAATGAACAAAATGCCCCAGAGACAGCACGAGGGAGAGAAGATCTGAATACACATCAGGGAAAGCTCCTTGTGTTTCTTTCGATTCACCAGTAGATGGAAGCAGAGAAGCTCTTCCCCCATGATCTGCAGATAACGGAGATGTTCAGTTTGCCTTTTAAGCAAACCCTCATCTAACAGTCAAACGACTGAAAGAAATTGAGACACTGTATTTTTATTTTGATTCCTATCTGATAAAAAGTTATATGGCATTACAGAGAAGAAAAGGTATTTTTTGATTTGAATGGGAATATTTTCTTCTGGAGTCTACTCAGTCTTTTAAAATTATCATTATTTCTTTCTATCCTATTGAACAGTTTTTAAAAATTCAATATTCATCACCCCATGTACTTAGAGTACTGAAAATAAATGTTTATGATACATCATAGTTATAAGTAAATCCCAAGTCAGATATGAAGTATTGCTGGATGGCATTAGTAGGATGGAGTTTCATTTCATGTGCTGGTGTAGTGACCCTATCTGTTATGTGGAATAAAAACCAATTTCTCTTTTGTGAGGCTTTCACAAACAAACGCATTCTACATTTTCATGTCCAAACTGCAAAAACAATAAAATCAGAACAACCATGCAGCGTATCAGCAACTTTAATAAAATCAACCTCTTGCCGAATAAAGGCTTGACCTACTGTCTACTGAAACCCACAAAAAGAAAACTTCTAAAGAATCTAAAGTTATCAAGTTCCTGTTGAGAAATAAATTCCACAGATAAGTTTCCTTTGAATATTCAGGACATTATCTGCATTTATTGCAATCATGGTATTAAGAAATTTTAACATACAAATGAATAGGTTGAACATGCTAGTATAATGGAAAACAATGACAGAGCAATATTACCCTTTTCCTTTCAGAAGAACATTCTCCATTCAGTTTTCTGAAAGATAGCATCTAAGGTAGTTGTTCTCATAATGTGAACTATATTATAGGTTAATAGCATCCTCTGTTTTTTCTTCCTCTATTTCAAAATATATACTTGCAATGCTAGCTTTCAACTGCCTGATACTTGGCTTTGTTGCCAGTACAATATAAAGATGAATAAGTAAAGTCTTCACCCCCACAGGAGTTGTTATTCCTGCCCATCTGGGAACAGAGTTAACAATATATAAGTACACTGATTTATAGAATTAAAGTCCCTTTTGAAAGCAGAAGAGCTAGAGACTGCTTTGTTTAACAGAAGCTCAGATTTTGCAGAACTCTGCAAAATACAGAGAAAGAACCTCAGGGATTTCATGTTGCCTTAATGTGCAGTGAATCAGCACTGTAACTCATATTAACTCTTATATACTGTGCATCACTGAGAGAAGAGAGTCCTAAATTCTGGGGAGATGTGAATACTTTGTGCTGGCCTTTCTCATATGTCAGGACACAGCATTATCCATTGGGGCAGGTCATAACTGCCTAATTCTCTAAGGCTTTATGCCTTCATGTAGTATCTCAGCATCTTCTGCATAAAATCAATTGCATTAATAATTGCGTTTATTTCCAGTGGGTAAAAATATTGCTTACTTTTTCAAAGATACTGTCTAGCAGTATGAACCTATGGAGGAAATAAATGGCTAATTTAATATGAAAATTTTTAGAATGCAGTCTTATACATGGGTGTTGGCAATTTTATTTGGATAATATGAAGCCAGTATAAATTTTTTATTTGGACGATATTAAAAAAAATCCAATATGTCCTTCCTTGTCTAAAAATGAGAGATTCATTGAGTCATAATGACAACAGAACTGTAATTATTTTTATGTCTTCATGCTTGTGTCCGTGCCATCAACTACCCCTAGTTGCAAGTAGGAATACTGAAAGGAATAGGAAGTCAGGGATGATTAACAAGTGGCTCAGAGGCTCATGCCACCAAAAAAATTTTGGGTTTTTTGATCTCGGGGAACTTTATATGGCACCTGATCTGCTAGCAACAGATGGAGTACATCTGTCTCAAAGGGGGAGAAAGATCCTTACACATTAGTTGGCAGGGCTTGTTGATAGGGCTTTAAACTCGGCTGGAACGGGGGAAGGGGAGGTGGAAGATGACAATAATATCAGAATGGCCTGTGGCAAGTGGCAGAATGATACATCAGGGTTGGAAGGAAGGGGTGATAGCAAGGACCTCCAACCTGTTGTACTGACGCATGCTGTGAACACTTCAGCAAAGGCAAGGTCTTGCAGAGCTGGACCAAGAACTCCTGAGGTAATAGGAGACAGGAGGGTAGCTGCCACAAAGAGCCTTGGGGATCAGTGGAGTGCCCCTCTAAGAAGGCAACATGGCTGGCAGACCAACTGAAATGTCTCTACAGCAATGCACGCAGCATGGGCAATTAACAGGAGGAGTTGGAAGCTATCCTGCTACAGGAAAGCTATGACATAGTAGCAATTACAGAAACTTGGTGGGATGAATCCTATGACTGGAGTGTGGCAATCAACAGCTACAAGCTGTTTAGAAGGGACAGGAGAGGAAGAAAGGGTGGAGGTGTTGCCCTCTACGTGAAGGACGCTCTCTATAGAGCACAAAAGATCTCAATCCCTACATGTAGGAAACTGGGCAAGGAGGGCAAGAGACCACCATGGTTGAGCTGTGACTTGCTGGTCAAACTAAAGGGCAAGATGGAGCTACACAGAAACTGGGAGAAGGGACAGGCATCCTGGGAAGAGTACAGGAATGTTGCCTGGCTGTGTAGGGATGAGGTCAGGAAGGCCAAGGCACAGGTAGAACTGAGTTTGGCAAGGGATGTAAAAAAAACCAAGAAAGGTTTCTACAGGTACCTTAAGGTTAAACAAAACGTACCCCCCTGATGAGCAGAAAGGGAAGTTGTATCAACGGACGAGGAGAAGGTGGAAGTTCTCAACAACTTTTTTGCCTCAGTCTTCACTGGCAACCCCTTTCCTCCTAGCTCCCATGTTGATGGCCCACAAGTTGGTGACCAAGGTGACAAAGTCCCTCCCACTGTAAGTGAAGACATAGTACATGATCAGCTGAGAAACCTGAAGATATACAAGTCTATGGGACCTGATGAAATACACCCCAGAGTCCTGAAGGAACTGGCTGATGTAGTTGCCAAGCCACTTTCCATGATATTTGAAAAGTCGTGGCAGACAGGTGAAGTCCCTGCAGACTGGAAGAAAGGAAACATCACACCACATCTTTAAAAAGGGTAGAAAGGAGAACCCTGGGAACTACTGACCTGTCAGCCTCACCTCTGTGCCTGGGAAGATCATGGAACAGATCCTTCTAGATGCCATGCTTGGGCACATGGTGGACACAGAGATAGCCAGCATGGCTTTACTAGGGGCAGGTCCTACCTGACTAACCTTGTGGCCTTCTATGATAGAGTGACTTGATCAGTAGATAAGGGACGACCTATGGATGTGATCTATCTGGACTTCAGTAAGGCTTTTGACACGGTCCCGCACCTGGGCAACCTGGTCTAGTTGGGGGTGTCCCTGCTGACTGTGCGGAGGTCGGACTGGATGACCTTTGGAGGTCCCTTCCGGCTTGGACCATTTTATGATTCTATGATTCTATGATCTGACAAGAGGTTTAAGTACTTGCTCTAAGTTTGCTGTCTTTGTGCTATTTGAGGGGTCGGGGATGTTACTTGAATTCAGACAACAGAAGCAGCCTCCAAAGTGATGTATTTTCCATCCAAAGACTTCTGTTGAAACAACAGAAGAAGGGAAACATAAATTTTCCTTAATCATCCTGAGATAGTAGTTTGCAGCTCCTGTAAAACAGACGATTTCTGAAGTGAATGCAAAGTGAGGCTGCTTGCAGATTCTTAAGTACCTGGGCATAAAATCATAGATATTATTCACATATTTCCACTAAAATTGTGTTAAACAAAGTGAATAAAACCACACAGTCATTTCAAAAAGAGAATGTGAACTATAGAAACAAACTGGTAGAGGTTTTGTAATCAGCAATTTCTCCAAGCTTATTTTAAGAAATATGATTCTTGGGTCACAATGAATGGTCCTTATGCTTGTTTTTCCAAGCTTATTTTCAGAAATATCATTCTTGAATCACAATGAATGGGCCTGGTGCTTGTTGGAAATAAGTGGTTATTCTTCACGATTTTGTCCGTCACTCCCTGAGCATGAATTAATACTGAGAACTCTGATTTATGGATAGACATATTCTTCTGTACTTTTCTAGTTAAAAAGAATATAATTTAACAGAATAATGTCTTTTGGATTACTTTAGAACTTTTTGAAAAGTATTTGTCCTCAAAATCTCCGCTAGCCACAGTTTTTCATATGGGAAATACGAACAAATAGTAGGGCTTTCAGTTCAGTGGCAGGGAAGGGAAGGGAAAGGAAGGAAAGGGAATATTCTCATCTTGGGCCATGAATTTTAGCTTCTACTCATTTGCACACACAGTTATCAACAACTTTATGAGAACTGAGTACTTAGGTTCATTTCACAAGTTGTAAAACCTCAAACTGAAGTTCCCCTTTAATCATATTACCCCTGTTTGATACTTTGTCAAATGAGCTCAAGGTTCTTTAAATATCAGAATGCCAAGATTATAAAGTACAGATATAAAGGAAACACATATGGTGTGAAGAAGGAACTGGGCATATGGAAACCCTAATTAACCCAGGCAAGTGAAAATGCAACAGCTGGAGAAACAGAAATAGGATCAGTACTTGGGAAACTGGGTTTCAAATCCAGTTGGATAAAGGAAGGACTGGACCTGGGCTTCCTATTTCTGTTCAGACACTCCTCAAAACTGCATCAGTAACAGAAGTTGGTTGCCTCATCCTTATTTCTATGAGACAAGTGTGAAATTTTATTTTATAATTTCCATCAAAACTATTTTGCAGATTCAATATGAATGCCTGGGTACTTAGGTGATGACTGAAACATCCATTTTTGGTCCTAGGAAAAAGCAACAAGGAAGGGTCATATTGAACCACAAAAAAGCAAAATGTAGTCACTGCAAATGAAAGTTAACTTCAATGTATTGTTCCTAGTAACTATTCAAAATTTCAGAAATTTATCTAATTATGTCATCTACACACTTTCAGAAATCCTTTTTAAACACTTTTAATTCTGTAACAAATACCTTAATTTGGTAGTAAATTAAAAATATTTGGGACACTTTTTTCAGAACATTTTGGCCTAAAAAAGCTGTAGTATATTTGTCATCAACCTGCTGAAGTACTTAAATGTCAAGATCAAGTACTTTATCGATGTTTTTAATATATCTTTCAGTGTAGAAATTTTTCTTAATACCCAATCTGAACCTTCCCTGGCACAACTTGAGATCATTTCTTCTTGTCTTATTGCCTGTGACTTGGGAGAAGAGACCGACCCCTGCCTCTCTATAGCCTCCTTTCAGGGAGTTGTAGAGTGCGATAGGTTTGTACATGTACACATGATTAAACCTTTCTCACATATTTAAATGTACTCTAGAGGCTTCAGGGAGTCAATTTTGCTATTTTTGATTTTTAATATAATTTAATATTGATATCAAAGGACTGTAAGGAAAGATGTGTCATAAGGCATTTTAGTTACATAATCTAATAAAAACTCTCAACATCCCCTTTCTCCAGTATTCCTTAAGGCACGCTTGCAAACTGATATATACCTAAATATAAATGCCACCCTTTGGATTTCCAGATGTTTCATTTGATTATTAATTCCAGTTACCAATAAAATATTCAAATGGGATAATAGCAAGTATTTTCAGGAGGTATTTCTCCATGGTTGAATATATTATCCTTCTTAGAAAAAAGTTGTCCTCTGAAACAACCTTAAGGAAAAGTAAGCAGTCATTTTTACTTATTTAATTTTCAAAGTTGTTTTTTTTTCTTCCTTTGAAAGGTTGAATTCTTGTACACTATTCTTACTTTTGAAAATACTCTCCTTTAGTATATGAATGGATCTGATTTGTCATTTCACTTTACTACAACATTGACTTTTAATAATGTTTATATTTGTATTAGCAGCTTTCTGCAGTGACCAACTGAATTAGCTACCTTTGTTCTTTCAGGTTCTTTCTTGTTTTAGTTTGTTTTTATTTGTTGTTTTTTTTTTTCAAGGAGGTGCTTCTTGTCAAGATAGGGGAAAAAAAAAGTGGAAATAACCGCCAGAATTATTTCAGCATAATAAAAAATAATAAAATGAACCATATTATATATTCAATGCAAATAAGAAAACAATTTCCAAGTAGCTAAATCAGCAATTTTAATTTGCTTTTATGTTTTTTTTAAAAATATTTAAAATAAATTAAAATAAAACCTGAAAATATTGAAAAACAGAATATTTTTTCGTATCTTTCTTCTTGCAGAGGGATACCACTAGAAAAATTCTCTCATAAACAAGCCTGTAGAAAATATATTTACAGGATGCACTGTATCCATTGCATCTTTTTGGACTCTTGCTCTTTTTATTGCAATGCGAGGAGCTTAATAAGGATCTTTTCTCTGATTCCTGGCATAGAAATATAACGTGGGCTCTGGAATGTAAATCAAGTAAAATTGATGTGCTGTGGAAGGCCTGAGGCCTGACCAAATTAACAGCACAGCTGGATCTTTTACAAGTTCTGAAAAAACTGGATGACACGTTGCATATGCACCGTATCTTGATTCCCCCCTGGAAGGGCACGAGTAAATTCTGCAACTCTTCACTGGATGCCTTCCAAGCTGAGAAGTGCACCAGGGAGAGACCAGTGGCAGTGACAGAGGGAAACATTTATGGGTAAAAAAAGCAGTACAGGGTAAGGCTAAGAGGTTTTTCAAAGAATTCAAATGATTGCTATAGTGTCACTGGGAAATGACAGCACTCCACACTTAACTCTCTCTGCTGGGAGTGCACCTACGTATCTTCTGCTTCCTTTTTTTTTTTTTTCCCTTCTTTTTGGAACACAGTTAATGATTATTTAGACTAATCAGAATAAATCACTGCTGAACCATTTGCAATCATTTTGATTTTTTCTGTGCTTTATATTTTATTAAAAATACAGGACTAAATCTTTGCTTAAATAACATAGTAGGAGAGATTTTCAAATAGATATTTTCATAATCATTTTCTTACCCTAAGAGGGTCAACTGTGTATATACTTTTCTGTATATGAACTTCTTGAAGTATATCAATGTGATACTGATTTCTAGATGCTGTACAAACAGCATGGACAGATAACTGGGACAAAATAATGCCATTTTAAAATAAGAACTGATTGAAGATAATATTCTCAATAATATACTCATTATTATTTCATATAAACTCAACACACTATTCTTCATGTTCAGAACCAAGAAATATTTCCATATTAAGTATTCAAATACTTTCAACGTCTTTCAATAAAAGTTAGAATGGGAAGAAAGAAGTGAGGGGTTTTTTTCCATGGTTTATGTTTTTACTTTTCCTTTATTTTCAGAAAACAGAAGAGATATTTTATACTGCTGCTCCTTTTGATGCTTGAATTTTGATTATACTTACAGCCTTGCAATTTTCCTTGACAATAAGAAAGAATCCACTGGGGTGGAAACTGGCTATATGATAAACTTGATGTTCTTGGAATAAAGCTACTTTAACAAAAAAACAGATAATCCTTTCTCCATCAGTAACAATTTAATATCAATAGACACTACAGTGTTTCTGATGCAAGTATTGACTCCACCTAAAATCCAGATAAGAAACCAAACTTTTCTGCCATTCACTTGTGCTCCCTTAAAAGGGAGAACCTAAAGATAATCGGTGTTGAAAACTTATAAAACGGTGTACACTTAAAACAGAATAATAAATAATACTAAAAAGAGAGCAATGCAAGCAAGGCCTTCAGCTTTTCAGAATCTCTGATAGCTTCTAAGTACCTCTGGAAACTCAACAGGCTCTTTTATACACCCTCAGTCTCCCACTGATTTTCTCTCAAAGCCTCTTGTTTAATATCACTCTCTACCTTCTTCCCTTACGGCCATGGAGTTCATCACTGCCTACACTTCTGAATGCTTGAAACTAATCTAACACTGTGAAATAAAAACTGAGGACTAATTAGACTAAGTCCAGATGATCTGACTGTACTACAGAGGTTATTACTGAGACAAAATCTTGGTCAGAATCAGCCTTGGGGTGACATATCCATTATATTATATGGAATAAAGAGTCTAGCATTGGGGTGACCTATCCATTATATTATATCCAATAAAGAGTCTAGCATCACTTAATAGCTATCTGAGAAGGGGTTTTAAAAATGTCTTTATTTTTCACCGTCACAGTGGTGACCTAAACCCAAGATACAATTAGTTATGTATAGGATAACATACACATATATTATCCTATACATATATACATACAAACTATATATATATTTAATGTATAGGATTTTCTGGTGGAATAAAATCTGTTAAAGCCTAAGTTTATTATAACTTAAATTGCAAGCTACATTTACGCTTTCAGGACAAAAAATAAAATACCCCTCCACACACATTAGCTAGGATTCATATGTCAAAATGTATCGATTTCAAGTTACTTCAGGAATTAATAAAACTAACCAGTTACACTCCAGTGAAAACTGCAAATTGAGACAGTATTTTCATATATGTGAGACAATAAGAAAATAAATATTTGTATAACTATGAAATTAACATTTGCATTCACCTACTGTACACATGCACATATGTACAGAAATACAAATATAGAAGCAGAACTTTCATGCTTTTACTTGCGTAAACACGTGTAGTAGAATCTGCAAATGGTAGCTAAGAGAAAGAAATGGAACCTCAGTATACGAAAATACAACTCAGTCCTGCAAGTTGTTAGGGATGATAATGAATGTTATAACTCATTGGTGATAAAATATAAGTAAGCTTGTTAAAATGTGGATTGATACTACATAATTGCATCGTAAGCTGTGTATTGGTGATTTTGACATACACCAACAGAATTAAGATCAGATGAAATGAAGAGACGTGTAAGTTTCTCTAAGGTCCACCAAATTTCTAATTGAAGTTAGAAGTCTTCTGTATTTGTTTCATTTAATGCTCATTTACAGGAGCAGTTTTATTCCATTTAGTAGTTGGGTCGATTCCAATAGACTTAATCAAGGCATATAATTTACGCTCACATTTAAATTCCCAATGACCTAACATTCCTAAAGATACTGATTCACTTGCTCAAAAATAAGGATGTGAATGTCAAGCGCCATTTGAAACACTTCACAATATGTAATACAGCGCCGTGAGGCTACCAGATACTGCACAGGACTTGTAGGGGACCCATATTCCTCTGGCTCAGCAGTTGGAGGACATGCCCTCGTTGTTAACATCCATCTCAAGAGACATTAGTGACCCATCCTAAAGCAATTGAATCAAGTCTACAGTGTCTGAATGTCTTTTATAATTAAAGAAGGGAGAAAAGTGCCTTTGAAAGTCTAAAGAGGAAATTTCTCCTCTTGATTTAGTTGCCAAATCTCAGCTAACAAATTTTCCTTTTGGAATTATTTGAAGACACGTATTTATATCCACTGACTGCACTAGAACATAGAAATTCTGTAGACATAAATTAAATGCCTAGGTAATGCAGAGTGGATCTCAGCCTGTGCGTTTCCAAAGGAAGACTGTAAGCTTTATCACTTTTCCTTTTCAGTTCTGCCATTATCATCTCCAATCACAAAATAGCTGGATGCACTTTTTTCTCTCTTGATAACTGTTTTCCTCAAATAAAGAAATATTTCATTAAGTTTTACTCTGGCTTTGAGCAGAAATTTTCTGCAGTCTCTGATATTGTGGGACAATCAGTAAAGAAAATGTCAACAACAATAAAGTAACAATAAATTTTCCCCCCAAAGTGCTAACTTGTCCAAGTTGAAAAGGCAAGGTAATTTCTTTTGACAGATTTCAGAGCAGAATGTGACATGTAAGCTTTAGCATTTCTGGATTAGCCCCTGGAAAGAGTCTCAGAAACATCTGCTTGAATAATTAATTAAGCTGTTCCAGAAAAGTATCATTTTGGTATTGTAGTAGATTATGAATCATTATTATTTGCTTCTGGACATATCTGCTTCATAACTGAACTACTGAGGACACTGAATTGTCTTGTTTCCCTTTTACATATAAACATATATATATATATATATGTGAGATGCACTAATGCACTTTTTCTTCATTTACTGCTTTCTATTGTTTTGCAATGTGCACTTTTAATTCTACCCTTACTAAACTTGAAAAATCGCATAAAATATTTATTTGATTTCAGTACAGCTACCTGTGAATTAAAGTTCTCCTTGGTACGGATTAAAGAATGAGAAAATAACTTGACATTCTTTGTTAAGAAGTACAATATGACTATCAACTCTGTATGGCTGCTTTTTCTAATACCTGTGGGAAAAAACTTCTGGTTTTGAAGATGGCAAAATGCTACATAAAGGGTATAGTACTATATGCTTCAAGCTAGAGAATTACATATTATGCAGTATAATTTGATGCAATAATATGAATCTGCAACTCGAGAAAAACAAGTGTTCAAAGTAGTTCCTTTTGACTTAAGAATACTTGTGGCGTGTGTCTGTTCAGATCAAATTCCAAAGTGCAAAGAACACAAATGTCCATCTGGGTTGATTAACCCATCCAAAAGGTAATTTTTTTCTTTATTTTATGATTCTTTTTTATCTAATTTGTGCTAAGAAACAGAGTAGTTTAACTGATGTGAATTTATTTCACCATAATGAACTAGTTTTTGATATGTGAGATAAAATAATTAAAGGTACTCATAAAAATTTGATATCATCTTACAGTCCAGTGTTCCTGTATCCACATATAGCCAAATTTTCAAAGTGATTTAGGAGTCTAAACATGCAGGAAAATGGTGAAGTCCCATTCAAGTACTTAAGTCTCAGTAGTATCTAGGAGGAACTAAATATGTACATGTGAGTTAAGAGTTTAAAAGCTCTTGTGCTTCTGGGCCCAAGTAATTTCAACGGTGAGGTTGTTATTCATTTATACACTTTTAAAATCTCACTAGTGGCCTATCTGCACCTGAATAAAGACCTTTGAAAACTATGCTCTTAGGACACTAAGTTAATGCCTATATCCCTTGGAATAAGAGTTATGCTCTGAATAAAGGTGAGACGCAATTCACCTGATTTAGTTCTCAAAGTTAGATGTCTAATCCAATCACGGCATTCATGCCAACTTTTCCTTCAAAGGGAAAAAACAGAAAGAGATGACTCCTGAGGGTGATTCATCCTATCTTAAGACCAACATTTAAGGAAGGTAGGATAAATTGTCCTCAAGAGAAGTCTATTTCCTTCCTTTCTAACACATGAAGGAATATAGTCAAGAGCCTTAGCCTACATGCTTCACTCCTGGGCAGTGAAAGATTGGGTGAATCCTGCCCTTTATTCTCTAGGACACATCTTCAGAAGTGTTTATTCCTTTTCCTTGGTGTTCCTTTCCCAAACAGACTGAACTGGTACATCCATCATTCTGTAAACACTAATGCTCTAAGGTACTGAAATTTGTTACTGTGGTCTTAAAAATATTTTACATTATGTTTATCTCTAATCTAAGGCTGATTAGCAGTTATCACTGTTATCTCCAGGGTTTCTATCACCCCCAGCTCCCAGCCCCAAATGTGTTACAAAAGCATGAAATCAGCAATAGGCTCATAAAAAAAGTACTGTGTTCTTGGCTGCAGTATAAAAAAAACCTATACAGATTGTTCAGTGTAAGAATGTTTTCATGTAAGAAAGTTGTCAAAGAGCTACCAAATCTTTCTGAAATAGAGTGGAGAAGGGAACTATTCAGCCTTTCCCACCTTTCATGAATCTACATCCCTCTGCATAATCCAGTCCATTTATTCCCACAACTACTTGCTCCAGAGCACAATATTCTTTTTCTGGATTAGCTTCTTCTAAAATCAAGTGGTAAGTTTTCTGACTAATTAGATGATTTGTAGGAAAAAAAAAAAAGTTCCAGTTAATTAAAGTCACCATTGCATCAAGTAAATATTTGATATTAAAATGTATCCATATGCATTCTTCAAGGGTATTAAACTGGCAAAAATTGGACTTTGAGATTTGTAAGAATAAAGATGCAAAGTGGTTTGGATAGGATTTTTGAGTCTCTGCTCTTCAAGTCTCGTGCTCACATCCTGCAGACAGGAAGCCACTGCCAGTTCTTAAGAAAGAACCCTACATTACACAATTTCTACCTGGTTAAAAAGACTGGAAAGCTCTGCCATTTCCGAGGTGACTCTTGATACGGGCAGAGTACTCAGCTTCTCCACTGCATGGAAACTTTAACTTGCTGCTGCTGAGGAAAGGTCAAAGTGTATGGGTTGATAGACACTGCTGAGCGGCTGGGCATCATTTATCCTTTCTCCTAGTACTGGAAGGAACAAAAAATCTGGTTCTTCACATTTCTCCTGCCCATAACAAGAGTGATCCAGGCCTTTTTGAGGAGTTTACTTTCCATAACATCTTACGGAAGCATCACTGTTTTATATGTTTCTTTAAATGTAGTGCAGAATTTACTTTCAAAAGCAGTGAGGAAATGAAACCTGATGACCCAGCAGCGAGGAAGTTATGCGAATTAGGAAATAGTATAGACAAAATAGACAAAAACATTTGTATTCCTGAGTCCAATTTCTTTAATGGGCATACAAATGCTTGTAGTTGCACAAAAGTAAAAGCAAATGGTCAGAAACAGGTATTTGTGGGGCCATTTCTTTCAGCACTACTGCTAACTAGAAGTGATAATGAAATCATGGAACAACAGTCTGCGACCACAACAGTAATCACAGCATTGCCGTTAAATTCCTTCATCCCTGCTGTCTCTTTTGCACCCTTTCCTTGCTCACTCCTGAAGTGGTCGGTGCGTTTGGACATTTGGACATTTGGACAATTTGGACAGATGTGCATTGTTGTCCTGTGTCTCATGTTCACCTTTGTCGCTGAACCCAATGCATCAGAGGCAGAGAAGGTAAAGTTGTCAGGGCAGACTAATGTAATTGAGCAGCTACTGTGACCAGATGCACTGGACAGAGATAAATACAGAGGATGAGATATTTAGGAGGATTTCAAATGCCTCCTTGATGCTTATAGGACAGGACAAGCAATGCACTTGCAGTGCCAGGAAGGGAAGACGCAACATTCCTCTTTCTCTTCTTTACAGTTCTTCTGCCCGTATTTCAGCTCTCGTAATAAAATGTGGCACCCTTTTTACTGGGAAAGAGTTGTATTGCCTGGCTTCATCTATACCCCTCTAAAACTGGTTCTTTTTCTCCCGCTGCAGTCAGCGTTCCCAGTCAGAACAATTAGTATAATTATCTCAGTTCACACCTCAGTTCACAGTGCAGACACTCCAGTTTAATGGGCTGAGACACAGATGAACTCAGACACAGTTCAAATTATTGTTCTCATAGTCTCTTTTCTAAAGTCACTGTTCCATGAAAAAATATTAAAATAAAATTTCTAACTCATATTTACCCACTCAGTTCTCATATTAGAACAGATTTTTTCCTTTTTTAATGCTTTTTTTTTCTTTTTTTTTTTCTTTCTTTTTTTTGCTGCCTACTATCTGATTGTCTCGCTGTGTTGCTGCCTTCTCTTCCTCAGCCAAACTCTCAGATGATCATCATCATCTTAGAGACTGAAAAGCAGTACCTCTGGGCTAAATTCTGCT
Source organism: Tringa tobata (assembly GCA_033628505.1). NCBI lineage: Eukaryota > Metazoa > Chordata > Aves > Charadriiformes > Scolopacidae > Tringa > Tringa tobata. The sequence goes on from JAHREE010000245.1 coordinate 10,911,668, forward strand.
CTGCTATGCAGATATGCCTGTGTTAGTTTAAAGTCTCTTAATTGATTTTCTGGTTAGAGAGGCATTGGAAATGGCTAAACAGGAGGCCAAGTCTCTTTCAGCCTTTGGCTCCAGATGGTGTTATTGCTGATAAACCATTTCATAAGCTGCTTTCCTTTTCAGATATTTTGCTTGTAAACATGAATCTTGCCTTTAGAAAACTGTAATCAAGTAAGTGCTCTCGCTGTCTAATATAAACCAGCGATAGCTACACAGCACAGTTAGTGTAATCTGTTTCACAGTATGTCCTCTTTTAATCTTTTATTTGGTTCATGGAAACTGCCAGGTCAGAACACACAACCACTTTCTCTGAAGGAAGAGTCTGCTAAAATTTTCCAAAGATAACTTAAAAAAAATCCATTAATTACACTATACACACATTGTTTCTTTTCTTCCCACCTCCTTTCAGTGCAGATGAACTGTGAGCTTAAGAAATTTGAGACCATGAGACTCACTGTGTTTCCGAATTTGCTTGTCTAGTGGCTGGTGGGAAAGATAAGTTTCATATGGAAAAAGAAGCACCTTTCCTCTTGTGTGCTTGCTCATTTGAAAGTGACAGGACTTATGGCTTTGTTCCTTCTTACAATGGTAGATTTAGAAATATATTTTTGAAGATGCCGAAGTTGTTTCAATCTATTGTGAATTCTGGAGTACGAAAAACCTTGAAGCTATTTTCCCCTTAACCTCTCAGTTGTAAACAGCTAAAAGCAGAACCCAGCTAAGCTGCATGTTGTGCAAGCCCATAAAAGTGGGGACATTCTCACTGTGCTGTCCTCCCCCTGAGCCCCAGTACCCTACAGTTCCCTAGGCATCTAGGAACTGGGTTGTTGTGAAGTGAAACATTTATTCCTAAGTATGACAATAACTGTAGCAGTCACAGGTGGCTAGAAGTCTGATTTCCAGAGAGCTGCAGGGCATATTTTGACATGTTTGCATGGATAAAATTCCCAGAAGAAGCCATGATATTTTGTTAATGTTTACCTATTCATATATTTTCTCCCTGTTATTTGTAAACACAGTTAAATTACATGGCAAATGACAGAAGATGTATCATAGCTGTCTGGAATTCACTAAACTCTCAACTATTTCAATTTTTTTAAATAACTATTATTTAAAAACTAATCCCACAAAAAGTCATATTCTTGCCTAGCTTTAAAAATTAAAAATAACTCTGTTGTCTTCGGCAAATGTAGAACAAAGTCTTCCATCCAAATGAATGAACTTTAAGTTCAATATGGACTAAAGTTGCTTTTCTTAGAGGTGAAGTAGTTAAGAGCAATGATATCTGCCTCAAAATAATTGGTGCTAAAATACAATTATCTGTTGAGCTTCAATCAATGGAACTGATGTCTTTTTTTTTATTATTATTACTATAACAATATAAATATAACCAATATAGATATTGATATAACTGATGTCAGTATAACCGAAAACTGAGAGCTTGGCTGATTTGCAGTAACGGAGATCCTCAGGTCTTCAAGCTGAGAATGTTACACATTCCTGCAGAGATCAGAATTGAGAAAATCTTTTTACCGTCCTCTCCTTGGCAAGCCAAACCGACCATTGAAATGGGTTACTTTCCCCCACTTCCAGCACAAAGGACTGGGGAGTTTGTTTTAGTTTTAGTTTTGTTTGTTCTAACTTCTTTATTGTTGATGTTAGTTTCTCCTTCATTTGAACTCCAGGAGTTCAAAACCTCAAAGGTGACTTTTAAATACTGGAAGAACAGCTTAGCACGAGTAACATTTTCATTATTCTTTTTCATCTCAAAGCAAAACCCTTATCTCTTCACATGCTGTTGTATATACATTAGCAACTTTTAGAAAGTTATTAAAGTGCTACCCAGACTGCAAAGAGTAAGAGGTTCAAGTGATGAACATTCACTCCTAAAGGTAGTGATGGCTCTAATACTTCTTAGCTGGTGGAGATCTCCCCCACTAATGGTTACTGTGCTATTTAGGCATCCATCCAGTTCTGATGTGCACCTCCAGGTCCAATTTCTACTTTTTGTTCCAGTGTGCTGGGTTTGGGGTTACAAGTGCACTGTGGGTGTGCTAAGGCCAGGGTGAACGAGACTTAGAAAAATTGCACCAGAGGTCAAAAGTATCTGGTGGGGACTGACCTTGTTGTCCCTCTTGAAGGGCTCTCCTGCTTATAAGTATTCAAAGAGAGATCTGTCAGAAATCCTCTGTAACAAAAAAAGAAGCTGGACAATTTTCAGTTTGAAGTTATCCTAGGAAAACCATGAAATTTAACAATAACTTTAAAGTAACCAACAAGCTCGCTGCAGAAGATAGATGAAAAAGTCTTTCTCTCATGTTACTGTACATATCTTGAGTTTGGTATGGATGATACCATGACCTGAATAATCTTTATTTAATTATATAGATTTCTAACAAGAATTATAGTAGCCATAAACAGTTATGAAAATTGCTACAATACCTAAAATTATTTGACATTCACTGCAGTCAGAGAGGGAAAAAATTGCTTTGACTTTAAAGCCAATTTTTATTTTTGCTTCCTATGACTATAAAATAGAATTCATGAATCTTTAAAAATAAGAAGGTTGGGAATTTGAAGATTAAGGAGCATATATATGTATGGGGGAAAGAGAACTGCACAAAGCTGTTCACACCAGAGATTCAAAGTCTCTTTAAAAAACGACAGATTTGCATGGGAAAACTCAGAAACATGGATGAGATCAGGAGGAGAACTACAGATCAGATAGGATATGAATTACAAGACCTGACAGGAAGAGGCAGAGGGGTTCCCACTGCTTGTAAATTTTTCTTGTATGTTATTCTAATTCTACCTTCACAAACATTGTTTTTGACCTAATACAGAATTGCTATAGAAAAATGAAATACTGAGCTGCAATTCTACCACATAATTGTTACTCTTTTTGTTCTAACAATTCATAGAGGTAAGAAAGGAACTTGGGTCTGAGAGATATTTTGCTTAAGTCAAATGCAAATAAAAATACAACATTCAAGGGATAAAACCAGGCTATTAACAACTGGGGGTGATTACATAAACATGATTCCATAATGAGTGCTGGTGACTTATGAATTTAAAAATATAAATGTTTTATATTATATTAAATCATCTATCTGATCTTCACTGCTTTTGAATTCTGAAGTGTTATAACGGCCGCATACAGAGGGTGAGTTAAAAAAATATAATTACAGAGCTTTTTAAAACATGCCATGCTAAACTAAAGGAGCAATCAAATCCTCTAATACTTTAATCTCCACCACCACCCAAAATAACCCCTAGTTGCATTGCAGAAGATGAAGGTTTTCTACATGGAATCTGACTTTTGTACTTGGTAGTGACAGGAAGGTGGAAGTAGAAGTAAAATCAGTAATGAGTCTTTACCTCATTTTTAAGCTTGTCAGTATAAGTGAATAGAGGAAGAAAGCAATGAGCAAAGGTTATAATGGATGTGACCATTGCCCAGAGCTGACCAGAAGCAAAAAATGTGGACAAGAATTTTTTCTGGCTGTTAACCTAGGATTTATTAATTCTATATATCCTGGAGAGGGATTTGTGAGCATAGCAATTAGGAGCATCAGATAGAAAAATGTTTGAGATCGAAGTGTGATGAAATCATAGCTGTGGATTTTTCAGCAAGATAGATCCACCATTTGTTTTCACTGTGATCAGGAATAATACATTTTTTTTTCTTTTAATGCAAGACTTACATCTTATTATCTTATTTTTTTTTTTGTCATGGGATATTTTATTAGTACAAAAAAATCAAAAAATATCCTTGAAAGGTCTAAATGTTGACCACAAAGAAGTCAATATAGGGCTAAGCCTTAAACACTATGGGTTATCTGAAGTTATTATTCTAATATTCAACTGCAAATGAACCTGAGATTTAAGATTACAGATACAATAGAGCATGTGGAATATCACTGAGATGCAGAGATTACAGCTAACCATAACAAAGTGGTTCTCAAACAGAAGTTCAGAAATAGTGAATGGCAAAGTGTGAGTAGTCTGTAAGCAATTCACAGCAAATCATATGCTATTAGATTGTTGACAAGATCATAATACATTTAAAAAAGTTTTGAAAAGAAAGAGTATTGATCCATTAGAATGAAAATATTCTTTACTCTAGGATAACTGTCTTAAGAAGTAGGTCATAAGCTTATGGCAAATTATTGAAGTTTATTCACAGTTTGACCTGTCAGACCAAGAAAGGAATCCAGATAGTTGACAAACAGGTAGTCCTCCCATTTTGATCAGGATCTCATCTGTTTTGTCCAGTGCTTTCAGCTGAAATACTTTAACAGTTGATAGGCCCATATCAGGCAGGCGAAGGCAATTCCCGATATCCCTTTGAAACCCCTTGTAAAATTTATACTTGTTTTCATTCATCTTCTTTCTGCACGTCTATATATGTAATACTATACATTCCCATAGAGAATAAATCCTGAATTTTGTTTACTTCAAAATTCTTGCATAAAAATTCCATCATTTTCCCTCAGTTTTTAAAGGAGGTATGATTTTCTTTGTTAAAGCAATTGGACATTAAATTATATTAACCTTATTATCATGTTTTTTTTTACGTTGTATCTAAATGGGCGTCATTCTAGGGAGCAAAAGCTGATAAAGCTGCTCAGTGATAACACAGTACTGTACCTATCTACAACCTCCTCTGTAGATGTATTTGAATCCCAGCAAAAAGGTAGCTCGGGAGCACATTTCTGATTTTCCTCATGATTGAAGTCAAAGACTTCTTTTTGCTGTGCATGTGACTAATTTAAAATCTGTGCTTAAATATTTTGTGAGCTATAATGTTCTAATTATTGCCCTTACAAAGCTTAGTCAAGAATAGAATTTCATTGTGCCTGTAGGAAGGATCCATCAATACCCCTATTTCATTTTCTAATATTCCATCTTTTTTGGACCAAAGAAGCAAGAAGAGCTGGAGGGTCAGATAACATAGTTTCAATGTTCTCTATCTACAAGCTGTCAAACACTTATCATTTTGAGGCTCAGATTTTTTTTTTGCAGCTGAGAATTCATTAATCCTAGCTTGCACTTAGTATGTGGGCACTGTAATGGGAATTGCTGAGACTAAGACGGTGTAAAAAGCACTGAACAGTAACAAATCATGTGTCTACGTTGTAGTTGTCACCATGATTTGTGTAATGTAACTCTATCTGCGCTAATTTTCAGCTAAATAACTTGAGTTCTCAAAACATCAAAGTCCAGTCGAAGGTGACTGACTCGAGCATTATATTTGACAGGTTTTCTTAGTTGCTAACTCAAATGTGTCCAGGTCTCACCATAATTACAGCAGCTGTATTGCAGACGCTGGTAGCGAAGGTTCATACATATCCTTCCTGCTGTCCAGGAAGATTTTGAGACTTGTCTGTGGGTCTCCAGGATGTCTAGAAAAGCAGGTGCTCACTGTGTGCAGTGCATGGTGTGGATGCAGAGAAATCCTGGTTGATAATTTGGTAAACCTGATGAAGGGATAAGCCACAACTCTGCAGAGGAAGGTCGAAGTGATAATTTACTTACATCAAATGAAGTGGGAGGTTTTGTGGTTAAAATAGGGAGTGAAAACCTGTCCATTTGTACTCTAAAGCCCATTGTTTTTTTCAAAATCACCAAGAACTAAATGATTTTATAAAATATTTCATAGCTGAATATAAACATAATTTTATTTGTAGTTTGGGCTAAAGGCATTATGTTCCATCTGTCTTTGGTTTTTACTGCCTATGGTGCAATACAAGTGAAATGCACTACAGAAGCTTAGGCCATACAGGGGCAAGGAGACTATTCAGAACTAATGATTTGGCTATAAAAATGAAAAAAAAAAAAAAAAAAAAAAAAGTTCTTCCAGGAAGGTGTGAATGAACAGACTAGAATTAAGACTGTAATACAGTAAATGCTGCATTTTATTAAATACTCACAACATTCATAATGTTTTCATTCGTCTAAAACTAAGTTAACTATTTTACATTCTTTCATCTTCATACTCTGACTGCATTTTCTGCTCCTGTTATGCTTCAAAGTCTATAGAGGAATTGAATTCCATGAAAAAATACAATTATAAAATAAACACTGTGCTAAAATTTATTCATCTTTGACATTTCTATTTCAGATCTTGCTCAATAAATTTATTGACTCATTTTTTGGCACTCCCAGTAAATAAAGTTTTATTACACGTTGAAACTCATTCAAAGAGGTAGAGAAAAATGAACTACATAATGAGAAAAGTGTGTTTGCTGCATAACCCACTTTGTCAGGTATGGCTTCAATATGATTTGCTCATCTACCCTTACAGAGAAAAAATAAACAAACATATAATCTTATAAATGGATGAAATGTAAACTTGACTATTTATTATAGATTTCTCTGGTACATGAAGCAAAAGTTAAGGTTAAACTGAGACATCAGTTGCTTGCTTACACATTCTCACAATGTCCAGAGAAACAAATACTTTATTTTTTTCAGAAAAAGCAAGATTTTCCTATGCCCCCCCAAAACAAAAACAAACAAACAAAATGGACCCCAACACTTCACCTCTTTGAGTGATATGGAATTTTTATGTTAAACATTTTTTCACTCGCATGGCTCAAATATTAGTTTTTGTTCAAGCTCTTGAAAGGAAAAATTATATTCAATCATTAATTAATTATCATGAATTAATTAGTTGTTCTCAGTCACTTATTCAAAGACTGTACTGGTAGAAAACAAAAAAATCAAACACCTGGTCCCCCCCTCTTATGCCAAATTAATAATGCTAACTTGACTTAAAAAATAAAATGTAAAAAATTATTTAAAATAATATCAGTCTGTAATGCACAGCAAATGTATTTTAATTATACAGTGTGCCACCTTCCACAGGTGGGCAGGAGTTCCAGCTTACAAATTCCTAGTTCCTGGTTCACAGATTTCTACTGCCTATTTCTGCAGCCTTATTATAACACAGCTCAAAGCATCTTGTGTTAGACTCTGACCCGAGAAGTTCCTCAGCAGGTTTCCTGATAATAAACTGATACAACCATAGCAGAATTGAGTGGAATGCTGTGTCCTCTCTTTCACATATAACTTCTCTAAGACCCTATATGCACTTTGTAGGATTAGCTTCTGGGAAGAATGACATGGATTCCACAATGCACTTTTTCCAACACCCAAGGGTCCTAAAAGGAGCAGAACAGGACAGACCATTTTCATGGCACTTATTGTAACTGTATGCTTTTTGCCTATATTTCACTTTGAAGAAATAAAATCATTCATATTATTGACTGTGAAACTACAGAACTACTGTGAAATCAGTAGAGGAGGTTTAATATACAAACTTGTTATTTATAATCTTCTGCATACTGCATGAAAAACAAGGCTTAAAGTTCCACAACAGTTTTAATTCACCACATGTGGATTCTGCTAAAAGAAAAAAGAAAAGATCTTCTATTTGCAGTTTGCATACTAGAATACCTAAATGAAGGTATTTGGAGAATGCGTGTTTCCTGACAAAAGAATGTATAGAAATAAATACTCTAGTCTTAAAAAAATATATATATTGTAGTAATAGCAAGTGGGGATGTGTGGGTTTGTGGACATACATATAAATATAAATCTCTGTACATATATATAAGTATTTATGCACACCCACATATAGACAGATAGATTTGCGCATCATCTATTTTATATATCTTGTCTATAATATATAGAGGTATCTTTGCTGGCCATGAGCAAAAAAAAATAATTCTTTAGCCATAAAAGAGCAAAAGGGCATAAAAAGATTGATTCCAATGAGTGATTCATTGACTAAAGGCTGCCAGGGATCGCTGTGGTAGCTGAATAAACAAGCTCTTTGTAGAAACTGTAAAATTATTCTAAAACTATATACTTAGAAAGTTACCTCATCTTGCCATAAATTTACATTTTTTCCCCTTACCATCCTTTGCAAGCTATTCCCATATTAATGATCATGATTATATTTTGTGTTGTTTAAGGTCAAAGTTGCTAAATCATGCCCAAGGGACTTCGTTCCAGTAAGCGTGCCACAACATTGCTCTGAGAGCTCATGGGAAGCAGCCTCAAAAGGTGACCTCCAAATCTTGCAGGAGTTACTGCTTTCTAAGATAACAATTCTTATCCTGTGGTATAACCTGTGGTTCTCTGTTGCAAAGTGCATTACTCTATACCTTCATTTTGTTGGATTCTGACAATTCGGCCAAGTGATTTAGATTAAATCCTAACAGTAAACTGCCCTCCTTTTTATTTATTGTCCCGTCAATCTTTGTGTCATATGCAAATTTAATCTTCTAAGATTTTATTTCATCATCTAGATTGTTTATAAGAATGTACTGAATACTGTTGGACCAGGAATCTCTCTCAGGGGAACTTGCTTGGAACAGCCCTGCTCATTGATATCTGCCAATAAGCCAGTTTTTAATTCATCTAATGTGTGCCCTCTTGATTAAAAATCTTGCATTATAGGAAATTAAAAATGCCATGTGACACAACTGCAAAAGCCTTAGAGAAGTCCAAAGATGCTGTATCAACACAGTTGCCAGTTTTGTTTGACAAAAGCTACTTTTCCATGCGACTTGAGCAGTATTCATGGTATTTTTTGGTTTATGTTCTTCAGTTAAAAAGCCCTGAATAGGGGTATTATTTTGTAAGATTAAGGTGAAATATCTTTTGGTTCCTCATTTACTTCTTTTAGAGTCTTGAAAATATGTTTCACTGCCTCTTGTTTGTCTCTGAATACTCCCATGAGCTCGGAGAACCCGATTACAACCACTGGTAATTAAAAGGTTTCCTTTTAAAGTCCAAAATATTGTACATAAAATACACACGCATCTACATATGTGTCCAAATACATGTATTGTGTGAGTAATAACCTGTATCTGCAATTGTCATTTCCTTTAGACTGCAGTTTGAGCTGCTCAAAGCAGTTTGAGCTCTTCTGCTTGTTTGAAGAAGAAAGATATTAATGTCCTATGTGTCAAAATCTGATTTCCTCTACTTGGAATATACACATTCATTACAAGGGAACAATGGGTGCAAATATAGAAATTATTTTAGATCTCCATGATTATTGTTCTGCCATATTGTGACAACACTTATGACAAACTACAGGGTTTTATTTTGGCCTGCAATATTTGTGCATGTATTCTTCTATATCAAGGAAAGGACGTGAACTTGAACATGTAATCCACTTTGTTCCTTTTTGGTATTAGGAGAAAACTGGTCTTTGACCATATTGATTCATTATGTTTAGGATTTAATTTACTGGTAGGTTTTGCAGTATTATAAGCAGTGAAGTCTCTGGTCCAAAGTGTCCTTACCTTTTGATCTTTTGCTTCTCTTTCAAATGAAGATGCAGTTATAGCTGTTCACCTTCAGCAATCCTTTAAATGCTGCTTTGAATCATAAAATAAAGACAGGTTCTTATTTAAAGTTCATAAAAGACTTAAAAAATTTTGCAACTTTTAATAAGATGCATATTTTAATTAGGTTAAAGTAAGACCTATTAAATATATTTACTATTTGAACTGTTGACCCTTTAAATAAAATTCAGAGAAGTAGGAACTTGCCAATCTCTACAAAACTTAAAAGACTTTTTTTATTTTTATGTTTAAAACCTATAGACTTTTTTGTAAAAGCTCATAGGACAAACTGTGCAGGTATAATTCTCATCAAGATGTATACTGAACATCTAATTAAATCTTGAAGTCAGATATGTTAATGGAAAAAAGCTCAGAACAATACCGAAGCTAAGCAATATTTAAAGGGAAGGACAGATACATGATAACAAATAAAAACAGAAACTAAAAAAAACAGCTTTCACAGAATTAATGAAAAGCTTAATTTAATTAAGATGGTCACGTCTGATTGTCAGGCAAAGTTGATCTCCTACCTGCAGCAATGATGTGGTAATTTTATATTTGTTTCTTCTAATTTTAATAAGCTGGTATGACTTTGAAAAACAAATATAATATAAAAGCCTGAGCAAATTATCTTGAAACCTGTACCTGCCTTATTAATGGGGGATGAGGGAAAGCAAGGTATGGAGCTACAGAAAGAAAGCATAAGTCTGTCTCTTTTTTTTCTCTTTCCTCTCGTTCATATACTAACACGTGTTTAAATGAACCTCTCCAAGGATAAATTAAGAACAGGAGCTCAAAGAAAAGAGTGATATAAAGAAGGAAACCTGTTCACTCACTGATCCCTCTCTGTACATAGCAAACACAGTGTATGTCCTGTGAAGCAAAGGGCGAGCTTCAACTTTTTAGTCTTAAGGAGTTATACCATAAGAAAAGTTAAATTCAGTTTTTGTGTAAAAGGTGGAATAGCTTTGCATCTCGATTTGAATTGACCAGTTGCTTTTGGTCTAGCTAATCTGGTAGGTGTTACTTACCTCAGTGTATGGTGCAAGACCTTAAGGTGGGCAGATCATCCTGACTCCTATACACACGGTATTTTCCAGAACATACCAAGCCTAGGTTAATACGTCTGGTTTGTGCTCACCAATGCTTGTGCTTGGTGGTGAATCCAGAAGGGCAGGGGAGGCTTCTGTACATGGGCTTCTTCCTAGAGTAAAGGTTCTGATTTCCATTCCAGTCTGCAATGCGCTCAGGATGACTGACACTTCTACCACCTTCTAAATGGGCATCACTTAGCCCATCACTGGAAGTGGCTTGTCAGTCAACATCTTGCTCAGCTCCCTTTTTTTCAAAGAGATATTAGCTTGTTTTAAATGAAGTCCAGCTACTGGTCAGCTATTGGAGCAGGAAAACTCTTCAAAGAGATTCTTTTGAATACTTTTGTGGTAGTACAGAAATTAATTAAAGATTCTTGACACAGCAAGTATATAAAAAGCATTCAAAATAGAAGGGAAGTGTGCTGAATGCTGCAAATACAGCCTTATCACTATTCACAGGTGAGAAAAACAGGAATAATTATCAGAGACTCCAGACTTCGTGGGCTCTGCGAAGACTTTACTCCAACTGCCTGATGGAACCATTATGCTTTGGAAAGAATTTATAGTGATTACAAGATCAAGGTGTTAGTCCTATCTAGGCTGTTACAGGTCTAGTAACCTCTCAGTTTTCTATTTTATATTTGTTGGGTTGATATTAATGAAGATGTGCAAAATTATTATTGCAGTTAATTATTGCAAAATATGAACATAAGATAAAACTTGGCTTTAGGAGAAGTATCACTCCAGAAAGCTGTGGTACTATAACATTTTCCTTCAGCATGCTTTTCATCTTTCTGTCATGCTCACTTGAAGCTGCTAATGAAGGTGTTAATAGTTAAAAGTACTGTTGCTGACCTCTGCTATGAGAGCAAGTCCATGAAAACCACTGTAGGAAACACTATCAAGATCCAAGACACCAAGATCCTTTGAAGATCTGAGATCTGGCCATTACAAGCTTGGAAGAACTGATACAATATTCATTCCCAGTGCAATCAGTAGGGCATCTGAGCTCCATCCAGGACCGCCGTAGCCCCAGAAGCCATATGCAGAAGCAGTAAAGGCAGAGCACCTTGGAAATAACATTTAGAGTAAACCTTTGAAAGACAGACACCAAATAGTTCTGGAGGCTCCTAACCCTGCTTTGAGACCCCAAAGTACTTCACACAGTCCAGACTTTTTTTCACATTCTGCTCCCTACAAAACTGTTCTCATCTCTGATTTCACGATGTGCAATAGCGGATGCTGTAACCAAGTCACCCAAGCAGAAATTTTAATGAAGCATTCGATTTTCTATGATAAAAAGACTGTATTATATTAGTGTTAGATATCATTAGACATTTTAGGGAAGATTAATTTCACAATAGGTAAATCACTACCATCATCAATTTGAAAGAAACTCTCTAGGAACACAGGGTGCTGTGTAATCATCAGGGGGAGGCTGCTTGCTTGGGTTTTCATTTTAGTGAATGTCATTTGGTGTAGCACAGAGGTTTTGCAATCCTAGAACACAACAGGCAGCAGCCAGAACTGTAAACACAGAGTTTTATTCATGCTGGAAATTTATGCAAGAAATCTGCTCAGATCTGCCAAGAAGTGAACAGAAATAAGATGTGTGTTTTAAACTAGGAATATAGAGAGTTTTTGTTTGGATAATAACTCGGTATGGGCAACAACAGAAACCTGAGTGCATTGATATTCTGATATGCCTTCTAGAACTTGCACCATTTTCCTCAGAGAAGAAAGCAACTGAAAAAAAAAATGGGTTTGGTTCATTATAACAAGAACACCTCTGTACCACTTCTCTTTCCATACCCGCATAGGCAGATACATATACTTCATGGATTCTGAATCACTTACCACATTTATCCCCAGTGGTATGACGTATATGCAGTCTGGGAATATCAGGATTCTTTTTCTTGTATGATGAAAGGAGAAGTTTTAGAGTGGTTTCATTTTTTGATTAATTTAGTTATTTAGTAGTATTTTCTGTGCAGAAAAGAAAGTTTTTTAATTTGCAGTATTGCAAATTGTCCATCATTATCAGAGTCTCTGACAGAATCTGTGTCAAATACTTTGACATTCAATAAAAGACATTCAAATAGTTGTGGGATTCAGGACAGTTGGACCTCTATTCATTGAGAGTTTTATAGTTTCTTTTTTCTTAATTTTTGGGTCACCTGATCTGTTTTTTCTGTTAGTAATTTTTGGGGTACATGGCAGGAAATTTTTATTTTTACTTTGTGAAGTTTTGTTTAGTCTATAGAGAAAAGTGTTATATTAAAATATTTGTAAATATATGCAAATAGATTCCATTTAAAACTGGTTTAGAAAAAATTTTTCGTTTAAAACATAGCTATAATGACCGGTTAATTGCAAGAAAGAGCACTGATAGAGTCTGTCTCTGAGTATAAAAAGGTACTTTAGCATTTGTGATTCTTATAAACCAGAGACACACAGAGTCTGACACATGAAAGCAACATACTGTTTAGTAATGGCAATTGGTTAAATTGTTCGCATAAAAGATTCACTCTTCCGACTTGCATTGTCTTTGAACTCTCTGAACACCAGCATCAGTGATACATATTCTTGCATTGTAAAAACAGGGGCAAATTGGCACTGACATATTTTTGCTGCTTCTCAGGGCACAAGGTCAGACTTGCAGTGGTGGTGACATTTGTGGGGGTGACATCAGGGCATCTTTGTTTCCAGACTTTGCACTGACAACATTCTGCCTTGCCTCATAACAGAGCGTCATCTCTAACCCTCTTACTTTTTGCTCAGTAAAGCAGCAAGGACAACTTACACTTGCTCCTCACATCTCCTCCTCCCATGATCTTTTTCATTACTACAGTCTTTAGAGATTCAGTTTGGCAGAATTGCTCTAAGCAGAGAATCTACATGAACTCCAGTTTCCAGAAGAAACCCTAATGAAATTTCAGGAGTTTCTTTAACAGAGTTTTGCAGAAGATAATTCCTCTACCTCCAATTTAGAGTGGCCATGATATTTAACTTGAAAAGCTAAGCACGGGGGTGGTAAAGAAAGAAAAAGTGTGGTCAAAGGCCCTTTACACTGTATTCCACTCTGCAAGCAAGTGCCTGCAGTTGTATCTTTAGGCTTTCCCACTGACTATATACTAATAATACGTGATATTATCCATTTCCCAGCTGAGGCTTTTAAGCTGGCTTTCAATGGAATTGATCCTTAGGTCCTCTAAAAACTCTATCTTTGGAAGCCTGCCTCTCAATTTAGGTGTTTAAGTTTTATCTTAAAGAACTCTACTCAGTCTCCATCTAGCTCTAGGGGGCATTTACTTTAGCTACATTTCAGAAGCTCATTCCTAGTCTTTTCCAAAAAATCACATTTGCAGGTTGTTGTGGTTTAACCCCAGTAGGCAGCTCACAGCCCCCCACTCAACTCTTCTCCACTATGATGTGAGAGAGAATCAGAAGGGTAAATGTGAGGAAACCTGTGGGTTGAGGAAAAGTTTAATAGGTAAAGTAAAATCCACACATGCAGCAAAGCAGAATTCATTCACTCCTTCCCGTCAGCAGGAGGTGTTCAGCCACCTCCAGGAAAGCATGTGTAATGGTTAGTTGGAAGGACAAATGCCATCACTCTGAATGTCTCCCTTTTCCTCCTTCTTCTCCCGGCTTTTATTACTGAGCACAATGTCATATGGTACAAAACATCCCTTTGGTCCATTGGGGTCACTGCCCCAGCCTTGTCCCCTCCCATTTTCCTGTGCACCCTCAGCCTGCCCACTGGTGGGATGGTGCGAGGAGCAGAAAAGGCCATGATGTTGTGTCACCACCACTTAGCAATAACTGAAACATCCCTGTGTTACCAACACTGTTTTCCTTGGAAATCCAAACCATAGCCCCATATAAGATGCTATGAAGAAATTTAACTCTATCCCAGCCAAAACCAGCAGATGATTCTGCTAATGTGCACCACCTTAGGGCCCACAGTAGTTGATGCCGTAAAAGTTCATGAGCCAGCAGCTCTGTACTTCTGCTGGCAAATCAAACCTCAAGATTTAAGTAAGATCGTTAAACTTCTTTCTTACAAGCTTCGCCGCTCTTTTCAGCTTAAATTCTCTCATGCGGCGAAGTGCTCATCTGGAGAGTATACTCATCATCTGAGCAAGTGATGTATCTCCTCCACTGTTTCCACTGTCTGCCTTCTGCTCTGGGCTTGGCCTCAGGCTCCTTCATTCTAATGTATCTGTTGAGAGACATTTTCTCCAGTCCCCTGAAACATGTGACTCACTGCTCATCTTGATTCATCTTGATTCAAACTGTATTCTTCCCTCTACGAGGGACCGCGGGGAGTTAGATTTTTGAGAAGGCAGCCTGTTTTACCTCGGAACATTTTTAGGGTACAGGATTGATATTTTTGGAGCTGAAAGAATTTCTGCTTCAAATTTCTGTGGCATAGATATCATTGTAATTTGAAAGCATAGAAAAAGAAATTCCTACATTCAAAATGGAAACTGCATCCTGATGCAAGAGTTTCCAGCCACCAACCAGAAATCATCAGCTGTTTTGATACAGATTCCCAAATTGTCACAAAGGAACAAGCAATAAAAACATTTTGTAAGTATGAGGCGAAACATCTGCAGTATATGATTTTTAACAACTGGTGAAATAATTTCTTTGCATTTCACTAATAACCAAATATCCATACATGGAATTACCGGAGGCTGAAATATACACATTTATGAAAAATAGATCAATGATTAAAATAAGGCATCCTTTCATTTCTCAAAGGCCGCTCTCTTGCAATAATGAAACTAAGTGAAGTCCCAACATTAACGGGGCAATCATTAGTTCTGTTCCAGCTGCTCTGAGACGTTCCAGCTGCAAAAGCAAAAGCGAAGCTTAATATTGTTCACTTTCTAAACCTTGCATACAGGCTCTTTTGGGACAAGTGGAGAATGACCTTAGGCTCTGGTGCTTCTCGGCTGCCAGAATAGCTCCTTGGGCAGCCGGGCTGCTGTAAATTGCAGTATGGATTAGATTGCCCCTGGCTGATTCTGAAGTCAGGGGAATAAAAATATGGCTTTTTTTCCCATTTTCTCAGCTGTGCCAGCTGAGGAGCCAGCCTTAAAAGTTCACTGCTTGCGAAAGACATGCGAGGGTGCCGCAGACAGAGCCGATAGTCCTGTCTGCCCGAAGGACTGAAGGCTATCAGCTCGCCTGTGAACCAGCACTGTCACTTGTGTCCTTCCACGGATTTGCTCAGTGCTTTGTACAATGGATATCTAACGCTTTATGGTGCCTTCTGGCGCCCTTGTACTGCAAATAATGTTAGGCTATATATATGTGAGCAAGAGAGAAAATGCTTCAGTATTCACCCAATGATCTGCCTTAGTTCACAAATATTGAATATAGTGAGAAGCAGAAAACATTGTCATGAAGACAATGCCCATTGAACTCAAGACTGAAAAACTAACGATATACTTAAGAATCTAAAAAATGATAATGTTTAAAAATATTCTAAAAAATTATTGTTTTATAAGAAGAAAACTTTAAAATGGTTAGATGATATTGTTTTAAATTGCTTTTTAAGAACTTCGAACTGATTCCTCTTTCAGTGACTTAATTTCAATAAAAAGAAGACTTCTCTAAGGTCTGGGATGTTCTCTTCGATGGATTTCAGCTCAAACATGAGCTAGCCCACAAATTCAGCTATCTCCAGCCCATTTCTGTAAGCATTCAAAGCTAGTAGTAGAATCCCTTGTGTGATTCAGCTACACAATGAACCTTACTTCGGGTGTCTCAGGTCAACAATGAAATCTATCGATAAACATGTACCCTGGATCTGTCTCAGCAGCCTTTCACCTTTGATTTTTTACATATGTACACTCATACAGGAAGGAGTATTAAAAAGCTTTCTATTTAGAACTTACACTGTATAGACTCTTTGAAAGTATATAGAGGCAACATACTGTGAAGTCTACAGAACGATACCAATACCCCCATGATACATCTATTATAGAAGAAGTAAAATATTATAAGAGGTAAATATCAATGTGTGTCTTCCTATACCCTTAGGAATTTAGTCCCACACAGAAACAGCTCAAAACTTTTTCAAGTTTTATGAAGGCTTCTTGAAATATTTAGAGTTGGGAAAGCCACTTCTTTTCTACCTTAGGCCGATGAAAGAGGAACTTTCCTTTAGTCTTTTTAAAACATGAAAGGGGCAAGATTGCTAACATCAGAACCCTCCTCCCTTTTCGCTAAGTATGGTTCTTTCAAATCTTCAAACAAGAAAATACTCTTCTCTGTAGTTTCCTGATTTTCCACAAGATGTTGAGCCCCATAGAGTGTTTTAAATCCACTAGGCTCTATGTGCGTGTGTGTGTGTGCTGGTGTGCTCAAGTCCATGTGTATTTTAGAGCAAAAGATAGTCTTTTCACTTTCAAACACTACTGAGATTGTAAGGAAGGTTAAGTTAATTATGTGCTATTACTTTAGCGAGACTACCTGCTTATATGGTCAAGAATCAAGGACAATAAAATGTTATCAAACATTATATTAAATTAAACAAGGAAAAGCCAAGTATACCACTTTTCAACGAGTGTACCTGGACTCCTGTCATCTTGCAAAATCTCACCTGAATATTTTTAAATACCTTGGGAAAAAAATGTTTGATAATTATTATTTAATGTATAATGGCTACCATACATTAAAGGAGTTGGAACAACTGAAAAAAAAATGGAGCACCAAGCCCTCATCGTTTCCACAATCCCAAACCTGACATATCCTTCCTTCGCAGTAGTCTGCAGAATGTGAAGCATGTGAAAATGCAGTGTGAGTGCACATAAATACAGCGATTGAAGGAGAGAAAAAAATATAATCTGCCCCCTCCCAGGTTGTATACCCCCAAAATTCAAGCTGAAGGGAATCATACGAAGCATCTCTTTACACTCTGACAATAACAGTAGAGAAAAAGATGAGGTTGGACTCTCAAACACTCGGACCCCAGTAGTTCAAGCCATAAAATCTTAGATTAGATCTTAAATCAGACTTGAGTGGTAATTAGGTCCTCAGGCCTTACAATGGTCCTGAAAACTTTCTCCTTCTATGTCCAGAGAAGTGTCTTGCTTGCATAATTAAAATGAATAACTTTCACACACTTTTCAAGCATGTTGAAAAATGCCTTACATACACTCTTGAAGGAAATAGTCCTGTGGTGACAGAGGGCTAGCTGATTTACTTCAGTTACACGCACTTACTGAACTTTTCAAAGTGCTCAACACTAAAAGCTACTTATACATAATTTATATCATACTTGCTGGCTGAACTCTGTTCTCATACTTCATGCCTGCCGTTCTCATGAGCATAATAGCAATAATCTATCATGTATATGTATAGCGTGCTGACGCTGTTTGCAGGTTGATAAAGATAAAGATACAATGAGAAGATAAATAGACAGTAGTTGCACCAAAGCCCTGGGGTTATTAGAATTTAGGAGGGGAAACTTTATTATTTCGTATTTACGCTAATGCTTGGGTACCATGTTTTATACTGCAGTGCAAGAGTATAGCAGCAAATGTTAACAGTCCATGCTTCCTTATAGGACATGGTTAATTAATACAAAATCCGACTGTCTTTTGTTCTTATTAAGGCAATTCTGCAACTGTCATATATACATTTAGCTCTCTTGGAGCCACCGGGGTCTTGCAATAGCTCGTAATAGCTATGGAGCTGGACTTTATATGTATACTTTATTACCAGTAGCATCAGTGTAAATACATAAATATTAGTATTTAAATATTACCATCTCACAGGGATTTATTGAAAGTTAGCTGATCATGTGGGGTAAATTCCATGTTTGTTGCATGTAGGGCTGCAAGTATTTTTTTCCTCAACATAATGATGGAGGCTGAGAGGTGTGATGCTTCTCAGCGAGTCATCCAGAAAGTTGGACCTGTACAATGTGCCTTCTAAAGGATGCATGTGAGTGGCCTGAACTCTGCCTTCTTTAATGTGTGCCAATCTGATTCTTTCCACAAACAAAAAGAGAAAACCTCAGGATTAAAATAATCAAACAAGGAAGAAACTGGCCTGAACAGATAAGTTGAAGCAGATATGACTAGGCATGTTTTAATTTCAGTGAATGCATGGCCTTCAATTGCTTCTATCTTTCTCAAACCTTTCCTTAATTTTTTCGAAAAGTGTAAAAGATTAACGAAGACTTACAGGCCTCTAATATTTATGTCTTGTTGGTTCACTATGGACACACCGAAAAACAAAAGCTTTCATTTCATTTTTCAGTAGACAGGAGATTATATTAACAAAGCCTGCACGGAAGCTCTACAGAAATATTCTATAACGTATTTGCATTCTCCTCTGGGTAACTACTGTCCCCTGACACCAATTGCATAAGGACGAAGTAAAATGTAATGATTTTAACAGACTATCCTGCTGGCAGAAAATATTAAACACAAATGTTTCTAGAACTTTGCAGCTTTGTGGTTCATGAGCACTGATCATAATGTTTGTACTGACCAGTAAGAAAAAAAAAAGGTAGTCTAAAAATAATGTGCAGTAAAACATAACTGTAATTAATAATGGAGGGTATTTATTATATGTATTGTTTTTTAAGGTTATAAATGATTAGGATACGTTGAGAATATGTTACTCAGTGGCACTGCTTTCACAGATCAGCTCTGAATAAAGTTAGTTAGCTCTGAAGAAATTGTGTTGAATAAATAAAAAGAATTTTGTGGGATAGAGTAGCTTCACGCAGAGACATTGACAAACTATGAATCAGAGTTTCCCGCTGAGAGGCAGGCCTAATGAGCCAGGTGGAGTGCTGCACTAACACGACTGTGCTGCTGTATGAGGTTTGCAGGGCAAGATTTTGGTAGCGTGGGGTGCTACAGGAGTGGCTTTTGTCAGGACATGCCAGAAGCTTCCCCTATGTCTGATAGTGCCAGTGCCAGCTGGCTTCAAGACACATCTGCCACTGGCCAAGACCAAGTCTGTCAGTGATGGTGGTAGCACTTTTGTCATAATATAACTAAGAAAGGGAAAAAAACTGTTGTGGGACAGCAGCCAGAAAAAGGAGTGAATAAAATATGAAAGAAACAGCTCTGCAGACACCAAGGTCAGTGAAGAAGGAGGAGGAAGAAGAAGCATTCCAGGCACCAGAGCAGAGATTCCCCTGAAGCCCTTGGTGAAGACAATGGTGAGGCAAGCTGTCCCCCTGCAGCCCATGGAGGTTAACAGAGAGGCAGATATCCACTTGCAGCCTGGAGGACTCCACACTGGAGCAGGTGGATGTACCTGAAGGAGGCTGTGACCCTCTGGGAAGCCCATGTTGTGGCAGGCTCCTGGAAGGACCCGTCCCCATGGAGAGAGGAGTCCACACTAGAGCATGTTTGCCAGCAGGACTTGTGACCCCGTGGGAGACCCACACTGGAGTAGTCTGTTCCTGAAGGACTGCACCCTGTGGAAACAACCTACACTGGAGCAGTTCATGAAGAACTGCAACCCGTGGGAAGAACTCATGTGGGAGAAGTTCATGGAGAACTGTCTTCCATGGGAGGGACCCCGCATTTCTCATTATCCTCCTCTGATTTGATTGGCAGTAAACTAAATTAATTTCTCCAAGTCAAGTTTGTTTTGCCTGTGACAGTAATTGATGCGTGATCTCTTCCTGTCCTTATCTTGATCCAGGAGGCTTTCATTATATTTTCTCACCCCTGTCCAGCTGAGGAGGGGAGCGATAGAGCTGCTTTGGTGGGCACCTGACATCCAGCCAGGGCCAACCCACCACAGCTGCCCTTCTTTCTGGTGATGGTTTGGGGACTCTGTGCATGGCACTGCTCTGCCTGGAGGGCTCTATTAAAACCTTTGCATTTCAGGATGAAATCCCTTCTTCATTCAAGTCATTGGAGAGATTCCTATTGCCTTTAACAGTCTCAGTCTTCTTACCTGTTTTAGAATCCACTCCATTAAATGGGTAGGTATTATGGTACTCTAGCAAAAAGATGAAAATGTGCATGAAGAAACTTAGAAAGGCTGAGGAACAAAAAGATACCACAAGAAACTTACATAAAAAGAAATATGAAAAAGTTCCACAAATTCATTAAAATAAAGAAAAGAAGAAAGAAAATGTCTATTACTTAACAGAAAGGAAGACCACAGAAGAGACAATATAACAAAATGCAAAATCTTCACTGTATTTTTTCTTCATTCTTCACCAGAAAGGTTAATTGTGACCAGAAGCTTAACATAATTAATATTAGCAATTTAGTGCTAGAACTATAAGCCAGAATTGGTTAACAGACAGAAAAGTTCTTAGATGAACCAGATCTGCTCAAATCACCATGACTTAACAATATTTTTCCCTTAAGTATTTATGAACTAAATTTCTCTCTGAACCATTAACAGTCACCTTTGAGAACTTTTCAGAACAGATAAAAGCTGAGGGAACATCTAATTGAAAAACATAACTAGTAAACTAAAAGGAAAAGAGTATTATGTATCATCTGCCTAGTTTATATGTAGGATGATACTGCAATAAATAATTAATCAGTTTTCAAGGCCAGGCTGGATGGGGCTTGGAGCAACCCAGTCTAGTGGGAGGTGTCCCTGGCCATGGCAGGGGGTTGGAAGTCAATGATCTTTAAGTCCCTTCCAGCCCGAACCATTCTATGATTTTATGATTTCCTCTCTGAGTACCTAGAAAATCTGAAGTGGATTAAAAAAAACACAATAGAGTTACTGAAATCACAACAGAGTTGCAAATCACAACAGGCCAATCTGATATCCTTCACGACAGTACAAATAACTGGGTAAGAGAAGAGTATTTATACGCTTTTTCTTTGCAGACGTGACGATTCCATATGACGCTGTCAAAAGTATGGAAATATGTTCTCACTGGAAATTACTGTAAAGTCAGTTGAATCGCTTCGCAGAGACAGCATCTGTTCACTGTCAGACTGATAGAAATACTTGAGAGCAGCTTTATGCAATATTTGCATTTACGATTGAAGGACTATTATGGTGGATAACATTAACCAGGAAGGTTATAGACATTCTGGAAGCTAGCATTTATTCAGCATGATTTCTATAAACTGGAGAAATGGTACAAAGCAGTAAAATAGAATATAAGAAAGACAGATGCAAACTGCCAAGGAAGGAAAAGAAAACGTGAAATGCAGAATGGCTCAGTAGGCAGATATACTGCAGAAAGGGGTTTCAGGATTACAATGGGTTGCAAATGGAACATTAGTCAATGTTGCAAAGCCAGCAGAAAAAGGATGATTTAAAATATGTAAGTCCTGAGACATACGGAGTAACTATTTCACTCTAGTCAGCATTTGTGAAGCGTTGACAGGATTACTGAATGCAGTTTTAAGTACTGAGGAAAGAAAGGGATGAGATAAAACACCAAAAGGTTAATAGATATGGAAAATATGACCACTGAGCAAAGGCTGAATAAGAAAAATGAAAAGCCTTTCTTATTTAGTCTTGAGAAGGAGAACCTTGGTGTGACACGATAACAGACTTCCAGTATACAAATTGTTATAAAGATTTGAACAATCATTTGTTGTTAATATTGCCACCAAAAGTAAAACAAAAAGAATTGGTTGCAGTAGGTGAGATTTATGCTATAAATCACGACCACCTTTTTATTACAGTTAAGAACAAGTTACCTAAATCTCTTGTGGAGTGCCTGTCATTAAAGATTTTAAAGACTAGTTTTGATAGATTGCTGTTAAGATTGGTCTAAATATACTTCTTCCAGCCTCAATGCAAGATGATGTGATATTCTGAGTTACTTTGCAGCTTCATATTTCTAGGATTCCACATTTCTTTGAAAACCTTTTAACTTAAGCTTTTAAATTGCAGTTACTCTCAAAATGTCTTTTGCACATTTAACAAAATGCTAAAGATGTCTTTGTTAAAAAAATAATAAAATCCAGGCTTGTAATTGGAAGATTTAGGAGTTTTTCTACTGTCCTGGTCTGAGGTAAGACAGAACCTGTTTATTGACTGCAACATAGTGTATAAGTGAGGGAATAATATTTTTCATATACTATAAATAAAAAAAATGTGTTTCAGTGAAAGAGTTTAGTAAACCTTTCTCTGTCTCACTCTGCTGAGTGGAAGGAGCAATCCTACATCTCAGCAATCGTGGAAGTAACTGTTACTTCAGCAAACCTTCTGTAATGTATGTATTTGTATTTCACCATACGTTGTTTTTTTTTCCGAGTGACTTGGATCATGAAGTTTCATGAAAAAATTCCACATTGTCTGTATTTATAACTTCTCTTAGGTCTTCTAACAAAATAAAGGTCACTGAAATAGGAATTGACTTTTACTAACTTGTGTGCAAATGGGAAACAAATCTTTGATCAAGACCTTTAGTCACTAAATAAATAAGGATTATCATAATGGATAAAATCTTGGCAAAACTTCCCTGAAGGTCAGTACAACCCTGATTTAGTTGAACAGATTTACCAATTCATTGAAAGGTGCATCTGTTTTGCTAAGGGAATGAAATTTACTTTAAATGTGAGAACGTAAAACGAAATGGATTTTGTGTTGACGACTTAATCATGAAGCGAAGACCTCTGATGCATGGGGTTGTCCAGAATGAAAAAAAATAAACCAAAAATACTGTTCCACTTGATCTGTTATCTTTTTAAAAAATTATATATTTCCTGCTTTGTATAGAAAATATCATAATGGCTCATATCAGATGATTCCTCTTAATGAAGTTGGAATATTCTTTACATTATGTTGCATTTGGCGTGCTTTTCATTCCATCCCTGGTATTCATGGAATGTTTAGTCTCAGACATAATTTCATTATTATTCTGACTTCTCACAAGTATTCATTGTTAAACTATGCAGGCATCTCACATTGACCTGTAGTGTGACACCTCCACCAGGACGATGCAATGAGCAGAGAACACCACACACTTTTTAGTGTACTCAGAGCTTGTTTCTGAGTTAAAGCAAAATGAAAAGTGAATGCATTAAACTGCCTCACTCTTTGGGTAGTCCCTTGAAAATACCTGTCATCTTAATAGTTTCAATCATTAATCAGACACTTAAGAGTGGCTGAGTAGTAACAATGCAGCCTATTCTGGAATTTGATTTTTACGACTCGATAAAATATATAATACTAAATATTAATACTATATAATACTAAAATATAATACTTGAACTCAATCTGGACATCACATACCCAATGGGTATGAAATACCTCCATTTACAATCCCTGACTTTTTATCAACAATTTTTAAAAATATCACTGAAAGAAATGAAACATGTCATAACAGAACTCCCCTCTTTTCCTGTAATAACAACACTAAAAATTAAACATAAAAGAAGCAAGAATAAGCATAATTTAGAAATTATATTTGAAGTACTTTTTTTCCAAGTATGTTTTTAGTGTTTACTTATAAACATTTTTCCTTCTATGAATAGATTCTGAGGGGAATAAAAGTTGCATTTTACCACTTTTGATGTTGGAAATGAGATAGACGTGCTTACCTTTCACAGAATGTGACTTAGGTTACGGACTAGGATCCAAATAATGACATTATTTGGTCCCTATTCACATATATAATAAGGAACAGGGAGAGAATAATTTCAGTAAGGCCTCCATACTTGTGATTGCAACCACCTATTTGGAGACAAGTATTCTGTGCAAAACAAATGAGTCCTGAATTACTGTATCCACCTGTCATATTTGTCTTTTTAAAGGTACTTTACATGACCTACAGAATTTTAACATCCCTGATCAGGTACAAGCTGAATGTGGGGGGGGTTTTGTACAATCCTGTTTTAGCCATCTTCATTTCACCTCAATCCTTTGTCAGATTCAATATTGAGCCTAACCATGACATAGAGTTTTATCTCCCTCAGTATACAACTGAAATAATTATAGAAATAGTGAATATTTTTCTTAGAATATTTAGAACACAGTATATGTAAAAATGTATGAAACATATTAAAGAGGCCTGCCTGGAAATTCTGTTTTCAAGCTTACGTTATCACTAAGAATATTTCTTAAAATAATTTAAAATATTTTCTAATTTATCTTAAAGTTGTTTAACTGGGACAAAATCAAGATAAAAAACAAGATGAAAGTATAAGCTTCTTTGGCCATTTATTATTGTGAAAAATACCAAAAAGTGTGTTAATAATTATTAGTCCATAAGGTTATTTCTTGTCTCTGGTTGCATTAGTGTACCATCTATGAGTTTTTAATTTTGGCTGATATTGGAAGAAGAAATAATAATCCAACAGATTTGAAAAAAACAATCACAAAACTCTCCTAAATCACCTTAACTGTTTCCTTCTTTTATATTATATAACTTAATATTCACAAAAGGAATCCCATATTTATTGGAGGTGAAATGTTACTTTACAGCACAACTGAGGGACAGGACTTTCAAAACCTTCTAGCTGTCCTCTTACTGAGGCAGTAAATGAGTCAGATAAGAAATCTGACTGCACAGTTCACTCCAAAGACAATATATCCAAATGAAATTAATTGCTTCGTAGAAACATTACAAGAGCAATTAAATAAAAGTGCTGATCCTGTTCTTATTGGGTTCCTACTGTCTTTGCTTCTGTTTAGAAATGTTTTCATCATGATCCATGTACCTTAATGCTTTGCAGCCCCAGCAAAAATTTGTGTTAAATATATTTAAAAGTTAGGTTCCCCCTGATGTTATTTTAAGGCCCTTCTCCAGCATCTGGTAATAGCCAGAGGTAAGAAAAAGGATACAGTAAAGGAATTCTTTTTTCATGCTCTCATTTTAGCCGTAATGCAGTCAGTGAACGTTCACCATTGCATTACCCCTAAATGCAAGCCTTTGCACACATGTGACAGAATAAGACATGAAAGGCTACAGTTTGATAAACGCTTCTTTCAGTGCCTGTGTTGACTCAGGCAGTCTCTACATATCTGGCGCTCCTTATCTTCATTTGCCTCAGTTAAAAATAACTAGGGAAAATGGCTTATTTTTACTCTGGATCAATTTTTTCAGTCCCGCAGTACAGACCTGCAAACAGTTGTAGTAGCTGAACTCGGGGGATGGCATAAAGGCTACAATGATTGATGAGAACTCCTTAACACAACACTGATGCTGAAATAAATGTTCTTCAAAATACACTACAAAGCCATACATTAAAAGAAATTGTTTCTACTGTTGTTGGTAAATATGAAGAAGAGAAAGGGAAGGGCTGTTTGGAACCAACTATGTATTGATTTTTCTGTTGTGCAATACTAATTTTTTTGACAATCCTGATACTTTTTTTTCATCAATAAATGAATCAGATTTTATTTTTTTTAAAGTGCAAACCCCAACCTAATAAGAAATGAAATCCTATTTTAACCCCAACTATTCTTCGTATCCAAGAAAACTAGGCTTTATAAAATTGCCTCTTCTATGTTTGTTTATTAAACTGGCTTCATTAATTTTTATTCTTTTTAATCTTCTGAGCGCTTAGTTCTCTTTTCACTTCTTGAATTCCTATAGCACAATTTAACATGATTCTTAATATGCTTAATAAATCCTGTATAGATTTTCTTAAGTATAAAAGTACTTCACTGATAACTTATCATTAACAGAACATACCCAGGAAAATGCTGGATAATCGATAGACCGGGAGACTCTGTTCTCACAGAAAAATGTGAGCTGAAGAATTCTTTTTAGTAATGGGTGTGCCTGTCAGCTTCCAGGAGTTAAATCTCTGTGACATCAAGCTGAGTGTGGCAGTTCACATGCCTGAGGGACAGGATGCCATCCAGAGGGGCCTGGACAGGCTTGAGAAGTGGGCCCATGTGAACCTCATGAGGTTTAACAAGGCCAAGTACCCCCAGTATCAACACAGTCTGGGGGATGAAGGGACTGAGAACAGCCCTTCAGAGAAGGACTTGGGGGTGTTGGTGGATGAAAATCTGGACATAAGTTAACAATGTGCACTTGCAGCCCAGAAAGCCAAGCATATCCTGGGCTGCATCAAAAGCAGCATGGTTGAGGGAGGTGATTATGCCTCCAGCTCTGGAGCCCTTGGCACAGGAAAGACACGGACCTGTTAGAGCAGGTCCAGAGGAAGACCACAAAAATTGTCAGAGAGATGGGGTGCCAGTCCTATGAGGACAGGCTGAGAGAGCTGGGGTTGTTCAGCCTGGAGAACGGAAGGCTCCAGGAAGAGCTTTCAGTACTTAAAAGAGGCTACAGGAAACATGGAAAAAAATTTTTAGCAGGGCTTGTTGTGATAAGACAAGGGATAATGGTTTTAAACTAAAAGAGGGAAGACTAGATTGAAGGGAGAAATTTTTTGTGGTGATGGTGGTGAAACACTGGCCCAGGTTGCCCAGAGAGGTGGTAGGTGTTGCAACCCTGGAAACATTCAAGGTCAGGCTGGATGGGGCTCTGAGCAACCTGATCTACTTGAAGCTGTCCCTGCTTATTGCAGGGAGGTTGGAGTAGATGACATTTAAAAGTCCCTTTCAACCCAAACTATTCTACGAACCTATGATTCTGTGATTCTACATTTTGAGTTATACTGCATTATTTTACTTCTAATGAGTTACGTTAGACTAATGCCCATCGTATATGGACAAAATAGATGGATATAGTTCTTTGAATAAATTAAAGTCTATTCTAAGTTCTGCTAAGATCTTAGTTTTAAGATCTTATCCTTTCCAAGGAAAAACAGATAACAATGTCATTGACTCTCTTAATTAAAGTTTCTGCCCCTGAATAAGTCTTTACAAGCGAAATACAATAACAATTATAGATGTACACAAAGGAATCCGCAGACTGCGAAGGGACTATCTCAGATGTCTTCTTTTTTTAATCTCAGTAACAGAAACAATACATTTATTTTTGTTTAAGGGGTTCTTCAGCATTTCTAATCAATGTCAGATACATCTCTTTTTCAGTTATTTTTTCCCCGAGTAGGTTCCCTTTTCTTCATCTGTGTGTCATCTTGATTTTTGCCAATATGATCTGACCAAACCGAAGTCTACTTTTCTGAATATTGGTGCGCCAAGAGGATACTTTATTGACCGTTTGCCATTCCTTCATGAGGATTTTTTTTAATGTAAAATTTATATTAAAATATCAGAAAACAAACACATTCAATTTTGACCCTCAGTCTCTAAACCACTTAAGAAATTTATTCATAGGGTCCCATTGAAATAATAATTAACATCAGTAGGATGTTAGGGCCACAGAGATGAATTCTTAAATAACACACAGCTTTTGGTTGTTAAAGGCATTTGCCTTTCACCTCCTTGTTTTTCTCTTCTGACTTGGAGAAATTTTCTGACAACCATTTTTAGCTCCAAGAAATACAAATTTTCATTGTTACATGAGTAGAATTAAGTCAAATTTCCTTGTAAAGGGACATTTATTTTTGCTATATTATTTTCATTACCACTTCAAGGGACTATGTACATTCATTTCAACTACTCAGAAAAAAAAAAAGCTTCAGGATAAATTTGAAATAAAACTGCTCATACTGTTATTCCGATGCCAGGGTTACAAGTCGTTATTCCACTGCTCAACTTGTTAACTTCTTTTCGTTCCAGGAATCTCTTTGATTATAAATATTATTTTGAATCAACAAAACTGTATGTAGCCTACTCCTTTTACTACCTTGTCAAGATAGATTTGGCCCCTCAGCTCTAATCTTAGTAATTTTTATTTTAATCTTGTCTAACTTAATTTTTCTGTGTATGACACACATTTGTTCCTGTCTTAGCTACTGTATGAGTATGTGTTTTTAAATACCAAATTAAGAATTACTTAGCTAGTATTCCATGTTGATGATCCAATGTACTACTAATTCAGAGCTCATAATTTGAAAGAGAGTCACTTTCAAGAAACAAGGAAGTGTTTGGATGTGAAGAATAATGAGTCTGTGTTTGGACTTTTTCTACAAGGGATCACAGTTTAGGGGATTGGTTCACAAGTATGATGGCTTATTTGAGTTGCTGCAGAAAGTCTTGACCTCACTATGTGACTTGCCTTGCTCTACCTCCTTTATGCATAAACAGGTGAACAATACAAAAAGCTGAAATATCCTCACTTCAGACCTTGGTATTTTAAGGAAAAATAGCCCCAGTGAAAATTTCCTTCTTTCTATGAGCCTGTAGTTTGCTCTCAGTGTAAAGGAGTGCAAACATCCAAATTAGGAGTGGAGTATACCGCTGTGGATGTGTTTTCTCTAGCTATTTATGAATCTGTTCATTCACATATACAAGGGCTAGTATAATTCACAGATCAAATATTTTTCAAGGTCACTTATAACATTCTTTACTGGAACGACTTTAAATTCACTGTGGAGTTTTGATGGACTTTATCTCTTTCAAGAACAGTCTTTCAAATTTTGTAGAAATTGGACTTAAAAAAGTTTATTACTGAGCTAATTATATTTTTGTCAAAAATAATAACCTCTCCATATTGCTTGGTTTTGTTTTCTAGTTAGTCAAATATTTTACTAGCTGTAGGCTATAATATCTGTCATTTATTGTAAGAAATGGGGTGGAGTAGAGTTCTTCCCGTCACAGCTGATGACACCTAATTATATACCAGAAAATAGAACTCCCTGGGGAAGAAAAGAATTCAGATCATACCCAGGTGCAATTGTTTAAGGCTATTTTGAATGGTGTGAGTATTTATGAACTCTATTAATAATAAATGAACTAATGGTGTAGCTCTACAATTTGCAGACAACCTCACCTGACCGTTGAGAAGATGTTGGCTTTCTGGCAATAATGAAAGTACATAAATATTAATATCCTAAGAAAAAAATCCCTCTTAGCGCTATATAATGGTTGAAATTACTAAAACATAATAAAAAGCATGAAAACTATTGGGCATTGCAATTTGGGGTATCAAACTATGTTTCTTCGTTTATGGTTTAATAACCACATTACATATTCTCTCGGTAACAAAAGCCATTATAGTTTTTACCCTTCAGTCAGTTACTTAACCAAAAGTATTAATTACTTGTTGAATTACAATACTGGAGAAATATATAGATACACAGAAACTTTATAAGACTTTGCCCATAACTTTTCATTGTACTTTTTCTACCTCTCTAAAAGCTAAATGAATGCTACGTAATTCCAGGTAAGTGAAAAAAAAAAAAAAAAGGAAATGAGCCCCATGTAAAAAAGCACTTATCATGCGTGTAATTTTATGTTGACAGGCACACAGAAGCTCACACAAATGCCATTAAATGCCTTATAAGCACTTGTTCCCAGTTTGAAAATGTTGACAGTTACAAAGCTTGTTAATATTTTGTTTGGGGCTATTCTTTCTTTGTTACATAAGTAATTCCACAATAAATTGTACCATACATAACAAGAAAATAATTAATTCATGCTTTCTATTTTTTTATTTTCGTCATTTGCTTGCAGCACACTGCACACAGAAAATAAAAAGCACCCTCTGAACTGAGAGTCAGGATAGAAGGGCTGGAGCACCTCTCCTATGAGGACAGGCTGAGAGAGTTGGGGGTGTTCAGCCTGGAGAAGAGAATGCTCCGGGGAGACCTCATAGTGACCTTCCTGTACCTAAAGGGGCTACAGAAGAGATGGAGAGGGACTCGTGATCAGAGAGTGGAGTGATAGGATGAGAGGTTGTGGTTTTAAACTGAACAAGGGAATGAGATTTAGAATAGGTACCAGAAAGAAATTCTTTCCTGTGAGGGTGGTAAGAAACTGGAACAGGTTGCCCAGAGAAGCTGTGGCTGCCCCATCCCTGGAGGTGTTCAAGGCCAGGTTGGATGGGGCTTTGAGCAACCTGGTCTAGTGGGAGGTGTTGGGGGTTGGAACTCGATGATCTTTAAAGTCCTTTCCAATTCTATGGTTCTTTCCACTTAGTTCTACAGCAGAAAAAGTTTCTACTTGCTGAGGGATTTCAGTGCCAGTATGTGATGTGGGTGCATTCCAGGAGTCCTACACATCTTTGGACCTTGGTCAGGAGTGGAGACAAGACGTGGAGAAAGAGATAGAAAACTTTTAGAGCTCTGCAAGTTGCGTATGCTTATTTTCTGGTGGGTCCAGCAATACTTTCCAAGCTTTTTTCCTTTGATTTTCTGACAGTTATGCTGCCAGTTATACCAAACAGGGACACTGTATTTTCATCTCTGAATTCAATCAACATAACTAGGCACTGTAAAAGATTAAAAAAAAATTAAAAGACAAAATAACAGTGCAAGTTAATTACTTCTAACTCCTCTCAGTTAATTTAATAATTCTTTGCAGTAGCATAGACAAGTATCTTTATCATTACACAATTTCACATGACTATTCATTTATTTATATATCAGATCTAAGTGTAAAATAATGGAAGGCTCCCCTGGCAGAACAGGATGGACATAAAAGCATGAGGATATGAACAACTGTAACCCTGAATCGAAATGCAAAGCAGCACCAAGGGTATGACTATAGTTCAAAGTCTACATCAGCAGCTACAGAACAGATCTGACTTCTTCCACAGCTTGATACAACTCTACATATCAAGCCACTTTATGAGCTACACTTTAATCAAAAGATATAGCTCAGAGAAAGATAGTCTGATAAAATTCCCTTCTTTTTCTTCTCTCAGAAAATATCCATTGTCTATTTATTTAGGTAATTAATCAGTTTTTCTACTCCCTTCCAACGCAAAGCCTTCTTTTTCAGAAAGATCAGAACTAAACACAAGAAATGTACAGTAACTAAGAATCTTTTTTTTCCTGGTTTTCTTGCTATTGTTGAGGGCTATTATGTAGGTGCTTTTGCAACAGTCTGGGTTCCAAAATGCACAGAGAATATACAAAGACTTGCCTGTGTCATAGGCCTGAGTTGGGGCTTTGCTGGTTATCCTCAGGCTCACAGAGCTGGGCGTTTGGTGACTCAGGCACAGAGTAAAAAGAGACACCCAGGAGCAAGTTTCTTTCAGCAAGGAGGCTGTTATTTCTTTTCCAATATGTAACAAATAATAGTCTCTCTTGGTATTGTCTTGATAAAGAATAACTTGTACTGATCTTGTTTTGTGTGATGGTGCTCTTTAAACCTCTGTTGTATCATCTGTGTCGACATACATGTTCATCCATGTACCCACATACAAAGACTACTTCAAAATTTTTCTGTTTAGAACCCCACCAGCTAAAACACCCTAGGTTTAAGTGGTTCTAATTATTCTATAACTCTTCTTGCCTGCATACTTTTATATAGCTGCTACAACAGAACTGTGTGATCCCCAAAATTCTAGGTGTCCATCTCATTTCTAACAAGGCATCAATAGGGTCAAAGATTCACCCTCATTCACTGAGCAACATTAAACATGAGTAATTGGAGGTACTCTTGCTATTTTTAAACAGCTAAGGGAATCTCTATACCAATAATTTATTTAAACCATTAGCAGTGAGATGGCAATATTGAATCCATTAATAATTTCCATTTTATGAATTTCTGTTTTAATTTTCTGAATTGGAACTGTAAACCTATTCTACTTATAGCAATTTTCAGAAACCTGAGGGACTTCTCTATTTTCTTTTAATAATAATAAAGCACAGGGTTCATTGCAGCTGACCAATACATGCTGGAGAGGACAAGGCATACTTTTCTTTGAGATATTTCTAATAGGCAGAAAAAGAAAACCACAAAGTCTGTAGGTCAGTGTTGGTATAACCAAGATCTACTAAACACAACACTCTTCATCGAAAAAAATGCTCAGGGCATTTTCAGAGCTAAATGCAGATGTCCTTGTCCATGAAGAATTGAGTCTTATACTGCTGAAGCTGATGATCCAGGTCTTCTCATAACACCTCCACATCTCCCCGAGGTCAAATGAGTTTCCCTCACTTAAGCAAGATGGTTTTCTCTTGGGGTAGGGTGCTATTTCACACACAAAGGAATCAGAATGTGTACAAATGCTCTATCACATTTATTCATACATAATGAAATGTTCTCCTGGTTTTAAAGAGTTATAGAAAATACAGTGCTTTTTTCCCTCTCATATATTATTGCCCAAATAGTCCCATTTTGTTTCAAAGCACTATTTATAATAGTAAATAATGTACTAAAGAGTGAATATAGATAGCATAACTGTCATCTAGATAGATAATATCTACATGCAGCATGAAACCAAGGGCTTAGATTTCTGCTTTTAAACATATGATGTCCTTCTGAGTAATTAGAAATCTTCCCTGTTTTCTAGCTGTAGCTTATCTCTGTAAAATGTTTTTGTTGTTGTTTAATCATTTACTGTCTAAAAATATCACAAACAAAAGGCATAATTTGAAGTCAGGTTCTGACTCAATATAAGTGACAATTTTCTCACTATTAGGAGAGTCAAGCATTTGGAGCAGGCTTCCCAGACAGTTTGTGAAAGCTCCAGCCTTGGAGTTTTCCAGACTCAGCTGGATACAGACCTGGGCAGCCCGGTCTGTTCTATCAGTTTATCCTGGTTTGAGCAGGAGGTTGGACTAGAAACTTCATTAGGTTCCTTCCAGACTGAATTATCCTATTAACATGTGCTGCTAATGCAAGTAATTATTGAATACTAAGTGTATTAAACTTTTCACTTTCTAATTGACTCTTACTTAAGCCTAATCTCTTCTGACATTTTCCCCGACAGTTTCTCCCAGCCATACATAGAAACTGTATGATTAAAGTCATATAGTGTCTGTGTCAGGGACTGTGGGACTTAGCACTTGTCTACTATCTTGGAGGACAGAAAGCACTTTCCTCCGTTCCCAGTCCCTAGATGCATCTTAGGTACCCTAAATAAGACTCTGTGTTTTCTATCATGCCCCATCTCTCCCTCTAATATCCAGGTCGTTATAGAAAGCTGCAGATTTTATCTCATTTTGGTCTGGCTCGGTTTGTACTTTAAAAAGAGACTTCACCACTTTTGCTTCATGACCTAGGGATAAAATGGGGATGGCCAATTTAGCATAGCTTTATTGCAGAACACTGGACATTACTGTTGCTCAGTGAGTTTTACATGAGATTGAAAGCTACCTGTGAAAAAGTAATGTCTCTGGCTCCTCACAATTTTCCCAACTTTATCCTCAGTCTCCATGACCAATTGGTTGTTGAAACTCAAAGTTCAGATTTAGTTTTCTTCTCAATTTACTTGTTTCAATGCTAAATCCACATTTCTATTTCCATTCTATTCTCCCTTTTGCCTTCCCTGGTCTGGACTGGATTTCACTTGAAGTGAATGGGGTATTTTTGCCACAGCCCAGTATTAGGATTTCTAGAAACACCCCACCAACAATCTACAATTGGTGTTTAACAATGTCCTGGAGACACAAATTGAAAATAAAGTCCTCTATGCTAGGATAGAGAATGTTCTACATAAGCAAAGATGTACGAGGCAATAGTTGCTAATTGTCTTTATGGAGTATATTAACTTCAGTTTTTGAAAAGCTTCTAACAGAGTAGATTTTCATATCAAAAATTCAAAAAATACCTTTCAAAGGCCACTCCCAACCTATTTCTAAATATCTGCTCTGAAGTCCGATGCTATTATATGTTAAAAAAAAAAAGACTGGCAATTATTTAACATTGGCAAAAAATATATTCTTTTCTGTTTTCATTCTCAGAAATAAATGAACTGCTTCTTATGACATTACAGTTAAAAAAAAAAAAAAAAAAAAGAAAAGAAAATAAATGGAAGGAAAACCAGAAGGAAAATCAATCTGAAATCTGAAGCAATCATTTGCAATGGAAAAGATATACACAAATAGATGAAGTTTATCGATACTTTGAACAAATGAAAGCAGAATCTTGTAATGAAAATAATCAGACTGCCTTAAAAATAAGTGGTATTACCACCATCTAATAAAATATCTGTGCAGATATGCTTGGAGAAATTAATGTTCACCATTATTAAAGACCAATGTGGTTACAGAAACAAAGCTAAATCAAGCAACTGCATTTAAATACGGTTGTGTTGGAATGATACAGTTTATGTGTCTCCTGGTATTGAAATCCCGGCAACATCCTACGGTAACCATTTCTGGAGTATTCTGCACACACACACTACAGTCATTTTGCTTTCAGTTGCCTTCAGTCACTGTCAGCCATGGATCATTAAATGTGGAGCATAGCATGCCATTAGGACAGATTCACTGTCTAGGTCTAGTTCTTGATGAGAATAGTTCGTATGCATTGATGAAACATTGTGGGACTTGAGGACAAGCAAAGTACTTTCAGCTTCACTGTATGCAAGGAAAATTCAAGTACAGATGTAAAAAACTGGCATCTTTTCCAGATTTCAATCTGTAATCTCTGAGGGAGACTCTTCTCATTCAGGACCCAATGTGTTCAGTGTGATCAAGATGTATGTCACCCAAAGCATTATGGAAATCCACAAGGTCAATCAACATATGGTCTGTCCATAGCTGAAAACCATCTATATTTTTACACAGCCATTGCAAAACTGAACTGAAGCTATTTTCATGACTTATTGGGGACATAAATGTGACTCACTCCCATTCAGTACACACCTGCCTTATGCATTTAACTCTTTGAAAAGACTATCAGGTTGCAAACCAGGAGGAATATTTGCCCATGCACAAATGTCAAACTCTCTGGTCACGGGCATGAATCTTGTATGTTCAGGAAATTTATAGTGCCATCTACAGTTTATTCATATGCTTATGGGGATCTTATACAAATTTGATAACTGAACATAGCTTGGGCTGGCATAACCTTGTCCTTGAAAATTTAGGCTATAATTTCTATTCCTCTTGCTTTCCTTCTTCTTCTGAAGTGCACTGTTTGACATCTTTCTGAACTGCCAGCAGAAAGTTTGAACGCTGGGGATTATATCTTACTGATTCTTAACCCGTGGATGTTTTCTAAATAGATGGTGTCCTACATTTTCCATTTTATAATATCTCCTTCCCAAAGGTCAGTCTCCTTTATAAGGAACGCTGGCTTCTTCTCTCCTTCACTATCACTCTCCCTCTGAACCACTGCAACAGAGAGAAATCCTGTGCCTGAGCAAAGCAGCTAGAAGAGAACTCTGTCTTGTCACAGTACAACCTAACACCAACTTGTACAGGTGCCTGTGTCAAGATGGTTGAGCATCTACAGCTGAGTGGTTATCATCAGCTGATGAGTGGATGTCCACTGAGGAAGCATTCAAGCCTTTGCAGTATGAATTTGAATCAACCTCGTTTGGCCAGATTTACCTCCTAGAGGTATTTAAAGGATGGGTAAATATAGTGCTTAGAGACATGGTTTAGTGATGGTTTTTATCAGAGTTAGGCT
Source organism: Tringa tobata (assembly GCA_033628505.1). Lineage (NCBI taxonomy): Eukaryota > Metazoa > Chordata > Aves > Charadriiformes > Scolopacidae > Tringa > Tringa tobata. Next base: position 10,947,441 of record JAHREE010000245.1, read on the forward strand.
GATGATTGGACTAGATGATCTTAAAAGTCCCGTCCAACCTAGACAATCCCATGATTCTATGATTATTTTCTGAGACCTTGTAGATATCTGAGTATCCGGTACCTGAGACAGGTAGATTTTCAGAATAATCCTCACTCTGGTTTCCAGCCTGCAGATGTTAGTTTAGCGATATTTCAGACGTGGTGGTGTATGTATCCTACTGACATGGCTCCATAAATATACAGGAGAAAAAGATTTTTCTGACGATAAACTCCCTAATATTTCTCTATTGTCTGACAAAAAATACATTTTGCAAGAGATTTTAGAAATGGTAGACATTTTCTTCTGCAAATACTACCTATAAAATGCAGACTCATAGAAAGCCAAGATACTTTCAAATTACTAGCATTTCAGCTCAGTACAGTAGAATAAGACCAAAGTAAATTCTACCATTCTCCCAATAACTTTTTCAGCTGAAACTTAAAATGGCCTGATTAGATAGTGGCTCAGTCTATCTAGCTAGAAGGAAATAACTTTTCCTTCTACCTCTTTTCTGAGCCTTCAGCTTCTGTTGCATACACATGAACTCCTAATAGTGTTCTCCAGTAAACAGTCCCTTTAGAATGCAAATATCTCCCAAAATAATTCTTCCACACTGAATCTGGCTCCACTGAGTCCTGCCTTGTAAGAGGGTTTATTTGTCACTTATTTGAAAGAGATATGAAGAGTATATTGCAAAAAAAAAAATATTCTATTTTTGAATGCTATTAACTCATTAACTCCCACAACCAACTAGATAAAGACTGTCTGCAAGGAACGTGTTACATCGTTTGTTGATTCTTTGCTCAGTCATCCTTTGTGTTTAATACTAACCTGAGCTGCAGTAATCATAGAGTAATCACAGTCAGTAATGTTGCTGGAAGGGTCCTCAGGAAATCATCTAGTCAAATCCCAAAATGTAACTGAGGTTATTTAGGACTTTGACCAATCAAAATATTTCCAACAACTGGTATTTCAAAACCTCTCTGGAAAATCTGGTCTGGTATTAAATAACCTTCGTTGGGAGGTTTTTTTTTCCTGCTGAAAATATCTCTTGCTGCAGGTTGTGCCTATCATCTCATGCATGTCACTGTGAAAAGTCTGGGTCTTTGTAATCTTTCTTCTTGCAGTTGAAATTTTTAGCTAAATCTCCCCTTAACTTTTTGTTCTCCAGGCTAAACAACCCAGCTCTCTCAGCCTCTTCTTGTGCAATGTGGGCTCTAGCCTTCAACATTCTTAACGATTCTCCGCTGGACTTGCTCTTGTTTCTTCAGGTCTAGCACTGATGACCTGAAAGCCATATCACAGAATCACAGAATCATAGAATGGTTTGGATTGGCAGGGACCTAAAAGATCATCGAGTTCCAACCCCCCTGCCATGGGCAGGGACACCTCCTAACAAACCAGGTTGCTCAAAACCCTATCCAGCCTGGCCTTGAACCCCTCCACAGCTTCTCTGGGCAACCTGTTCCAGTGCCTCACCATGCTCAAGAAATTCCAGAAAAAAATAAAATTAGTGCAGTGTATCACGCCTGTTTCAAAAATAGCAGCAGTATTAAAGTTCAATGAATGGAAAAGTATGAAAAAGGCTTAATATATTTTATTTTATAATTAATTATGGATTACGATAAAAAAATGCAGTTTATAATAGCAAGCCCAGATCAGAAATAGAAGGTCTTGAGATACAGATTCAATTCTTAATATTTGTCAAAAGACTAGATCTGTTTTGTGAAATTGGTCTCCTTTATCTTTGTTGCCAATATATTAATATGTTTATGCTTAATATACTTTATGAGTTCTACTAACACATTGTTGTAACATAGCCCATCTAATTTCCATGATAGTTGCTCTATTTTTTTTTAAGTTTCAGCTATTTGCAAAGCACAAAAATTGAATGGTCAGTTGAGAGAAACCTAATAATAATAATGAAAACACCACCAACTGAACTACACAGAAATGGCAGGCAGTTGATATTGCTGTCTTTTCCTGGATAATAAAAATGAAACCTGAAATGTCACATCATCAATCTATTTCTGGTAAAATCAAAAATGGTGGGAATCCTCTGTAGTTTGTGATATTAAAACACTGTTGTTCTTTCTAAGCACTTTAGTAGCTTCTATTTAAAAATTAACTCAATTAGGTAATTAATTTTATTTTGATTAATTTTAATTACATAGCTTTTTAACATAGCCCCATCCAGCCTGGTCTTGTACTACCTCCAGGGATGAAGCATCCACAGCTTCTCTGGGCAACCTGTTCCAGTACCTCACCACCCTCACAAGAAAGAATTTATTCCTAATATCTCATGTAAATCTCCCCTCTTTTATGTCCTATGGCTCCACTCCCTGATAAAGAGTCTCTCCCCATCTCTTCAGTACCCCCCTTTAGGTACTGGAAGGGGCTCTAAGGTCTCCCTGGAGCCTTCTCTTCTCCAGGCTGAAAACCCCCAACTCTCTCAGCCTGTCCTCATAGGAGAGGTGCTCCAGCCCTCTCAGCATCTTTGTGGCCCTACTCTGGACTTGTTCCAACAGGTCCATGTCCTTCCTGTGCTGAGGACTCCAGAGCTGGATGCAGTACTCCAGGTGGGGCCTCACCAGGGTGGAGGAGAGGGGTAAATCAAGGCCACCTCCTCTCCCTAGTGCAGCACAGAAAAAAGTATCTTCCTCATCACCGGTCAGCACATCTAGTGTCTTCTGAAGACTTCTCTTATATATTCCAAACATGGAAAGAAAACATGGCCATTGTGTTGGGAAACCTTCTGACAGATGCCCCAAGAGTTATTGTCAGTGAGAAAATTACCAGTGTCTAACAGAGATTTGAAGTTAGGAGAGGCAGTGGAAATAGAGTAGTGTGAGTGAACCCTTAGATGTATTTGAATCTTCCTGGTAGGTTAGGGAAAGATGACTACTGGAGGTTACTTATCTTCTTTGATTGGTTGTTATGGTCTTTATGACTTTCAGCTTCTGGTTAAATGTGACTCGCAATTATTTTTGAATGGTTAGATAGGTGATGCAGCCAGCATATTTTTCATGTGAATTTAACTAGAATATTAGAATCTTACGTTTCAAATTGTCAAGGACATGTGTCAAATTGTTCAAGGAAGCATTTTGATCCTCAAGCCTTTAAATCAAGGTACACTTCTTTCTGCTGACTTGCAGTATTTAAACTCACTCATTCCTCTGTAGAGAAAATTCGCAGTAATAATGTGTTAAAACTGTCACACAGAAAGCATCTCCCTCTTTCAAACAATCAAAAAAACGCAGAAGGGCAGACTTGGAGAGGGACCTACATCATTTACTTCAACTTCCCTGCACAAAGAGTGTCTGCTGGAGCAGATTGATTAGGGCCATGTCCTGTCAGTTTTTGAAACTCTACAAACTCTCTAAGCAACCGGTCCCAATAGGCAATCAGCCTCACAGTAATTTTTAATTATCTTTTGTATGTTTAAACAGAATTTGTGTATTTCAGTTCATGCCCATTGCCTCTTGTGCCTTCACTGAATGTGACTGAGAAGAGTCTGGCTCTGTCTTCGTTGCCTCCTCTCATCAGGTATTTATACACAATGATAAGATCCTTCCTCTAGCCTTGCCTTCTCCAGGCTGAACAGTCCAGGTTCTCTCAGCCTTCCCTCATATGACACATGCTCCAGTCCCTTAATAATTTTTATGGCCCTACACTGGACTCACTCCAGTAAGTCCACATCTCCCTTGCACTGGTGAGCCCAGAACTGGACACAGGACTCCAGATGGGGGCTCATCAATGATGAATGGAGGGGAAGAATCACCTCTTTCAATCTGCTGTCAAAACTCTGCCTAATGCAGCCCAGGATGCTGGTGGCCGCCTTTGCCATGAGGGTGTACCACTGGCTCATGTTAACTGGGTGTCCACCA
>JAHREE010000245.1:10961294-11016560 GCA_033628505.1 Tringa tobata
TTTTTTCTAGGTCATTTGAAACACTTCTTTCTTGAAATTTCACATATAAACTTTATTTTTCTTTCAATGTCATGTGAAAAAATTACACATAATCTCCTTATGGTCCCTACTTGGTGTTTTCAAGAAAACCAAACATAAAATTCAGATAAATAAACATGGGTGACAACAGAGAAAGTTCCTCCTCATGGGGACAATCAGGCAATGGAACAGGCTGCCCAGAGACGTTGTGCAGTCTCCACCCTTGGAGGTTTTCAGGAGTGACTGCACAAAGACCTGAACAACCTGCTCTGACCCTCTTTATAGCCTAAAATTTGATTGGATGATCTTCCAATTTGCACTACCCTATGAGACTACAAGCAAACTGAGAATGGTAAAACATAAAACGAATTAAAGATGGGGATTAATCGAGTTTATTCCTTGACTCCTGAATTCAGTCAGACTGTATATCAAGCCAGCACCCATTTTTTATATTCCAAATAAAAATAGGTTGGAAAATTGAAAAGTTTCAAGTAGTCTAAGTATAGGCATATTTGTTTGGAGATTTTGATCCAGTTTATAGCTGTGTAGGTCTTTGGACATTTTTGGAATTATTTTCTACGGTTGTACTTTCAGTCCATCAAATTAAAAAAAAAAAAGGTTTTTCTTCTAAAACAGAAACAAAGAGAAACACTTGAAAACTACTTAGAAATATATGAGTCAATGTTTATTAAGCTGGAAGTATAGTAGTCTGAACATCTTAAACATATGGGACTTTTTAATTCAGTCTAACCTAACAATAGATGAATTGAAAGATGATTCCTTCCTCTTGTACATGGCCAAGGACAGCAACTAATTAAAACTCATTTGTTATAAAAGATTTATAGTTATGGAAATTAAACTGACTTTATCAAGATTTTTGAACAGATTGAGTTTTCCTTTTAATAAGGGGATTAATAATATAAGAAATTGAATTCAGTATAAAATGCAGTGCTTTTGAATACATGCAACAGTATTGAAATAAAAGGGCAGCGTTTTGATGAGAAATTAAATTTGACTGTAATAGCAGGAACAAATGTGTGTACCTTTTTCCTAATTATACTGTTTTTGAGTACTTAATATGGTTCACTATGCAATACACACCAATAGAGTTTATTCTTTTGATAATGTGAAAAAAACACATATAGGAAATATCCTATAAACCTTATAATTACATATCACAAACATATTTATGTTCTCAGTTCTGTCATTGATTCAGATACTGTACAATTGTTAAAATGGGTGTGCTTTCCTTGACGACAGTGAGAAATGTAACTGTCCAGCTGAAGGCTTGGTTTACCTGACTATGACTATTTTTTTAATTTATTTGTAGCATTAGAAATATTGGCTGAGACACTAACAGAAAGGAAAGGTGTGTTCCCCAAAATATTCAGCAACTGGGACAGACATATTATGGCAGGAATAAAAAGAGGTAAGTAAAATGATTTTTTTTCTTCCCCCAAGAGCTAAACAGTAGCGTAGTACCACGGATTAAAATCTTTTTCCCGATGATTTTTCTGTGAACTTATTTTGTTTAAACACATCTCGCATTTGCTTGCTTAGAAATCAGCAGCAAATGCTAATAACGCCAATGCCAAAGCAACTCTCTGTAAAGAATGATTAAAAACATGTTTAATACATTCTGTTGCTAACAATGTTGATTCAGAAACATATATACCTTATAGTATAGCTTTGTCTTTAACGTGTGTCCATACAGCGCAGTGATAATCACTATTTTCCTATAGCCTTAGGTACCCGAAGAAAATACTCCTAAAGCAACACTCACTTTGTCAAAAATACTGCTGAACACATGAATAGTAATGTAGAAATAAAAACAGAAAGGCTGCTGGCTGGCTCTCTTCAGGAGGCTTATCTTTTTTTCTGCTATTAGGAGTTATCACAAATCTTGATAAGAAGCAAGAATATAATTTGAAGTACAAAACAAATCCTTATAAATATAAAACATGCTTCCAGCATAATCATATACTGGAATCCTTCCCTCAGAACCAAATCCTAGGAGTGTAGATCATTTCTAATTAAAACCACTGCAGTTAAAAATACTGTCAGTATGTTTTCACATGTTTCAAGCAGGTCCAGTTCTTTTTAAGCATCAGTAATGTACAATAGAAAGATAGCAAATACTAAGTAGAATCACTTCTTAATTACCTGTTTTAACTGAGAGATGAATGTCACCCTATGATAATTTTTGTATCTTAAAATAATTATGCTGAATTGTTGCAGTCTCCAGTTATTATTAATTCTACTGAAAACAAAGGCTTCTGGTTACCGTAGGACAGAATGGCACGATGTGTTTAGCTACAACCACACTGTGCGAGAAGGAAAGAATGCAGCTCCACTGTAGTTAAAAAATGAGATTTCCTCTGAGTTCACATACCCTTCAAGCTAAAATGTGGTTTGATGTCTCATGGTCAACTCATGTACTGGGGATTAAGTTAATTAAGAGTTGCCCTAGTCTATTAAGGCTCCCTGTAGACTAATTATTAAAGTGCCTTGGACCATTACAAACCTACAGCAATAGAAAGTTACAGAAAGGCTTTTTTTTATATTATGAGCACTCCAGTACCCAGTAGATTATCTTTTCCACTAAAGAACTTCCACAATAGAAGGAGATTGCCTTCTCCTCTACTTTGCTGCCATCTAAGGAATAAAAAAATGTACCAATAGGAAATCTGCATATTCATTAGTGTTTCTTTTTTTATATGTTCATATCCATATGCTTTTATCACTTGTCAAATTCCTGATAGGTGGAAAAGGTCCTGTTTCTAATTTCCTATTTTTGTTTTCTTTTTCTAGATTGAGTTAGCATTTATACAAGGCTTAGGGATTTTAAAGCTTTAATTATGAAATAAAAAATACATAGAACTATTAAAGATAATTTCTTACAGACATACTGAAGCTGTCTACAGGGTCGCTGCTTAGACATAGCGGGACTTTTTCCAGTATAGCAGAATTTTTTCCTTTATTTTTTTTGTCCTGTCTTTTAAGAAACCCGAAAAACATGAGGACTCTATGCAAGTGATTCTGTTATCTCACCCCAGTTTTACACCAACCCAGCTCTGCTTATTTCACCAAAAGTTATCCTAGTTTAAAACCATGTCACGGAGAGAGCACTAAGACCAATGAAGCGATAGAAGTGATCACATGGACAATATTCCTAAAATCCCATTTGGTTTACCATATCTACATATTTCCTCTTAATTCTTAACTGAACTGAATATCTCCCAAGCGTAGGTGCATTATGTTTCTCAGAACTGATTTTCTCCAATAGGGCTGACCGTACTTGCCTGCTGACCGTGAGTCGATCAAATATTTCAGCAGAAGCATCCAGGGCAACTCTCTGTGTTTTTCCATATCCACCTTTGGATTTCCCCTAAAATTTCTAGCCATAGGTACAGCTGATGAGGCCACTCAGCATGAAAACAGATTGAGAGAGTAATTATGTGGCCTTTCTTAAAGGGAACACTCATCTTCAAGTGCATTGCCAGAACAGAGAAACAACCTTGTACATAACACAGTACACTAGAAGTAACGGGCTTCGAAAACACTGTTCAGTATAATTGACTTATTCTTGTGCTTTGTTATTGTACTATGTAATTTAACAGTTATGTTTACTTGATAAATATGAGCCCTTTAGGTTTGTACCATATGGATGAGAACGTCCTCTCTCTCAGGCACACACAGTGAACAAGATGAAAATAATTTCATTTCACGGCCTGACTATTTAATTGGAGACACACAGAAAGAAACTTCTGCATTTAAAATACAAATTGCTCTTCTGATCTTTCTATAATATCTTATCATTTAATTATTAATAGTCATTGTTAATCATAAATTATGTATTATAAATTATGTTTATACAGTTTAAAATAGATACAATATCTGATTGATTTGACAAAAATAACCCTCTTACCTTTAATTGTGGATTTGCATAAGTTTGCAGTGGAGAAACATTTTACAGTAGTTCATTAATCAATAGAAGAGCCAAAAGCTGCAATAATATAGCTGAATGACGTAAGACTAAATTTAGTAAATTACAGCCATCTCTATATGCAAAGGTCCTATTAAGGTCCTATTTTATCCTATTAAAACTGTTTCCTTTGGATTTAGAATTGTTGAAAATCTCACCTAGGACAATTCATATAATAGATCTGTGGAGTCTTATACATGCAGACCAAAAGCTGACAAATCCAGCTGAAAGTAGAAATTTAGAATCAGATTTGAAATGGAAAGAGGGACTTAAAAAATGCAGATGTTTTAAGCCCAAGAGAGCAATTCTGAAGCCCTCTGTTAAGCTATTATATAACAATAATTTAGGTCATTATATCCCAGTCATAGAACGGTTGAGGTAAGAAGGCAGCTCTTGGTATCATGTAGTCCGAGCTCCTTGCTCAAGCAGGGTCATCTAGAGCACATTGTAAAGGACCTCATCCAGCTGGGTTTTTAATATCTCCACCACAGCATCTTTGTGCAACCTCTTTGGCCACTGTTAACATGTTTCTAAAAGTGGACAGAATGATATAAACATCTGCCTAATAGTGTGGTTCAGAAACCACGAGGCATGTCCTGTACAAATCTAAAAGTAGATATTTCTTGTATAAAGAAAGATAACGAAAATCCCATCTGTCCAGCTGCAGTATTAGTGAGAGCTACAGAATATGAAGACCATTGCCCATTACTATCACGAGGGTGAAAAAGTATTTTTTGGTTTACTTTTCTGGTCCTATGGTAGAGCAATCTGCTCCTGAAAGACTACACCCTATGGAAACGACCCCTGCTGGAGCAGTTCTTGAAGAACTGCAGCTTGTGGAAAGGACCCAGTTTGGAGAAGGTTGTGAAGGGTCTTCTCTCATGTTTGGGACCCCATGCTGGAGCAGGGGGAAAGCTTGAGGAAGAGGGAACATCAAAGACAACATGTTATGAACTGATCACAACCCCACCACCTATCCCCTTGCACGGCTGTAAGAGAGGAAGTAGAGAAGCTGGAGTGAAGTTGAGCCTGAGAAGGGAAGCAGAGAGAAGGTGTTTTTATATTTGTTCTAAGGATCAAAAAGCTTAAGTTTGTTCCTTTTTTAGACACCACAAAGGAATCAGCTATCCCTATTGAAGAGCTCCCAGGTCTTGAGAGAGTTAAGAGATTTATGTATAAAAACAATTCTTTAAAAGAATCAGGCAATAACTCCATCTTGAAGGCATTCTTTGAAGACATCTCATCATAACATTATGCCTCCTGCAGATACCCTGCCAAATCACGTGTGGACTTTAAACTCTTACACATGACTGCTTGGTCAAGCCACAAGGACTCTAAAGGGAACAAAAAACCCCAAACCAAAAGGAGAAGCAGAGGAAAGCAACAAAGAGGCAAGTGTTCGTCTACTGTTTCTAATAAAGTCTCTATATTTTTTAGATCCTCTTAAGTTTTTTTTCAGCAACATGATACTCATAGTTGAATAATTATGTGTAATCTGTTGTACTCATTGGTGGTTGCACTTTTTCACATTTAACACTTTTAAAAATTTGGGGGGAAAAAGCAAATGTAAAGAATGGAAAAACACAAATGCGCATTCCTATTCCAAAAATGTATTTCACTCCTTAGGAAGCTGTGAGCCTTAGTATTAATGCACTTATCACCCTGCTAAGGCATCCAAACAGTCTTTACTGCCCTGACTGGCACCAATTGGGAGGAGAAGGATCAGCCTTTGCAGCCCTCTAGAAAAAATCCTCAGTGTTACTCATCTGGCATCATCCACTATCTCAGTTGACACAGATGACTTGACCCAAGGATTCCTCTCTAACCTGGCTACGCTTCCTTGCTTTAGCATTTTATACCCTTCTATGCTGGTATTTTCCCTCTGAATCCTTTTGCACCAAAATATTCTCTTTTAACATAGCAGTGTGAATCAAGGATGAGAAGCTGTTTGAGTTTGTTCTTGGACTCTTGGGTCCCCAACTACTAAAATAGGGAGGAATGGAAAGTTTAGAACAGGTAGTTGCCACATTCTTTCTCAAATTATTTATGAAGTAGATGATGGAAAGGACAAGTGAGGAAGCAAAGGGGAAGTAAGAGTTGCCTTGGTGTGGAGATATGAAGAAAAGTACAGTGTTCACTGTTCTCTTCAGAAGTGTTTGGTCCCTTAATCCATCACCACAATAGAATCTTTAACAAAAGAATATTGTTCTCAAAAGCAGGATGGGACAGAATGTTAAGAGAAAGTCAGGAGGCTGAAAATCCCTAAGGATAAAAGAGAGAGGAAAGCCAGCCTTTATTTTTGTAGTTATTTTAATGTTATATGTATATTTTAGAAATCTAAAATATTAATGAAATAAACAAATAAGCCGAACTTGCAAAACAAAGTGCTAATGATTTATGTCAACAAATCCTGTGACAGTCTAACATCACAGTTTTATGTGACTGCTTATCTGTTATTCTGTTTATTCTTATTAAAGACTGCTGCTCTATGTTTCATGTTTGTGATCTATGTATGAATTCAGATGGAAACTAGGGAGAATAACTTAGAAGGATTGGAAATATTGAAATATTCTTTTTTAACTGATTTATTAAAATACTCAATGTGAGCAGTAAAATTATATGTCAGGAGGTGTGAGCTATGATTAGTGAGTCAAAACTTGGACTTCCTGATTTTTAGCTCAGGAAACTGAGTATTCTGTTACCCACATTGCCATATGTTTCTGTGTTTGTTTCTTATGCTGTGTCTTACAAAGCCTACAGAAATGGCATTTCCCATCCATGGTCAAATCTTCCTAAGCAACACCTTACCTGACGAAAAAAATCTTAATATTGCTGCTTTTACTTGGACATATTATGCAACTTATTTTCAATTTCTAATTTTTTACGTTGTGTTGGGAGACCTTCAGGCAACGTAACCATTCTAAAGAGACAGTAGGGTTTCACAGAGTAATTCCTGAATGATAATGTTGACTCTTACATTGACAAGAGAACTCCTGAGGTCTAACATTGCCCATTTTATTGTTAGATAGGTCTTTAATCTGTTCTGTATTATTTATTCCATACATAAAAATATGATTAACCTCCATCTGTGGAGAAATTTTTAAATTTTGAGGTTTATTTGAGCTGCCTCAGAATTGTTCACCTGCTTTGAGACCCACCATTTGGTTTAGTGTAGGCAGTCATTATAAGAGTATAAGCTTGTTACTGTTCTTCTGGAGACATGTAAGCCTACAAGAAGAAGTAAGGATACTTCTCAGTATATTCATAATGGTGATAAAGAGCACCTGAACAATCACTAGGGTGTAATAGTTCTGCAGTCATACTCTTCATTTTTCATGGATCAAAGCAGCAGCTTTGATAGCAGCTGTTGCTCCTGCTATAAACTCCTACCTACTGCTGGTACCTCTCCAATCAGCTAACACAGTTAAAATCTCAATGAAAAATATGTCTTTCATGAGATTTCTCTCACAAAGTGACTCATCATGCACCTTTTGATAGAAGACAGAACCACTGGGGACTGTATAATATCAGCGTGGTGAGAATCACTAGCAATAACTTTGCAAGTCTTTTCATTGCTCTTCTCTTACATTCTGGTAGCTCTCAGCAGTAGCATCTAATAACTTTTGGAAATATGTAAGCAAAAAATTTCAAGCAGAGGCACAAAAGAGACAGTTTTGTGCACCATTTTACCTAATAGAAAATTAATTAAATTAATTTCCTTTAAAAAGGGATTGAGCACTTAAACCCAGTAATGAGATCATGAGACGATATCTATGAGAAGCGTTGAACTTGTCCTGTGTCATTGACATTTTTCTTTTATTTACATCAGTAAATCCCCTAGTTTAGTCCTTTCATAAATTCTTTCTAGGGAACTACTTTGATACTGACTGCCAATTCGTTGCAACTAAATAAATTGCAAAGTAACTGTGTCCTTGTTTAATGAAAACTGCATTTTTATTCTAATTTGAGTTCTCTGTCTATCACCTCAGTCTCTCCCTTTCTTTATCCCAAGTCTAACTTGAGTTCTCCAGGACAGGAAATGACTAATTTTTAAGTAAAAGATGTGGATATTTTTTCATTATTTGTATATTGTTGAACATGACCCTGATTCATGGCTGAATCTGTTTTTGCAGTACAAGTGAATGCAAAAAACCCACCACCTTTTAATTTCTTACTTCTATAACTGTTATAGCCATCTTACTGCCATTGAATTTGGAACTTCTTGGAACTTCCCAGAACTGAACCTAATTTCTATTCAGCTACTCAGCAATTCTTCAATGTCAAAAATAATGAAGAATGAAAACAAAATCAACCTTACTAAGGAAAATTCCTTTCTTCTGTTTCCTGAAACAATAGTGTAGGGAAGAAGACTAGATTTATCCCTTTTATAGGTAGTTTCAAAAAGTGTTTGAAGCTCACCTACAAAAAGAGAAACTTCAACGGCACTTTTGAAGGGGGTGGAAAAAATTTTGTTAGAAAAAAAGGTTTGCATCTTTCTCTAAAAGTATATTGCTTATACATATTTATATGCAGAACAGTCAGCTGCAGCCAAATTCTGACAGTGTCCTTTAAAGGAATGGCCAGTGAGAACTTTCTCTCACATAACTTTGTGTCTAGTCTCAAATGCACATCTGGGATCTCTTTCTAGACAGTGAAGACAGAGTGGCACTTTCTGGAAGGTGAGCTGTTTAGCCTACCTTAAATATCTGTCTTCATACAGAACTAAGTGCTCGGTACTTTTCTGTCTCCACTGTCTGTGGAGGGAATCTTTTAATAATTAGCCTGCACTAGTTACCTAACTCCTTGATGGCCACCTTTAAGTAAGATGAATCCTATTATCAATATCAATGTAGGAATTGTTCATTCAGTGCCTATATCTGGGGTAGATATGTTTTGTCTTCCAGAAATACCTCTCTCTCTCCATTAATGTTGAAAGAGCCTACATTGTTAGGTTAGACTTAACTTTTAGGCATCTAAAGTTCAAGTAGATTATTATTACCCTTAGTGACAAACCACAGGAAAAAAAAACCCTAAATATGATTTTGCAGCTGACGTAAGCCCTTTCACTAATTTTACAATAGTGTTGAGATTTAAAAGGAAATCATTATTTCATTACAGATATAAGCCCTAGAGTTTGGTAGTTCATGCTGTTCCAGACATGCCTGCATCTTGATAAATTTTTTATCAGGTTTTCTCTGCCTACTGTTTTTACCAATGTTACCTGGGGTGTTACCTGGTTTTTGGTTTTGTTTTTTTTTTTTGCCTTATAATTAAGGTGGAATCAAATCACCCTAGGCTTTTGAAAGGCCAAGGTACCTTTGAATGTACAAGGCTATACAGCATCTCTTTTCATATCCAGGCATTACCTGTTTTCTACAAGTGGGTCAGAGATGCTGGTAATCACTTTCACAATAGCTGTGTTGTTATTAGTTGAAAGCTGAGAAATATCTTTTGTCCATGGTGGATTTACTCAAATCAATTGAGCAGGATTACAAATACAGTTTTTATTTATGTCAAAAGACATTATGCTTTGATTCAAATGGAGCCTAATTCTCCATAAAAGACTTTGATCTTGACATGATACAAATTATTTTGTTCACTGCAAAATAAGTTATTTTCTAAAGCACTATGAAACCTAAAATAAACAAAAAAAAATCCAAATATTTTTTCCCTATTACTATGGTTAACTAATAATAGCTAGGGGGATGTTTCTCCTCTATGAAAAAACCTTCATTCTGATCACCACATTCTCTCCATCACATCATGCTATTGCTTAAACAAAAACTAATCCTCACTCATGAAATTTTGTAAGAGCTCTGGCTCTTCAGGAATGAGGCATAAGGAAATATCCTGTGCTCAATGATTCTTGAATCAAGACGATATAATATGTTTAAGTTTGGTTTTCTTCTAAAACAGTTTTCAAACTTGTCTTAAATAAATACTTCATATTTTTATGATTAATTATCATAACAGTAAAAATCCCTGTTTACTTAGAGTTTCTGGATTAGACATTACATCATATCTTCTTTACTAAATACAGCCTTCATCGCTTCTTAGTCTGTTTTTAGATAAACTAGTTACATTTGGTTTAGTAATATCCTAAAGGGTAAGATGTACAATTACTAAACGTTTTGAACACTTCAAAATTTTTCAGTAAAATTTGCAGTGTGGAAATAGGTCAGTAAATTGATAATATAAAGGATACTTTTTGAGGATTCTAGAGCAGACAACACAGTTTCTGGAATATTAGGCACTGCCATAGTGCAAGCAAGGAATTATGGTAACAATATTAATTAAATACTGTAATAGTGACCACTGGTAACACTGCATGCTATCAAAAGGTCAAACTCTATACAAAGGGTTGCAACAACATAAATAAGAACTGCTAGGCAAGAAATAGCTAAATTCCTCTAGTTGTTTAATGTTCATGCTTATTTTAAGTTAACAAGGATGTCATAAAAAAGTGATGATGGCACTGGTGAAAATAAAAAAGACCAGCAATTAATGGATAAAGTTTAGGTAAAATTAAATTTAAGCTGTTTCCATCCATCACCTGTGGACTTCTCCCATCTCATTTATGATGCCATTTATTGGCAATTGGATTTTATGTTCCTGATCTCAGTGTCATCTTTGAATCAGATTTGCTCTTTAGGAACCACACCACCCTTGTAGTTAAGATTTTACTGCTCCATTTCAGAAATTTAGAAAAAAATATGATCTTGGCTCTTCTGGTGAAATGCTGAACTTTTGTTGATTTATGTCACATTTAAAACCTAAGACTGCATTTCTGTGGTGTCTCCTGTGCTGAGTTCTTCATGAAGGGCATTCAGTGGACAATGAGATCCTGGAAACAGGCTTTCCCTTACTTTCAAGGATTTGAAAAAATGCAATCTTTGTTATTTCAAAATGGATTTTAAAGCATATTTTTTCAGTTCCTTACCATTAAAGAGCAACTTTGTTGAATTTCACATTGCTGATGTGCAAACTCTTTCACAAATTAGTAATTTTTTTGTGATTTCTTTGGTAAACAAAGGAAGAAAAATATATTTAAAACAACTATTCTCCCTGTTTCTCAGCAAGTCAGAACTTTCTTTTATATTATTAAATTAGAGCATTGGACTACATATCTGAAATGATGGAATTCAACATGTTCTGAGATGAGAAAGAATGGATGAAGACTAGCATACAGCATAAATCCACCACGTAAACTTCATGCTGGACATATCAGTAATAAAGGACAGAATACTTGCAGTGTTGTCAAAGTAATCCACAGATTTACAGCTTCATATGGGATCTACTACCAGTAGTTCGTACAATCTATGTCATGACTCCTTGAACTATTTCCAGTTATGGTATTTTTCTGGGTAGCTACTAAATCTGACAGGAGAAATACCGATGGTTTTGGTTTTGTTAGAAAATGCTAATTTGAGAAAACCAAAAATTTCATTCAAAATTAGTACCTTATCTTCAAATGAAAATATAAACCCCTAAATTTTTCTCTTTATCAGCTTGAACTGGAATTAATATCTGAACCAAAGGTATTCGTTGGTAGGGTCTGTAGGTGAGAGTAGCATACATAGGAACGTTCACTCCACTGATTTGTTTTGGTTTTTTGCTTTTCTTCAACTCTTTTCTACCTTACTAATCACTTTCCCTCCCATTCCCTCAGCACAAAGAAGTAAATAAACAAACGTGAAGTAGTTGATCTCTACAGATAATTACAGAATCACAGAATCTTCTAGGTTGGAAGGGACCTCAAAGATCATCTTGTCCAACCGTCAACCTAACTGAAAAAAATAGACACCCACACAACAAACAAGGAGCATCATCACTAAACCATACCTTCCTGCACTACATCAACCCGTCTTTTGAACACCTCCAGGGATGGTGCCTCAACCACCTCCCTGGGCAGCCCATTCCAATGTCTGATAAATGCCGAATGAATTTTATAATAAAAAATACACACATTTACATTCCAACTTGTTAAAATAACAATAGCTGTTCTTACTATTCTTTTGTTTGTTTAATACGAAAGAAGTTTAAAACTATTTGAACTGAATTTTCCAATTTATGAAGATTGCAGAATACTTGCAATTTTGTACTGTAATATTTTTCCTTCTTTTTTTTTTTCCTGAATTAACTTATTGCAATACAAATTGACTGATTGATTGCTATCTAGTTTGAAGATTATTTTATAGAGCATATGTGTACTTAACTGCAAGTGTTATGACTTCCCCAGGGGAAACATAAATCTCAAAATGGAGCAGTACAGAGCAAAACGGATTCTGAAGAAATATAAACCAATCTCTACTCTGTCCTTAATATCCCCTCTGAGAGCCATTCTTTATATGGGGTTTAGCTTGCTCTCACCACAGCTGTATTATATTTCTGTTTAGTTAGTGCACAATATTTTCTTTGCCTAATACAGAAACCAATGAACGGCGATGGATGATAAGCTCAGACGTGTACCAAAAAGAGGCTTAGGAGAAATAAAAGAAGTAAAGCATCAGTGAAAAACTCAGTTAAATATCATAATCCTATCCCACTCTACATACCTGTGCCCAGAGGAATAAGTCCAAATCAGAATGCATTCACAGGCTGATTTGAACACTGTTTATGTTTTACAGTCAGATGTAAAGAGTCATTCAACCCTAAACGTTCCTCTAGTTGGTTTGTAGAAATATCATTAAGGCATTATTTCCAGAAGTCTTTTCTTGACAGAAAAGTTAGTTGTTTCTTTTTTGAGGTAGCTTCTGTACATTCCCACTAATGGGATCCCTCACTGAAAATGCGTATCTGTACTGATGATTACTATGTCTAGAGGCACAACTTACCTAAGGACATACAGAAGTTAATTAATCATTGAAACTGTAGACAAATCTTGAGTTTCCTCAGTGGCAAATGTAGGTTTTAATTAGTATTTTATTGCATTTCTTGGGAAGGAACAGAGAGAATGCAAATACTAAATAATGCAAATTTAATATACCATAGAGCATATATGGTGTTGCTACAATTCAGTGAAGACTATTAAAAGTTCATGAATTTTTAAATATTATTTCTGTGTTTGTTAAGCTGTCAGTTAAAAAGTATGATGGACTTGCTCCACAACTTCAACTGATCTTGGTAGGAATTCAAACTCCCTTCCTGTGCTTTGACACCTACATAAGACAATAACCAGTCTGAAGAATTCATATCATATTACCTTTCTGTGCAGCATCTCAAAGGTGCTCCTGAATATGTGCTACTTATCTCACAGTTGATAGCTCCAAAGGAGGGATGTAACAATCCCCAAACAATAATATCTCTAAATACATTTATATCTTAGTCTTCCCCAAAAGAAAGAGAAGTTCTTGTAACAAATGCTACTAATAAACTCTGCAATGCTTGCATCACTTATAAGTTGTGGTAAGACTAGATCTCTTTAATGGAATTTTAAATCACGATCAGGCAGAAAGTTATGACAGCTTCTAAAAAGCAATTCCACAACTTCCACGAAAGCATAGGCAGAAAATATTTAATGTCATCCTAATTTGGATATCCCTGAAAAACAAAAAGATGCAATAGTGTTGGAGTGGTAATAGGTAATTATAAATCAGCCTTATATTAAAAAATAAATTATTGGAAACAAACTTTTATATGTTACAACTAAAGTGTTATGGTTAAACAGATGGCTATGACAAAGATTTAAGCTGTTGCCTTTTAGATGAGCTACAGACCAGAAATGCCAAGATGTGAAATGTGTGATAATCTACCCCTGAAATAACAAATCTGTTTACCAGTCTTTCCAAATCATTCACATTGAGCAAAGATCTCAACCTGGTAATATTTCTTAGGTCATAAGAAATATTTCATTAACAGATTAAAAAATGTGTCCATAAGCAAAGCAGAGCACAGTGTTTGCAGATCTTTTATTCAGTCAGCAAATGTTTGAAGGAAGAAAACCCAAAATTCTAATCTAAGTTAGGATGATTCTTATGTAGTTGTTAATTTTTCGATCAGTCTCATAGTGACTAGAGTCTAGCTAAATGCCTTTGCACAAATAATAGACAAATAGACAAGGCAATTTATCAATTTAACAGTAAAAGATATTGGTACAGTTACAAAAAACAGATAATACTATTAAAAAAATCAGTGACAGTACTTTAGCAGGAAAGAATTGTTTCTTTTTATCATTTCTCATTTCTATTCTGTTAATGTACTTAAACTTTGTGGAAAGATTATTTTCTATTTTAATATACTTAACATTTTGAACTACAGAAAAGGAATCCAAAATGGTTACAATTTCAATATATTTTAAATTAGTTACTGTTTTGATGCTTAAATATATTATGCAATGAATTTGTTATTTCAGGACCAAGTCCACTTTCATTGGAATTACATTAGGAGGCTCAGCTGTGACAGTACTTTGATGCTGAAGCCATACACTGATACTTTGAAATGTAACATAGGAAAATATCTCAAGCTGGTAGTAATGGAGTCTTTAAGAATGATGGTATCTTATTTCCTTCACTTGTACTGATATACCTACTCTCTGGGGGCTTTTTCTATTTCTAATACAGTTAACTTCTCTATTGCTAAAGACAAAGGAGTGCCATCATTTCCAGGTAAGAATCCTTTCATTAGAATTAATTCAAATCTTTTGAGAATTGTACGTGACACAGGCTTTTTAAGATCTGTGTTGATGAGACAGTAAAAGACCACACAGATTTAAGTATATAAAAATATTCTTATGATGCCAGTATTGAATTGCATACAGAATTAGATTGTGTTTCCTTTCTATAGGTCATAGATCCAAATTAATATACTGAAGCTAAGAAAAATGAAATATTTCAAGTACCAATATCCTACATGGAGCTAATAGTATCTGCCATACAGGCACACCAAGAATTAAATTAATACCTGGAATTTGTCTCATTTCATTTGTTTGAAAACTCATTTGCAGTATGTGGCACCTGGCAATCTGCCTGATTCCTTCGAATCTGTAGTCATTCATTACATACGGTTTGTTTCCTAATGGTGCCTGTTCAATCAGAATCAGTATTTCTGAAATGCTTTACATTCCTCAAGACAAATGAGATGCAGTGCCTGTAATATATATTTCTTTACTCACTCTTAGTCAAAGCTGTCTGCTTCTACTTGGATACAATTTTGTGAAGGGTTCTTTCCTCCCTCTCTTTCCATCATATAGACCCTGCCCTTAAGCAGTGAGAGTCCATCAAACCTAATTCTTTTCTAGATCGTACCTCTGCTTTCTATTACTGCATATGTTCTTAATGATTTTCTTCTTATAGTCCGGCACTTTCAAGATCTCCCTGCTGCTTGTTAAGTGAGAAATCTGTTTGTGTAGTAACTGGTAAAATCCAATTAAGGAGGTAGAAAGCAGAATTACATTTCTGTTCTGTTTGATATCAGAACTGATTACTCAGTGTAGTTTGCCTCTGTGTCCATTTTGGTTATTCTGAGTTATACAGGGCAGTAGATTTATCAACCACCTTTCTAAGGTATATCTAAATGCCTGCAAATATTATTCTCATTAATGGAGGATCTTAGCAGTTTTATTTTTAGCCATTATTATCCTTTTTAATCCATTTATTTCTCAATGGAATTAAAAGGACCTGCTCCTTAGCTCAAAAAAAATAAGGGTGTACTTAGTTCTTTGGGATCCAACTATGATTGATGTCTAATGCCAAATTAACCAAGAGCAATGTCTAAAAGAAAGTATATGTGTATGTACATTTTTCACATATTGGTCCATGATTGTGTGTCAGTGAAAACTGTTAAGCGGATTGTAAGGAAGATGATTGACCTACCACTTTTGATGTTCATCACAAAATTGTTTTAATATTGGAAGGGCTCTCTGGAGATCTTCTAGTCCAACCTTCTGCTTGAAGCAGTACTAATTTCAAAGTTAGATCAGGTTAGTCAGTTGACTTTTGAAAATCTGTAAACATGAAGATTCCCCAGCCTCTTTATACAATCTGCTCCAACACTTCATCACTGTTCTTTGTCCTCCAACCACACTTTCCCTTACTGCAGCTTGTTACCATTGCCTCTTCTCCTTTTGCCATCAGTGTCTGGTTCCAACTTTTTAATACGATTGCCTGCCACCTTTATGGACTGTTGTAATTAGTTTGCGCTCCATTAGTTATCCCTGAAGCATAAATAAACTCAGTTCCTTCAGCTTCTTCCCACGTTACATGTGATCTGGGCTCCTGACAAGCTTAGTGGCATTACGCCGGTCTAGGGTTTCTTTGTGTCTCCTATTGGGAGCCCCAAATCTGGACAGTGTTTCAGATTTGGCCTCATGAATGCTGAGTAGAAGGAAATAAGCATTTCCCTTCACCTGCTGTTTATGCTCTTGTTAGCACAGGCCAGTAGGCAATTATCTTAAACACACATTGCTGACTTCCTCGGTTTCTTGTCCGCCAGGACTCATAGGTCCTTTTCTGAAGACCTGCTTTCTAACCAGTCTGCCGCCTGCTTTAACACATAGAGTTGGTCTGTCCCAGATTCAAGACATTCACAGGTCTGCTGAATTTTGTGAGGATCCTGTTGGGTCATTGCTGAGGTCCTTCTAGATGGCAGCCTTGCCTTCCCATGTATTAATGGCTCCCCTCAATTAGGTGTCACATGCAAACAGGCTAAGTGTGCGTCCTGTCCCATGAACCAAGTACCGAGTTAGACAGAAATGGTCATATACTAAGGTTACAATTCTCTATGTTTTTAGGTTTAAATAATGAGACCTTCATCTCTTATAGCTTATAGATCAACTTCACGTACATTTTTAACACAGCAAGAGGGTACTCCCTGCAATCACTGCTGTAGTCCTGGACAGGCGTATACCTAATGATCATTTTGGTTCGACAGGACTTCCTAAATCCTAAGAGAGGATCCTGCTAGCAAGAGCACTGTATTTTCTTTATCTGAGTAGAGTGATCTCCTGTCAGAGATAACGCCTGATGAGGGAACATCTCTCACACCGAACAAGTAACATACGCAAGTTGTTACCAGTCAACGTCCCACTCTATTAGTTTTTGGTACAACAACTTAATCCTCTTGGCAACAAATAAGAAGTAACCAGGGAACATTCCTTTCCTTAATGTTTTGGATCAGCTTCTATCTTGCTTATTCATTTAGAAGCTACCATCCTCTCAATATACTCTTGCCAGAAGTAGTTGGTCTTAGGAGTGTGGTGACACTATCCATTCTTACTTCGCAATAAATCTTCTCAAAATCTTGTGGAGAAGGGTCTTATCTCATGATACATCAGTATCTCTCCTGGTTTTGTAAAAATTATTTTCAGTAGAGTTAACAAATATGCCAAGATATTTCAGAAGCACAGTGCTAACCTTGATATTCCAAAATGAAACAACAGCTTTGTTTATTAAAGAATGGCCTGTGTCATAATTTATATGAAATTAAAGCCTAACTAACTTCTGAAAACATGCAGCTTTTGCAACTGTCATTCAGTCTCTGAAATTAATAAGAATATTTTTATTAGTGATGACAACGACAGATCTAAGGGTGCAAATTTTCATGAGAAAATAAAATCATGTTTTGAATATAATGAAATGTGCTATTAATATTTTTTCCAAATTTCCTAGAATATATCTTAAAGTGTTTTATAAATTAAATTTTAGATTGCTGGAAGTTATAAATAAATGGGGGATTAATGCCCATTTATCCAAACAATGATCAAACTCTTCAATAACTGAAATTAGTAAGACATTCTCTGGTTAAATAAGAATCACGTTGGTAGTCTAAATCTAAGAAGAATATATTAAAATCTCCCTATTTTACACTTTATTTTCTTACTGAGTTTAATAAGTTCAGTACAACCGATCAGGTCAAAGGGGGAAGTGATTTTTAAACTAAAATGTTAAGAAACTACTGCAGCTGTCACTGCACATATTATGGAAATATCTAAGCACTTTGGGGCAAAAACACTGTATCTGATGGAAAAAGGAAGGAGTCAAAAAGTCAAATCAGGCAGACACAAACAGCTAAGCTTAATTTTACACCATATGTGAACTGAGAAATACTGACTAGAATGTCATGAAAAGAAAATGCCTGAGGAAGTCTCTTTGAATAGAAGTCATTTTACTTTCCAGTAGTAACTCATCCATAAGAGTTTCATGAGGCTTTTACTTCATTATCTTCACACTGAAAGATTTACAAAAAGTTTGTTGGTCTTAATATACTACATAATAAATGTAATAAAATTTCTATTTTTTGGAAATTCTAGACTCTGGATTCTTCAATCCATGACTCACCTCCCACCTAAAAACAGCCTGGTGAAATCCTCATCCTGCTTTTGTGTAGGTAAGGTGAAATCCAAGTATATTTTTTCAAGGCAACTGAATTGTCTTACTCTATGGGAAATATTCTATGCTTTTTATATTGTTTTCAATTCCCACATGAAAATGGGCATAAATGATCAGCAAGACATCTTGCAGGCACATTATTACTACTACTATACATAGTATAGCTAGTTCTTATGCCTTTCTTCCTAATAATTCTTTTGAGGAAGACATATCAGAGGTCTGTGGTTAAGATACTTTCTGATTTGTGTGTTTATTGTAATTTTTCAAGTGTCCAAGTTGCCAACATTTCAACATAGCATTTTACTCTCTTCTCTGTTGTGAAGAGGGGAAAGTAGAAAAATAAAGCATACAAATGACTATTATCAGTGTTTCCTCTTTCCGTCCTCCCCCTTAGCAAAGTATGATGCCTCCCTAAAATGAGTAGGAAGCAGCTTGCTTCCAGAAATTATTCTGTGCATCTTCAGCTTGAGAAGCCTGTTAGCTGCAGAATCTTCTGATGGATGTTCTGCTTTACATATACCAGTTGTTTGGTCATCCTCATAATGGAAAAACACTGGATCTCTGCTGCAGTTCAGGCCACATATTCTCCAGAGAAAGAAACAGTTTTTCTTGAGGTCTATTTTTAAAAAATATTTCAGATGAAAAGCTAGGTCCCCATTTTACACAGTTGAAAAGATGTTCAAGTATTCTGAGGAGACATTATCATGCAACTCTTCTTGTATCTGTCTGTAGCCTGGTATTTACAATCTAGTCACTAGATCACTGTTGTTTGTTTTATAGAAGTCAGATAACTATGTGATTAAAAGCATATCCTATTCCAGTGTGAACTACTACAAAGGCAGAATCTTTAACAGTTGTGTTCAGGGGGGAGAGAGAGGGGAGAATCTTTCTTTAAAAAAAGAGATTGTCAACAAAATAAAAAATCAAATGATCTTTCTGTAGTGTTGCTTTAACACGAAAAAGATGGACTCCTAGGTCCTTTTCCTCCAGGCAGCTCCAGCCACTCTTCCCCAAGCCTGGAGAGTATATGGGGTTGTTGTGACCCAAGTGCAGGACCCCACATTTTGCCTTGTTGAACCTCATACCATATCCTCACATATATAGCCAAACTTTTTTCTTTTCTTTTCCAGTCCTATACATACTCAACACAAAATCTTCATAAGATTCTACACAAAAGAAAAAACACCCAAACTTACCATTTTAATATATTAACGTTACATATATTAATTTCTGTTACCATTTGTAAGGGATGGTAGATGAACAGTAGAACAGTAAATCTTGGAGGGAAAAAAACACATGTATGTTGTTTCAGCTTTTAGTCTTATAGAGCTACCACTAATCACATACCAACAAAAATATCATGAAGTCACTACTAGAGGAAATAAATATGGATATTGATATTTATCTGCTGACATTCTACCATATTTATAGAAAAGGAATTTCTGTTACCTACCTTCTTGCCCCAATTTGCAAACTTCAAAAAATTAGAATGTAAGTTTTAAAGCACAAACATGTGGTCTGATTTAGCTTCTACACCATTCAGAACATATATACAGAGAAAACAAACATAACAGAGATTTTTTAAAGACCAATGTAGGTAAGGTGGTTTGGGCATTTTTTTTTGTTGGCTTTTTTTTTTGTTAAAAATGGAAATGCATTATGAAGAATCAAAATAAAAATTTGAAATTTGTATTTAATATGAAAGATGAGTTTTGCTGGGTTTTTCATCACATTAAGTTACAGTATGTGCACTGGTTCCCCAGTAATAGTGGAGAACAAATACTTGCTATTGAAGTGACAATGACAGGACTATTATTCTCAGATTAAGGCAAATTGACGTATTAGTTTTCTTTCTTAACTGATTTTCAGGCATAGAAATGTAGTAGATATAATTTTTTTTTTCATCCAATACCTGAAATGATACTACACAAGAGAATATAATTTAAGTAATAGAGAGTGGCCAAATATCTTTAATGTGGAAACTAAAAGATAGATAAAAAAGAAACAGAAAGAAGTAGTGTGGAAAGAGGAACTTTCAGGCTTAGATGAGATTACTGATGAAGTTCCCCGAGATTAGTCTTGGGACCGATCTTAGTTAATAAATTTGTTAGTTATATTGGGATAAAAAAGTGCGAGTACAACAGTGAAAGCTTATAATGACAAAGTTAAGTGATGTTATTAATAAAGAACATCGAGAAATAGCTGACATTGAGAACTAAAATAATAAAAATGGCCCAAAATTCAATTATAAATAAATTAAATACAAATAGAACAAAATGAAACCTCCTTCAGGATTAACAGCAAGAATTTTTACTGTGAATGTGCGACTCACCTGCTGGAAACTGCAGACGAAGGGAAGATGCAGGAGCACTATCTGATCACAGTTTCACTTTGCACATCTTGTGTGATGCACCTGTATGACGGGAAAATGCAATTAATGTAGGAGCTATGTGTGTGTACTAAATAATGTATTTATAGCTCTTCTATAAATGATGTATACATAAACATACATACACAGAGTAAATATACACACACACAAGTAATCTACATATACATCAAATACAGTTGCAACTACAGGTACTTTTAACATGTTTTGCTCTTTTAAACAGTCTGATGGAAAGCTTTTCAAAGTAGCAAGGGATCTTGGTTCATTTTGAGTTTGTCTCACTGGGAAAAAAGGGCCCATGTGCTTACCCAAATCATACTCATAATCCTGCTAGTAAGGAACAATTTTTTTTCAGATTAACATCTCATACCAGCCTTCTACTAAAAGAAGAAGGGTAAAAAAAAGAAGGGTAAAAACAATGTTTTAGCACTGACTTCAATGGAAATAGAACCTGCATATTTTATTCAGAGACACCTGCATATTTTATTCAGAGACAATCTAGGTGTTTTACCATCTGCTACATAGATCGTTCATAAAGAAGTGTATTCAAGAGGCCATTCAGATGGTCAAATATTTTAATGTTGCAATTTCACCACCAAATGGAAACAAGAACATTCTTTTCTTTTGCAGAGAGCAGGAGGAATACATTCTTGTAGGAAAAAATATCAAGATGTAATTTTCGCAATGTTCCCTGGTGTTCTTGTAGTTGATGGGCTGTCAGTATTTTCATGTATCATATTAGTTTTATTTTTAGATATTTATAAATCAGGTCAAAAGATTTACTGCATGGTGAAATTTACAAAACAAAGTTCCAGACAAAAAACAAAACAAAACAAAACAAAAGAAATTATATATTACATTCTATTAGAACTTCGACAATTTTGCATGAGCACAACACAACATACAACTGCTTATACATCTGATACATAAAACAAAAGCAAAATACAATTCCCTAAATGCTCACACTCCTTTTTTTTAAGTACATTAATTGGTACGTAAGCGTTAGTGGAACCCTTTTAGATGATAATGTAAATACCATTATCCTCAATAAAAAAGAAAATCCTTACAAATTATTTGGTTGATGAGAACCTCAACATGACCCAGCAACGTGCACCTACAGCCCAGAACACCAACTGCATCCTGGGATGCATCAAAAGAAGTATGTCCAGTAGGCCAAGGGAGGTGATTCTGCCCCTCTACTCTGCTCTTGTGAGACCCCACCTGGAGTACTGTGTCCAGCTCTGGGGCACCCAACATAGGAAGGACATGGACCTGTTGGAGCAGGTCCAAAGGAGGCCATGAAGATAATCAGAGAGCTGGAGCACCTCTCATGTGAGGACAGGCTGAGAGAGTTGAGGTTGTTCAGCCTGGAGAAGAGAAGGCTCCAGGGAGACCTTATTGTGGCCTTTTAGTACCTGAAAGGGCCTACAAGAGAGATGGGGCCAAACATTTCAGTGAAGCCTGTTGTGATAGAACAAAGGGTAATGGTTTTAAATTAAAAGAGGGAAGACTTAGACTAGATTGAAGGGAGAAATTTTATACAGTAAAGGTGGAGAAACACTGGCACAGGTTGCCCAGAGAGGTGGTAGATGCACCATTCCTGGAAACATTCAAGGTCAGTTTGGATTAGGAACCTGATATAGTGGGAGATGTCTCTGCTCATTGCAGGGGGATTGGACTACAATGACCTTTAAAGGTCCCTTTCTACCCAAACTATTCTATGATTCTATAATAATTATGTGTTACATGTATTGAAGATAATTATATTTTCTTTCATAACAGTTTTATTATGTCCTATGCATTTTTTTTTAGTTTTAGATGCATTAACTACACACTTATGACAGGCAAATTATTTGAATGAGAATACTCTCACAAGTACACACCATTTCAATTTACTAGTAAACTATGTTAGAAATTGTTAATAGACTTGAATAGAATGTGTGGGTATTTTCTTTAAAAAAACCACAAAATTATTCAAGGAGGATATTGTGAAGAAAACACTGGTCTGACTTTTAAAGTGTATAAAGTTGCCCATTGTAACTTAACGTAAAAGAACACGACATTAAGTAAGCTCCATTTAGTGTTTTATTAGGCTGTGGAAGGCAGGCTATTGGCAGAGGCAGCAGGTGCACTGTTATAGGTGAGAAACCAACCTCTCTGATAATGCAGCTTCGTCACTGTTACCCATCACACTCTATCCACAACTTATGTTAAACGAGTGACTAAAATGTTCCCTTGGGAACACTCTGAGATTGCAAGATTCCTTGGCAACCAAAAGTGCCTACAGACAGCCCTGCCTATCACATTTTATAGTCTTTTTCTTTTCAAATCATCTTGTCACTCTGAAGCCCCAGTGCAGTGTTTTTCCTGCAGGGGCATTTTGCAGTTCACAGGTAATTTGCAATCCACTGCTGTCTTCCACCTCCCATTTATGTCTTCTCAACTTTTTCTGTTCACAGACTTTATATTGAATCTTCCCATTAATGTGACAAATATTACTAGAAATGGAAATTTCTTTGGGCCATCTTTGTGGCTTTCCTCTGGATCCGCTCCAACAGGTCCATATCTTTCTGTGCTAAGGGCTCCAGAGCTGGATGCAGTACTCCAGGCGGGGTCTCATGAGACCAGAGTAGAGGGGCAGAATCACCTCCCTTTACCTGCTGGCCATGCTTCTTCTGATGCAGCCCGGGATACGGTTGGCCTTCTGGTTGCAAGCACACATTGTTGGCTCACATCCAACTTTTCACTCACTAGTACTTCCACACAGATTAGTGTAATTTGTAAACTTGCTGAGGGTGCACTCAAATGCACTGTCTGTGTCATTGATGAAGATATTGAACAATACTGGTCCCAATACAGACCCCTGAGGGACACCACTTCTCACGGATCTCCACCTGCATGTTGAGTCTTTGAGTGCTACACTCTGCATGCCACCATCCAACCAATTCCTCATCCACTGAACAGTCCACCCATAAAATCCACATCTCTCCAATCTAGACAGGAGGATGTTGTGGGGATGTTGTGTCAAAGCCCGTACAGAAGTCCAGATAGATGACATCTGTAGCTCTTCACTTGTCCACTGATGTAGTCACTCCATCACAGAGGGGCTCTAGGTTGCTTAGGCAGGACTTGCCCTTGGTGAGGACATCCTGACTGTCTTGAATCACCTTCCTGTCCTCCATGTGCCTTAGTATATCTTCTAAGAGGATCTGTTTCATGATCTTCCCAGGCAACGAGGTGAGGCTGACAGGTCGGTAGTTCCCTTTCTACTCTTTTTAAAAATGGGTGCAATGTTTCCCTTTTTCCAGTCACTTCACCTGATCACTCTGACTTTTAAAATATCATGGAGAGTGGCTTTGCAACTACATCAGCCAGATCACTCAGGACACTGGGGTGAATCTCATCAGGACCCATAGACTTCTGTATGTTCAGGTTCCTCAGGTGGTCACGAACCTGAGCTTCTCTTACAGTGGGAGGGACCTTGCTCCTCCAGTCCCTGCCTTGTGGTCCACCCACTCAAGAGGTGTGGGGAGAAAGTTTGCCAGTGAAGACTAAGGAAAAAGAGTTGTTGAATATGTCGGCCTTTTCCTCATCCGTTGTTGCCGATTCGCCAGTCACACTCAACAGGGTAGATACTGTGTAACAGAATATGAAATAATTTTATTGAGATTAATTTAAAACATAATTTAAAATTAATATAGGGAATAAATGACATAAACTGAAACTTTTGATTTTCAAAATGATGAGTAGTTAACCTGAATTGCAGGTTAAAAATTGTATTTATTTTCACTCCTATTACCTTTAAGTCAACCAATACCTTTTGACATTTACACAATTTTGAAAAACATGTAGAAGTACAAAAGGAACTTAGAGCTACCCATTACAAAGCATAAAACAATATTTGGGGGAATATAATGCAATATTTTCACATCGGAGGATACTTCTGCAGGTGGATATGGTTATAAATCCCATTAATAAAAACTAAATCTCTCACAACAGGGATCTTTTTCTATTAAGTCAGTCTCCTGGGTGTTATAAAATAACAAATAATAAATTTAAGTTTATTATAGAATTAGAAGAACAGGCCCCTAGGGAAGACCTCAAAAGACCATGTGGTCAATCCCTCTTCACTAAAGTAAGATTACTTATATTCTGAGTCAACCTTGAGACCATCCAATGAATTTTCCCTTAAAGCCCTTCTATTTAAGGGTATTTCTCTGCGTGGTCATGTAGCCTATCCCACTGTGCATTACAATTAGACCATTTTTTCTTACTATCAAACTGACATATTTGTTGTCCTATAGTAAGCTTTCTTTTTCTGCTAAGACATCTCCTTTGTAAGGACAACTTACAATTTGGAAGGTTATTACTATGCCCTCACTTTTCTCTCATTCTGCACATCACCCTTTTAAAAAAATGTTAACATCCAATTCCTTCAACCTTTCTTCATTGAGTAAATTTATTAAAAAAAAGGGAAACCGAGGCATCTTTGATTTTTCTCATTAGTACTATACTCAGTTTGTCTGGGATTTCCAGATCATGCAGAATCTTCCTCACAGCAGTATGTCCACTGGTGCTCTTTGATGTCAGACAGTCCCAGGCATAAGGATGCATGTCTTACTTGCTTATTCAGAACACACATGGTATGACCAACATAAATAATAATTCCTATTTAGACAGAAACAGTGACCAAATGCAAACAGAAGTGTTATCCTTCACATGTGATACAAAATCTTGGCATGTAACTGCCTTTTTACCACAACAACACATAAAATCTTGTTTAATTTGTGGCCTTGCCACAGTTGTACGTTCTTTTTGGCAGCATTAGTGCCTAATGCCTAGACAGATAATTTCATCTCATATTTGTAGACATTTTATTTATGCCTCTTAATTGTGACATTTCATACTTTGTTTTTATTGATGATTTCAGATCAGTTTTCCATTTTCTCAAGATCACACTGAATTCTGATCTTCCAAAGCACTTATAACCCCCCCTATCTTGACGCCATCTGTACACATTATTGTGTATCAACATCTAATTCATGAATGAAAATATTAAACAGAATCAGTCATAGACCAAACCCTGGAAGGACCTTGCTTGAAATCTTTCCAAGAGACAATGAATCAATAATAAATACAGAGTGTAGGTTTTCATCCAAGTGTACACCAATTTTATACTGCTAAGATATGAACCATACTTCCTGAGGTTGCTCATGAGAGTATATAATATAGGAGAGACCCCAAAACCTTACTCAATATCGCAGTCTTTTCGTCCCCCTCATTCATTTTCATAGCAGAAAGGAAATTGGGCTGTAATGACATAATATGGTCTTGACCCATAGTAGGAGCTTTTTACCATTTATATATCATGTAGTTATTTATTAACACTGCTCCATAGACTTGGTGAGGAAAATAGTTGGGTTACTATTCTATGGGGGTTTTTTTGGGTGTTGTCTCATTTTTATTTACCTTTCCCTTTCCCTTTCCCTCCAATTTTAAGTGCTCTTTTATTTCTTTCAGAAGTTCTCAGGCATGACTACATTATTATTTCAACATTTTTAATGTAGTACTGGTTTCCTTAGCTCCTCAGCTCATCAAGCACTACAGACTTGAGCTAAAATATTCCTCGATGTCTTCTTTCTATGTTGTGGCCCGCAGTCCTATTTCTGTTCTAAGATTAGTGTTGTTATGTGTTTGGACACAATTAATTTTGTAAAGACTGAAGCAATTTTTACTTGAGCCTCCTTTGTTTAAATCATGATTTGTTCTCTTTCCCATAAGTAATTAACCTATATGTTTTACTTTGTTCTGTAATACATTCATAAAAATTTCTGTTAATCTTTTCCTTCCATTACAAAGAACTCATTTTGTCTCTTAGTCTTTCTAATTTTATCCCTTTTTTGTAGAGGTACATTACGTAATGAAGGCTATCCACTAAGGAACAATGAGTTATGAAGAGCCACATATTGTAAATGTAATGAAAGTCAAACTATTTAACTGGACTTTCCGTTCGAGTAGGATGATGGAAGATGTGTCTGTGAGAGCAAAGAATAGATTCAAAGAGAATGGAAAGAAAAAAATAAAATTGCAAAAGGACCCACATTCAAGAAAATCTCCATCATCTGCAAGAGCAAACAGGATTCTGAAATCTTATTACTCCTCTGCTGTGAGTAAGTATGTGTGAAATTTATGAGCAAATATCAAAAAGTTGCCTCTTCTTCTCCATGCAACTGAAGAATGTGCACTACTATTGCATTCTTTTAAGGAACAGATGTCTCTGTGATGGATGGAAAGCTTCCACCCTGAGTAATAACATATAGCCGTGGCACCTTTGTTACATTTCATAGGCAGACCTGGTCTTGTTCAGCCTGTGCTCCAAATCCAAGTGAAATCTTGTCAACTCAGCACTTACCACTAACTTCTATGTTAGCAAACAGTGCTGTGGTTGGATATATTTTCTTCTGCTCAGTGCTTTTTTAACTCTGCTCATTGTTCTTGCAGGTTAAACACACATGGAGCTCACATGTGTGTAAAGATATTGACACACTTAAAAAGTTACGAAGTCAATTTTTTCTTGTGAATTTTCATAGACATTTTTAATTACTAATACCTTCATGCATACTTGAAGTTCTAATAAGGAATCTTATTAGAACTTATCTTATCTTATCTTAAGCTTGAAAACAAAACCTCAGATGCTATTGAAATCATAGAATCATAGAATCATAGAATGGTTCAAGTTGGAAGGGACCTTGAAGATTATTGAGTTGCAACCCCCCTGCAATGGGCGGTGAGACCTCCCACCAGACCAGGTCTCTGAAGTCATAGAATCATAGAGTCATAAAACACCAGGTTGGAAAGGACTTCAGGGATCATTTGGTGCAACCTTTCTTGGGAAAAGTCCAGTCCAGACAGGATGGTCCAACACCCTGTCCAGCTGAATCTTAAAAGTGTCCTATGTTGGGAATCCATGACTTCCCTGAGGAGACTATTCCAGTGGCTGATTGTTCTAATTGTGAAAGATTTTCCTCCCGCGTTCATTCGGAGTCTCCCCAAGAGTAATTTGTACCCATTATCCCCCGTCTTTTCCATCTGACTCCATGTAAAAAGAGAGTCTCCATCTTCTTTGTAGCCACACTCTAAGTACTGGATCAAGGTGGTAACATCTACTGTAAGCTTTTCTCAAGGCTGAATAAACCCATTTCTCTCAGCCTTTCCTCATATGCTGGTCCTACCAGTCCTTTAATCATGTCTGTGGCCCTTCTCTGGAGCATTTCCAGTGGGTCAGTGTTAATGACAGTGTTAATGTTTTCTGTAGGACATGCTTTGATTCAAGATCAGACAAACAGGCAGCATAACCTGTACTATGTTTTGGTTTGGGTTTGCACTTAATTGCACTTATCAATTTAATGTATGCTTTACATATGGGAATTCTTGAAATACAGTAAAAATATGTTTGTTCTCACTAATAAAAAAAGTCTGGCCTAAAAATTAATCATTCCCATTGGGTAGCTTGCGATTTTTCTTGCAAACAAGTAAGTGCCAGACCAGTTCATCTTAGAACTTAACAAAACTGAACTAATTATATTATAATTTGCTTGCATCTGCTTAGATCTATTTTATGGTTTTATCGAGAGACAAATATGGGAGAAATATTCTTTGTGCATACTGCAATGTATAATGAAATATCCATATGCCATTTTCTGTCCCCTGTGAATCTCAATCTATACAACTTCAGAACATTGTCCTTCTCAAAGAAGAGTCAATGCATCTCAGTAACGTAAAAATCCTCCCATTTGGGATATTTTAAGGCTTCAGAGAGCCACATTATTCTCTCTAATAGTTTCTACGTTACGTGACTTTATGGCTATAATTCTTCAGTAATGCCCTGGTAAAGAAAAAAAAATACATATACCATTTTGAAGCTTTGAGAGTTTATAGCTAAGTGTATTTTTCAATAAGAAAGCTAAAAATTTTGATTCCTTTCAAGGTTAGCCAGAGTATGGAAGCAGACTTCAAATACAAGGTAGACAGATATAAGGTTTTGATTTCACAGAACAATATTAGTCATACAGTGGAAAATACACTTCGTATCTTTTCCTTTAATCAGCTTTGCTAGAACGTAAATACTTGAACTGGTTTGACTACATTGTATTGTACATTGAGAAAACAGCTTCAATTATCAACCACTTTTGCCTCTCTTTCCCTCGTAGCGCGGTTTACAACCATCGATACTCTCTGCTACTGTTATGAGCACAGTCATTTAATGATGGTGTGCAATACAAAATGTATTTTCCTTCTGCAACACTGAACAAACACACAGGAGTTAGGCGACACTGGATGTTCAAAGTTTCTGTGGCTTTGCACAGGTTTCAGATGCAGCGGAATGTGAATTCATTGTGGAAAGGAATGAAGAGGGAGGAAAGAACAAGCAGATCCTTCACAGCAGAGTTTTGCTCAGCATAGTTTGGGAAAAAATATATGGGGGAGATTAACTTCTTTTATCCCAATGCATAATTTTTTTTCATTTTAGTTAAAAAGAACAACAAACCCACAGCAAAACTTTAAAAATAAAAACCTAAGCTTATACAGTGTGGGTTGTTTGCAGGCAGTTTTTGTTTGCTTTTTCTTTGTGGGTTTGTTTTTTGTTTTGTTTTTTTGGGGTTTTTTTTGTTGTTGTTGTTTTGAGTTTTTTTGGCTATGGCTTTAATCTTCCCTCCAAGTTAACTTATACTGGTTTTGTAATCATATAGTATAAAGCTGTAACACCTACAAATGCTCAGCCAGTCACAATGTATGGCCAACTTAACTTGCTGATGATATTCTCCTATTGTTTTAAGAACAGAAAAGCTATTAAATTGCTATTTATTCTTAAATAATTCAAACATTTGGAAACAGGAAAAGAAAGGCCTCATTAAATATGAGGTTAGTCTCAACAAACATTAACATTGCATTTATACTGTACTTTTTACAATGAAGTTGCTCTGTTTCATGAAACCAGAAAGTCTGGAAAATGCTTCATCTAGATAGAAAAAAAAGAAGCTATGAAATGGTGTGTTTGCTATTGTAATGCTGCATCCGATTATTCATTGAAGCTTTTAAATAATTTACTGTGAGTGAGTTTTCAGCCTATAGTTTTTCCAATTCAGTTGTCCTAATGAATATGTTTGTCAAATTATTTGCTAGCAGGAGAACAAGTCTGGAAAAACAATCAGAGGACACTTTGAACTTCAAAATGACTCTGAAAACCAGAAACCAGAAATTGTTAATTTTTTTGCTACTCCAACCACACAGTTCAGTCAAAGGATTTATAATTTTATATTTCACTTCCAGACTGGGGATATTATTTATTAAAGATTATATGTCATTAATGGTTTAAAATATACTGAAACAAAGCTTTCATCAAATTGTTTCAATATACATAAATACACATAGAAAAATACAGAAAAAAATCTCTATCTCTAATGTTTATTTTGATGACTAGAAAGAGAGAGTAAAGCAGAAGGTATTGTAAAATATGTGTTGCCTTTTTTGTGACTTTATGAAGGCGCAGAAGTGCGACTGCTCAATGACTAGATGATTTAGATGATGTATTACATGCATTGTCTGAGGCACAAAACTTTCCTTTTGTGAGTCTTGTGTTTTATAATTTCATATTCAAATACTTGTTACAGGAAGCCAAAATCAGCCACAGTCAGTCGGTTTATACAGTTATGAAAATTGCTTGCAGATTGCAGAATATATAACTTCAAATCAGTGTGTTCCTCTCTGTCATCTAGGAATCTTTTCTTTTTTATTTTTTTTGGAATTTGGATGGAAGTTTAAAGATGGGAAAAATGCACTGCAACTAAATGTTATGGTGGAATTTTCAAAGGCAAAAGGGGCAGTTAGATGTTTAGATTCCCCAGGAATTTCAGTCCTATGAATGTGCAGGTCCCCTGTTTCAATATAAATGAAATCATATGAAAATAAATGGTTGTATGATTATCTATACTAAGCCCTTTTTGTAACAAGCATACTTCTTAGGGCATCAAGCAGTTTCCTTAAAGGAAATATGACTAGTGGTTCTGTAATAGTATATTAGATAATCCTTGAAGGTTATAGTAGATTAACTAAGCCTCCTTATCTTCCCCTTCTCTTTTTAGCTAGATTTTAAAACAAGCAGCTCACACCATAGAATACAATTCAAAATTTTATTGAAATTCAAATGTTTGAACAAGAAATGAATTCTCACACAAAATGGATTCTCTGATATCTACACCCCCTTATTAATCGCTTGAGATTCATTTTTTATGTTTAATGGAAAATCCTTATAGATGCATTAAGCTATCCCTATTCCAGGCATCAATATATTCTTGAGTGAATGATTACAAAAATAGCCAAAATCAGACATAATACAGTTTTAAAATATTCATAAAGATCTTTCTTTAATCGTCATGAAATCCTGAATAGAAAGCAGACAAAACTAGTGAAAAAAAAATCTTTGAAATACAAATAAAAACCGTAGAGCATATACTGAATTTCCTAATACAGTGCAGAAGATTTCTATGGGAAAAGAAAGGGAAAAATAAATGCACTTAAGTTAAACTCTTTCAGCTCTTTTCACCTTATAAAAGGAAATGGGAATATTTTTAACCATTACTTTCAGTGAACCATGAATTTTCTAAGTTTCTTGACTTGATGCATCTTTCTTGGGATGACCTGTTGTTACACCCCATTAAAAAAGAACATTGTGTTTCCTTGCATAATGCAGCATGCTGACATAACAATGAACAATACATCATTCTGATGACCCTTCAGGACTGAGAATTTTGAGAAGCTGTGATTCACTGAAAACTAGGATTTAAACAAACTTTATTTTACTAACCTTTGCAGTGCCATGGTTCTGTGATATTTAGTATAGATTAAACATGCTATATGAATTTCCAATTTTTTCTCAGAAAGTAATTCTTCAGAATATAACTAATGAAACTGTATAATATATAATTCATAATTCCTTTAGCAGTTGTGCCAGCTTTGAATGTCCAAATGTTTGAGTGTCCAAACAGCCAGGTAGAACCACATGGATTGAAATTAATCCATGATACTGTGCTAAACAACTCTTGTATTTGAAATGTCAATTTGCAGATTGCATCTTTTTGTGCTTTGAAGTTCTTTAC
This sequence comes from Tringa tobata, assembly GCA_033628505.1. Taxonomy (NCBI): domain Eukaryota; kingdom Metazoa; phylum Chordata; class Aves; order Charadriiformes; family Scolopacidae; genus Tringa; species Tringa tobata. The sequence continues at coordinate 10,993,164 of JAHREE010000245.1, forward strand.
TTTTTTTTATAAAGATGCACAAGGGACTGGAGCACCTGTCACATGAGGAAAGGCTGTGAGAACTGCACAGCTTGGAAAATAGAAGGCTCAGGAGAATCCAATCAACATGTCCCTTCCAGCCCCTACAATTCTATGATTCTCTGGTATGAGGGGAGGGAGTAAGGACAATAGAACCAGGCCCTTCTCAGTAGTGCCCAGTGAAAGAAAAAGAACAAATGAGGACAAACTGAAATACAGGAAATTCCTAAACATAAGGGGAAATGCCTAAGTGTTTTTTTTTACTGTGAAGGTGGTCAAACATTGGAACATGCTACCCAGAGATTTTGTGGAGTCTCTGTCATCTCAGATATTAAAAATATGACTGGTCATAGCCCTGAACAAGCTGCTGTAGCTGACCCTGTTTTGAGCAAGCTGTGGAACTAGACAATTTCCAGACATCCCTTCCTACCTCAACCGTCTTTTCATTCCGTGACCATTCAATCACAGGAAATGTGGTATTTTTATCAAACTCTAGAAAATTCTCAGCCATTTGTAAAAATGCAAAGCATTTTATCCCATTTTTGCTGACTGCCCAGTGTTCTCAAATACAGTCTGTAAATTATATACACTTAGAAAATAATAGCTTTTTTCTGAATATGACAGTAGAAATTGTCAAAGGGTTTTTCAAGGAAATCTTTTCCATGGATTTTCATGAAGAACAAATGAGATCTCAGATGTTGAAACCTTATATGAAGCATTGGTGACATTTCAGCAATTTCTCTGTGCCATTTACAGGCTAGAATCTAGATCTACTTCATGCCACACACACCAAAATTAGAGAGGATGTAGTTTTATCCACATACAGAAAAGTCTTTCTCCTCCTTTCCTTCTTTTTTGTTCTCCTTTGCCACTGTATACAAAATTTTGTGTTGCATTTGGAGAATTTTCTACAATCTTTAACAAGATTGATTGTCTTATTGAACTAAGCAGAAAGGTAAACTATCTGCATGTTTGGCAAACAGTGTAGATTTGTGTAAGAAGTACTTCTGCTTTAGGGGACTAGAATATCTCTTGGATGAGGAAAGACTTGGGTCTTTTTAGTCTGGAGAAGAGAAGACAGGGGGGATCTGATCAATGCCTAATAAATACTTAAAGGGTGGGTGTGAAGAGGATGGGACCAGTCTTTTTTCAGTGGTGCCCAGTGTCAGGACAAGAGGAAATGGGCACAAGCTGGAACATGGGAAGTTCCATCTAAACATGAGGAGGAACTTCATTCCTTTGAGGGTGCCAGAGCAATGCAACAGGCTGACCAGAGAGGTGGTGGAGTCTCTGTCTCTGGAGACATTCAAAACCCACCTGGATACATTCCTGTGCAACCTGCTCTGGGTGGACCTGCTCTGGCAGGGGGTTGGACTAGATGATCTCCAGAGGTCCCTTCCAACCCCATATCATTCTGCGATTCTGTGATTCTGCTTATGCATGCTATGTTCTTTGCTATTTCAGCAGTTTGTGAGCTTTGTAAGTGCTGGCACAGACACTCCTCAAGACTTCTAGCCCTCTGCATGGGGAAGTACACAGGGACATGACATGAAAACCTCAGTGTCTCATGCAGCGCAAGACCAGCCTCCTCAATGTATGTCCTATTCCTCTTGTTCAGCTAATGCCTAACTTTCTCAGTCTTAACTCTGTCACAGCCAGACTCAGTTGTTATCTCCGGATTTTTTTCTTCAGATTAACTGTTTTCTTACTGAGGTGTGCCAGACAATACTGAGAACTTGTCTTGGAAAATTCATTACTATATTTTTTCATATTTTGGTTAATTATATTAGGTTTGTAATAATGAATAATATTATTTGAAGGGAAACAAAACAAAACCAGAATCCCTTTAGCAGACAGCAGAACTACGTGTTTGTAAATATTTTTAGTGACTTGGAAAGATCTACATTTTGAAATTTACAAGAAATCTTAGAAGAATAGGTAATAACAAATAAGACATTTCACTATTATTGAATGAAACAAAGTTCTAATTAGAATTAGAATTGTATATTCCAATATGGTCAAATGTGAAGTCATATGTCTAGTGTTCACTTAATTTTGCTGCTCTCCAATAAAGATGCAAATCCAATTAAAAATCTATCAGGAGAAAAGAGTGTTGAAGATCTTAGCATTATGTTCCTTAATGCCTTGCTATCATTTCTTTTTATCCAAAATTACAGCTTCTAATTTTCTCGTTTCTAGCCTGGAATTTGTTAGTAATATTTTTGACTGGGAAACAATGAACTCTTGCTAATGCTGATTGTCAGCCAGTCCTAATGTTTTAGAATGTAATAACCTGATCCTGAGTGAAGTTTTTCTGTTTGTTTTTCTTGGGGTTTTTTTTTGTGTGTTGGGTTTGGTTTGTTTGTTGGTCTGTTTTTGGTTTTGTTTTTGTTTTTTGTTTTTTTTTAAGGCTGCTGAATTGTGTTACATCTTGCTGTGCACAGCTAAACAACTGCGCTGCTAACAAAATCTTAATCATATAGGCTTTAGGTGCACTTAATAATATTTCAGGTTAACTTATTTCAGGCTTTGTTTACTAGAAAAAAAACACACTGTAATACCTTTATATTTTTTCTCTTTTATGAAATCTCTCTTTTTGGCTACATTCTGAGATATAAATATTAAGGATATGGAATAAACATGTTATACAAATGGTAGCAACAAAATACCTGGTACATATAGAAGTATTCTAAGAATTAAACTACATTGCATTCTTGTCAGCCTTGTAAAATCCACAGCACAGTAATACATTTTGAACAGATACTCTATTTTCCTACATAGAGAGAGATAAACTGTCATAGGAAGAAAATTTGAAAAATCATACATCTTTTACAATAGGAGGTTTACATGTTCATTTGAAGGTTTGTAAAACCTTGGTAGTAAAAATATCCAACATATTTTATTTTTTTTTTTTTTAAGTCAGCTGCTAATAAATATGAAGAGAAATGCTAGGAAAGGAGCATATGGACGTATAGAAGAGAGAGCGTTAAGGAAAAACTAACCAGTCTTGTAAGTATCAAAAGTAATTTTATAATTTTGGTAGCTGGAACTGTCTAAGGATATATCATATAAAAGATATAAACTTCAATAATTGGTAATACTTTTTCACAGGCATTTTTTTAAAGAAAAAACTTTGTAGAAGGACATGAAAGTAGCCCAGGAACCAGTAGTAGCACAATAAAAACAAAAGTATATGCCATTAGGAGTAAAAGTGTGTAATTTAAATGCTTTTACAAGACTCCTTTCTGCTCTAGATTTCAGAACATTTTAAAAAGACAGCTGTTTTCTTACATATAGGAAGAGCAAAGTGTTCCCATGGAGTGGCTTCCCAAAGGGACATAATAAATAATGCTCAAAAGTAGGTTTCTTTATCCTGGACTAAATTTTGTTGTAGGGTTATCTGCAATAGGAACTGAGGAAGAGCTTTCTCAGGGATGCTACCAGGAGACTTGTTGCCTCAGGAAGACAGAGCATACTGACCCATCTATATTTTTCCAGGGATGTAAAAATGGCAGAGAAGAATGAGGCTTTATTGCTTTATTTAGCACAATAATAGTATCACAGCAGTCAGTGAACCGATCATTTGAAATCAAGGAGTGTACCAAGGTATGACAAGAAGTCTCATTTGGCCCTGAGATTGGGTTTTTAGGTGGGGTTTTGCTTGCGAAGAATAGATGCAGTATGATTCCAAGTCAGTGTTGAATATGTGGAGCAAGACCACAACTATCTCTCTGCTCTACTCTGGGGAGACCCCACCTGGAGTACTGCGTCCAGCTTTGGAGCTCTCAGCACAGGAAGGACATGGACTTGTTGGAACAGGTCCAGAGGAGGCCACAAAGATGATCGGAGGGCTGGAGCACCTCTCCTATGAGGACAGGCTGAGAGAGTTGGGGTTGTTCAGCCTTGAGAAGAGAAGGCTCCAGGGAGACCTTAGAGCCCCTTCCAGTCCCTAAAGGGGGCTACAGGAGAGATGGGGAGGGACTTCATCAGGGAGTGGATCAATAAGACAAGCGGTACTGGTTTTAAACTGAAAGAGGAGAAATTTAGATTAGATATTAGGAAGAAATTATTTCCTGTGAGGGTGGTGAGACACTGCAACAGGTTGCCCAGAGAAGCTGTGGCTGCCCTGTTCCTAGAGGGGTTCAAGGCCAGGCTGGATGGGTCTTTGAGCAACCTGGTCTGGTGGGAGGTGTCCCTGCCCATGGCAGGGGGGTTGGAACTCGATGATCTTTGAAGTCCCTTCCAACCTAAAGTATTCTATGATTCTCTGATGCTATCTACTCACTTGTAGCCTCTTTTTAGTGAAGAATTAGGTTTGAATACTTTTTACATTTTAAGGTGTACCTTTCTTTCACAGTCACAGCATTGCAGTGATACACAGAACTAGCATGGAACGAGATGTGGCTGGTAAAAGTAAGTTATATAGCATGTCTTATTTTTAAATAGACACCTTTCAGCAAAGAACGGTACATAAGACCTAAATGATAGATCTCTGCATTTGAATGAGTCAAACCTCACAGTCAACTGAAGGGCTTATTTACTCATTTAATCTGTCTCTGACAGTGGACAGAAGAGAATGTTTGGGGAAAATCTGTAAGAAATTTGTCAGGTGCAGATGATTATTTCCAATCTTGCAACTTTCTCAAATGACAGAGGTCTACAGAAAGAAAACATCAACAAGATTGTGAAAAAAATGATGGAGGAGATTCAGTGATAAGTAAAATTAAAGCCATATTAGATTAATATTTGGTAAAGAAATATATTGATCAAGGACTCGTTAAAATGAAGATCAAAGAGACAGACTGTCTTGAAAACACTGGAAATTCTGCAATTTATATTTTACTAAATAGTTATGTGAAAGTATCTCAGAAAGGAATTTAGAGATATTTTGAATAAGTGCTGGAATGACAAATTCAGTCTCTTTCTACAAAATTTACATAATAAATGTAAAAATAAAATCTTGCATCAGCCTAAAAAATCTCTTTAATCAGAAATGTTTGCATTGAGGAATACTAGAGATTCAGTTAAATACTTTATTTATGAACTGAAATCAGCAATACCAGTTAACCTATAGACTTTAATGTATTTATTTTAGGACTAAAAAATATGAAATTGAAGCTTTAATCATCAGCTCCAATTCAAGTGCTTTTTTTTTAAAAAAATTAGTTACTAGTATTAATTACATGCATTTAGGAAGGCTTCTGGAAAAAAATTTTTACAACCTAAAAGTGTTCCAAGAACCTGACAGTAAATGATAATTTATTGAATTACAACTTTATTCTCATTAAGTTGTTTGCTTGGTGTAAAAAAACCCAGAATTTGATGCCAAGTGAATGAGCAAACTTAAATCATTTTATACTGATGTTTTGCTCACTGTGGCTAGTAAATTATTTATTTAATTAGTGCCCCTGAGAGTGCTGGAGCCAGCAGTAGGAGCAATTTGTCACCCACAAAGGAAAGGACTACAAAATCCAGATCACAAATGTTAAAAGTAGTGACAAAAATTTAATGTGCCTGAATTTAGAATTTGTGGAGATCAGCTGATTTTGAAATTTTGTGTCAAATATCTATTTTTGCTACGGGAATGCGTAAAGTTGTCATGGCAGAATAAATATACTTCTATACAGTTATTTAAATAAAATTTGGGTAGTCCCAAATATTCAGAAGTTGCAAATGAACTAGCAATCTCCTACAATACCTGAAAATTCTGGATGGATTAATGAAGATATTGATATTGGCTGACACTAATCTCAGAAATAGAGCTACCTGATTCTGAAGTTTATTAAGTAATAAAGGAGAACATCACTATGAGCTGAAACAGATGCATCTTCAGAATGAGTGTTGATTCAATTTTCCACCACTCACCTTTACAAAACAGGGCTAAACATTGATTTGATTTTATTAAAATTGTGCTTTATTTCAGTCCTCAGCCTTGCTCTTCTCTTTTTTATCTTTATAGAGGCTTTTGATATTTGTTTTGACATGCCTTGCAAGGACTAAATCAGCTTGCCATTTGGTGGTACTTGTTTTCTCTATATTTATTGACCTGTCAGACATAGCTTTCTTCACATACCAGTTTCTTTGTGCACTGGACCTTTAGTTCTTTTTACAATTTTTTCCACCATATTTGGAATAGTTATTACTATTCTGACTTAAACAAATTGTAAATTTCTCCTAAGTTACTATTTAGTTCCCTCAGTTCCTCAAAATTTGCCCTGTTGAAATTCATATCCCTTTGTTTTCTTTATAACAGGATCACCCAACCCACAGACTAATTTCTAAACCTCTTTTCTTGCCAAATAGTCATCCAAAATGTACATCAATTTTAGTAGCTTGTTCACAAAATGATGAAGAATCAAGGCAGTTACTAAATACATATTATTGCTAATAGTATTTACTTTCTACTCCAAAATAACATATTTAACAATAGTATTGATTTGTTATTCCTCATGTAAACCCATCCCAGAAAACCTGAGAAGGGCTATCAGAGATACTCCCAAAAAACCTGCTTTGAATTCCTGCCTGTATTGGATCTGGCTGGGATGGAGTTAACTTTCCTGGAATCTCTGCTAAGGCACATGGAAAATAAAGAGGTAATTGGAGACAGCCAACATGGCTTCACCAAGGGCAAATTGTGCCTGACAAATGTGGTGGCCTTTTATGATACTGCCACACGTTTGGTGGACAAGGGCAGAGCAACAGACATCATCTACCTGGACTTATACAAAGCGTTTGACACTGTCCCGCACGACATCCTGGTCTCAAAATAGGGAAGTCATGGGTTCGATGGATGGACCACTCAGTGGATAAGCTGCTCTAGAGGAGGTGTCCCTGCCCATGGCAGGGGGGTTGGAACTCGATGATCTCTACGGTCCCTTCCAACTCTAACCATTCTATGATTCTATAGCAGCCCCCATAGTGCTGTGATTTATATTTGTAGGTAGAAAGGTGTAGCAGTGCTACAGCTAAGCAGTGCTCAAACAGCATCAAGGCTGTCTTAATTTATTACTAAGCAAATCAGAGAAGGATAATGAGAAATAAAACCTAAATCTTAAACCATCTTCCCCCTCACCTCTCCCTCCTTCCTGGGCTCAACTTCACTCCCAATTTTCTCTATATCCTCCCCGCAGTGGCACAGGGGGATGGGGTTTGTGGTCAGTTCATCACATATTGTCTCTGCTGCTCCTTCCTCCTCGTGGGGAAGACTCCTCACACTCTTTCTCTATTGCAGTGTGGGGTGCCACACACAAGAGACAGTTCTCCCTGAACTTCTCCAAAGTGAGTCCTAATAAACACAGGACTCACTGCTCCAGCGTGGGTCCTTCCAATGGAGTGCAATCCTTCAGGAACAGACTGCTCCAGGGTGGATCCCCCCATGGGGTCACAAGTCCTGCCAGAAAACCTGCTCCAGCATAAGCTCTTTTCTCCGCAGGTCCACAGGTCCTTCCAGGAGCCTGTTGCAGTGTGGGCTTCCCAAGGGGTCACAGACCCCTTCAGGTATCCACCTGCTCTGGCGTGGGGTCCTCCACAGACTTCAGCTGGGTATCTGCTCCACCATTAACCTACATGGGCTGGGGGCAGGTTGGGAGGGACAACCTGCCTCACCACGGTCTTCATCACAGGCTGCTGGGGAATCTCTGCTCTGGTGCCTGGAGTACCTCCTTCCCCTCCTTCTTCACTGACCTTGGTTTCTACATAGCTGTTTCTCTCACTCCTCTCTCCTGGTTGCTGCTGTGCAATTTTTCTTCCCCTTCTTAACTGTCTCATCCCAGAGGCACTTCCACTGTTGCTGATGGGCTCGGCCTTGGCCAGCACTGGGTCCATCTTGGAGTTGGATAGCATTGGCTCTATTGGACACAAGGGAAGCTTTTGGCAGCTTCTCACAGAAGCCACCCCTGTAAGCTCCCCTGCTACCAAAATCTTGCTCTGCAAACCCAATAAAAACATATATTTTAATATTGTTTTTCAGGCATGATGTTTTGTTAACTGTGATGTTCATGTTTCCGTTTGGCCTACAATGACTACTTCAAATTCCTCCAGTCTGTTGTACCACATACTTGCAATTTAATATATGCTTTTATGAGTTGTTCTTCTCCCAGCAATCTGTCTCTTAGCTTGATTGGGTGTAGGTTTTTGGCTGTCACTGCCTTACTCCAACTGCCATTAATATTAGCACTTTCTCCATTTTTTTCCTTATTAATTTTATTTTCTGTAAGTAAAAGCAAATCCATCCTGCTGAAGCTGTTTCACTTTTTATTTGACATAGTTAAATATTGATCAGTCTGGGGAGTCCCAGGGTCATTTCTGGCTTTGTTCAGTGACTATTAATATAAAATGCATGAACAGCCTTGGCAGCAACACTGACTCCAGATTATTGCAGAACTGAAGGTAAGGAGACACTAAAAATCTCAGGATATTTAAAAGTTGGAATAAGAAACTGAAATTCAGAAATGGTTACTGTTTTACAGAAAACAGTGGAATTAAAGAGCATACACCCTGTGCAAAACATCATGAAGCATCAAAATCCATTTAAAATGTGTAGCTCTTTAATCGAAGCGAAACTGTTATTACCCTACTCTTCTACAAGATTTTTTGCTTTACACTACCCAAGGTTATTGACTTACTAGGTAATAAATGATAAATGACTTAACAATTTTTTCTACATTTATCATTTATGAAAATTATATATTAGCTACATAGTAATTATATGCAATTTGATAAATAAATAATCATTATATACTAGAATAAGTAATAGCTTGAACCTTACACATACACACTTGGTCTACAGATATACTATTTGGCCGTTTACTCATGGAAACTCATGGAAAAATAACTATAAAAACAAATTATCATGATATTGCTGAGATGAAAAAATTGAAAATTTATATGAACACAAAGAGATGGCAGTGCAAAACTTAATACTATAAAGAAAAAATGATTGTAGTACTTAACCTGTGGTGCAACCATCTTTGAACAATGGCAATTTATAAAGCTTATTCATTCAGATTTCTGTCCTATTCTAGAGATCAACTTGCAATCTCCAAATTAGCTACTCAATTTTTCAGTTAGGTGTTACTTCTTTGTGCTATCTGAACACTGCAATTATGCTATAACTGAAGAAAACTGCAAGATAAAAGGACACTTGTTTGTCAAAACCTTTAAAAAGGAATGCTTTATGCTAAAATCCATTTATGGAGAACTAGAATTATAGAATCTTTGAGGCTGGAAAAGACCTTTAAGATCAAGTCCACCATTAACCTAACACTGCCAAGTCTGCCACTAAACCCTGTGTCTCAGCACCACATCCACACATCTTTTAAATACCTCCAGGGATGGCAACTCAGTCAGTCCTCGGGGCAGCCTGTTCCAATCCTTGATAACCCTTTCAGTGAATAATTTTTTTTCCTAAAATCCAATCTGAACCTCCCCTGGCACAACTTGAGGCCATTTCCTCTTATCCTATTGCCTGTTCCTTGGGAAAAGAGACCGACCCACCCCCTCCACCACCTCCTTTCAGGGAGTTGTAGGGAGTGAGGTCCCTCAACCTCCTTTTGTCCAGGCTAAACAACCCAAGCTCCCTCAGCTGTTCTTCATAACATTTGTTCTCTAGACCCCTCACCAGCTCCATTGCCCTTCTCTGGACACCCTCCAGCACCTCAATGTCTTTCTTGTAGTGAGGGACCCAAAACTGGACACAGCACTTGAGGTGGAGCCCCATCAGTGCCAAGTACAGGAGGAAAATACTGCTGGCCACACTGTTTCTGATACTGGCCAGGATGCTGTTGACCATCATGGCCACCTGGGCACACTGCTGACTCATATTCAGCTGGCTGCTGATCTTGTTACCTTTCATTGGATTAGTAGGCCTCCTATGAGTCTTCTCATTGCCTATTTTTTTAACTGTTTTGCTCTTACACATACGTTTCGCCACTATTAAATGTACAAAGCTATGAAATACTTAGACTGAAACGGGTGTTACACAAATATATAACACTAAATGTGGTTATTTTTGGTTATTCACCTTTGAAAGATTATATTTAGAAATCAGATTTTACATATTTTCTGCACAATTTAAAAGTACATATATTTGAGATTTGGTGTTCAAATTCACTGTCATAAGGAACTTCAGAGGCATTTCATAAAATTTGCGAGTATAACCTTTGATATCACCCAAGATGATAACAATTGTTTGGGATGGCAAAAAATACTGTATCAACTATCTCTTACCTTATTACTTTGCATACTATATCACACTGTTGCAATCTGGGGTGACATACTGTATCAAACATGTCAGCTAAGAAATTAAAACTTGTAAATTTTAGGCTGAAATATTTAAAAATTCTACTGATTAAAAACCCAAAACCAGAATATTTGGATTGCTTGTGTACATTTCCAGCAAATAATTAAACAGAGGAATGTCAATGCATCGCAGCAGTGCAGCCCTTTAAGGACAGTGAAAACCTTCTGTCACATGTACTACCCACGGTTTTCAACAAGCAACTGAAAATATCAATATTTAACATAAAAATCTTCATTTATTTATGAAGTGTCTTAAGTGGGAACCACACTTCATAGGTAAACAGAAAGAGAAGGTTCTAGCCTTATTCTAGCCTTCTAGCACGTACTGCTTAAATATTAGAGATACAAATACTTAATTTCGTAATGGCATCATTTTAGTGGGAGACCTCTCATGCAGTCTTTTTCTCTCTCTCTTTTTTTTTTTTTCACTTGAAGGAAATGAACAGAACCAACCTTTCATTTTCTGTGGAACAGTTAGGTAACTAAAACTAAATCCCAAAGAGTGCTTTGTACTAGAAGCTATAATCTCATGGGCCCTATTTGGAGTTACAGGTAGACACTTACCTTTGGGAAAAAAAAAGGCTTTCTTTGTCCCTTCTTTTTTGATTAGCTCGAAAAGAACTCCTTCCTACTTAACCAGTCACAAAGGACTTCGAAAATACTTTGTCTGCGGCATCAAAATACTTTCATCTATCATACGACATCTCAGTGTTTTGTTTTGGACATGAGGTATACATTCAAGTGAATTCCTTTTGGGGAAATGGGGAACTTGGAGTGGGATATGCTGAGCATCTCCCTGTTTTGATTTTGTCCCAAGCTACAAGGGGGAATATAACGGCAATCTGGCTTTCACTTCTGAGAAATGAAAGTGTAGCTGTACCTCTTTTTAACTGGAAACTTCAGAGTATAAAACCACTTTTGTCTCTATGGCTAAAATCTCATACTACTTTACAAATAATTTATATCTTGAAATATGACTACTTTTCTCAAGGATAAGCTTTTAAGTTTGAAACTAGAGTAAGTCTTTTAAATATTATTTTGCAGTTGAAATGCCTCTATTCTTCATGCAGCACTCTGTAAGGTATGTTAGACACACTTTTAAGATATTTCTCAGTTAAAAGTTTACCTAAGATTTCCTCAAGACATGTTGCACATTCAGTTATTCCTATTCACAAGGCATCTGATTCTATTTCAGGAATGATATTCAAACTTACCTAATCTAAAGCAAGAAGGTTTATTTTCTATGCGTGGTGAGGCACTGTCAGTGAGGGGGCTGCTCCAGGGTGGTGCTCCAGGGAAGAAGAGGTGCACAGAAGATGTGATCCAGGGACCCCGAGCCAGGTGTTCCCCCTGCAGCCCACGGAGAGCCTGTGGTGGAGCAGAGGAGAGAGGTGAGGAGAACGGAGCCACAGAGAGAAACCATTTTGTACCAATCCTCATCTCCTGCACCCAGCACTCCTGAGCCACTCAGTGTCAGGGGGTGAGGGACTGAAGTTCAGCATGGGAAAGGGGAGAGGAAAGAGGCTGTTTTAACGTTTGTCTTTGAGATCTATGCTTATGTTAATGAAATTTAATATTTTGCATGGTATGAACTATTCAGAGACTCTTATTTCATAATATGCATTGTTAGTTTCCTGTAACACAATATAAGTCAAGGTAGGGGTATAGATATGAGGTGATATTCATTGAAATCTTGAATAATTTCTTTGTTCTTTTATTTTTTACTTTGTAGCTTGCATCAAAACGTCACTATATCTCCTTAAACTGAGTATGGAATTCGTGCNTTGTAGCTTGCATCAAAACGTCACTATATCTCCTTAAACTGAGTATGCAATTCACGCACGACATTAAAACCACTCTCAGTACACTTCTGATGAAGACGTTAAAAGTTGAATGTTGCTTTATCTACAGAGGTCCAAACAAATGTCTCTTCTACTTAAATGAATAATAATGCTCATTTTGTGGGGAGAAAGTCTTACTTTAGACATGAAGCAGTCAGAATGCCTTGGATTTCTAATTAGCACACCTATGCATTTTTGTCCTTGGTATGCAGTGATTGCAGCTAGTATATTTACCAGCACTAGTATACTTCCGAGATTTAAAAAAAATAAATACGCAAATACTGGGGAAGGATACTTGTGGCAGAGGTTTTGTGGAAACAGAGAAGAGATCTGAGAATGGACATTATGCTTAGTTTGTGTGTCCCCTGACGGACCATATTAAAAGTATTCAGGCAGAGAAAACTTCATGATGACAACCACACTCTGCTGTCTGGGGTAATTTACACTCCTGTTCATCTTCCCCCACTGCTCCTGCTTCAGAAGATCCAAAGTCTTGCCAAACTACCATAAAGCACAGTCTCCAATAATGTTTTCTGTGTTGAGTTTTTAAACATGAGGTTTGCCATGCGGCTTGAATCTCTGCTTCTGACTTCATTTATGTGCAGTTCCTTCCCACCAACTCACAGATGCCTGTGCTCAGCGCCCAGGGACTGAGCGTCACCAACATTTATGCTTTTTATACCTGTACATGTGTTAAAGCTGTGCTCCATCTCTTTCCACGCTCAGGGAGCCATCCCTGCTGCAAACTCAAGAGAGGGAAAATGAGGAAGGTATGGAGACGTGGAGACCAGACTGAAATGAGAGTACACTGAGATGAGGCTAAATGCATTGCGTCTAATCTACCTTTAAAAGCCGAACTCTGAGATAAATGAGAAAATGTAAGAAGTTCCATCAGTATGCACCTCGTAAGTAGAAAACCCAAACATATGGCCCTCCTAGCTTCTGGATATGTAAATTTATTGCAATATGCCAACATACACAGTATTCAGTTCCGGATGATTATGAAACAGATCATTAACTATTCTAAACTGTCATATCTCTTGGGATCCAGGGTGATACGTGAAATCATGATAACGTAGCTATGGTTGTAGGAAAAAAACCAGCAACCCACAGTAGTAAATAATGCTACTGTATCAGGAAAATACAACAGCAGGAAAATATTATGCTGTACAAATTCCAAATAGCATATTATGCATACTTCTCCTGTAGATCAATTGAAAAGGTTAACACAATCATTCAGGTACTGAAAATATTTTTTTCAGATTGCGTATCTCTACATTTGCACAAAGGTTACACCTATTTTTTTCTGTTCTTATCCTGTAGTTAATGAGGTTTAATAACTACAGTGCAATCATCATAGGACTTCTGTGCTTCATTCTCTAAGCACGCTGGAATATAACTGGAACGTATCAATATATTGTGAGAAAACATCTAGGAAAGATGACCAACGGTCTCACTAACCTATTATGGAATGCTAAAAAAGCTAGGTTGAGGATGACTGACCAACTACTATGGAGTAAGTTGAAGATGAATTCACACCACATGGACAGTTAAAGGCAAAATTTGGAAGATATGCTCTGGTTAGGAAAGATGAGAATTGCTTGTCCAGACCACTATCAACATGGGAGAAGGGTGAGTCAGTGCCACAGCATGATTTTCCATTAGGTATTCATACCTGAGGTCTCTTTTTGGAGAGTATCCACTAAATAACATAGATGTAAATAGACAATTTTGGCACCGTTGCTGAATTTCAACCCTAAGCAGACAAATAAATATAAATTAATAATGAACTAATATTACTTTATGGGACGATTCTTGGATTTAAGAGCTACATGTGTCACACAGAGCTTTTTGCCATTCTAGAGCAGAAGGAAACCTGGAAGCATATTTAATGCCTGTACCCTGTAAAATGAGTGCAGCTCATACTCCTGGGATATCGATAAAGCTGTTCACTCCTGTTCTACATATTTGGGCTGAAACTAACCATTGAAGAAACAATTATATTAGGGCATTATCTCCTGTGTCTTTCCTATCTTATTAACAGGAAATTTTGCATGGCTAAAAACTCTTGCAGGAGAAATAAACAACTTTACTGGGAGTTCAAGAGTAAAGCTGGTCAGAAATTTTATGGGAATGTTTTTAAAGTTGTTATTATTATTTTACTCATAAATATGTTTCAAAAAATTTTAGAATTGATTAATTTGAATAGACCCCACAGCAGAGTTCTAGATGAAACCACTACAAACTTGGGAAAATAAGTTCTTAGGAAGCAGCAAAGCTCTTACTGTCAAGCAGATACTTTTTCACAGAACAAATTACTCTGTGCTTTGCTTCCATTTCTGACATTCACAAACAAAAGTCAGACTCAGACTGAAGTTTACTATCTGTCAGAGTATTATAAATTTCATCTAATAGTGTAGCCAGTAGGGAAAAATCCCTTGTACCTTCTGTGAAAACCTCATAGCACTTAGAGTTTCTGATTGGAAACCTATTAAAACAAGTTCTTTACTTTGACAGGAGTATCAAAACAAAAGAAAGTCATAACTCGTAAACAGCATGTTTTAATGGTTAGCTTTATGCCTCTACTCTTATGAAATACCTGGACCAAATTTGTTAAAAGTTGTCTTTTCCTATGAGATAGTGAAGTTAAAGCTTATGCTTGGGGGAAAGTTAAAATAGAGAAAAGAGGTAGATACTGCACTGAGAAGGGACATCAGAACAAAAATGCAATCCTTGGTATTTTTTTTCTACTTAAAACCAAGTGTAACTCTCAAAATAGATGGCGGTTGATGTTTTGAAGGCATGAGTCAATAAACTATAATATTACTCTTTAATCTAGACTTGTAATATTAGTATTTTTTTATTAATCATTTGGAACCTGAAAAGTTATTTGCTCAGGTATAAAGGACGTACAGCAGATGGAACTAGCAGTGAAATGGAAGCTGAAAGAAATTGTGTTAAAACAATTCAGTGTCTCTTAAAAAGAAAAAGAATTATTTGTTATATGTAAAAGGAATACAGAAAATAATGCTTCCTCAGTGAATACTTCCAAGAGTAATCAAGGAAAAAAATGAAATGTACATCAGTTTTTAACTGATTCTGTTTCCAAGATTTTATTACTTTCAAGGTGTAACTGTTATGCAGGAAGAATATTGTTAATAATGTGACAAAAGTATTACATATATTACACTCTCTATGCAACATAGACATGGTTTATTTGCTTAGCTCATTTTGTCAATATCTTTTGATAATTACAGAAATCAAGAAACAAATATTTATTTTAATTCAGGTTTTTTTTTTTCCTATCGGTGTTATATCAGAAATATATATATCTCTTTGGCTATATTCTGTCTTTTTTTGAATAAATGGGATTCTGACAATGACTTAAATGAACTGAAATAAGATACATTTTCTCTGTTACATAGTTTAAAACAAAAATGAGTTTAAAACAAAGGAAGTTAAAAGACAGAATCAGGTGTAAGGAATGTACAGTTCAAAAAAAACCTCAGCAGAGAAATATTCTATGTACTTTTTTGTCTTAAATGTTTTGTTTTGTGACCTAGGATTGCTGTTTGTAATGGATTAGTCTTCATGTGAACAAGAACTTTGTCAGGATAAATGTATTGTTGAGTAACAGTTTGTATATATAGTGTATTGTTCTGACATGATAAATGATATTCGTGACAATTGCTGCTATTGGTGTGAGTAAATCACATTGGCTTTCTTATGAGCCATACTCATTTACATTTCATTTGTAAAACTCTTATCAGTTAAAGGCAATAGACATTAAATTTACAACTTGAAAATATTTTGGTTTAAATTAATAATACATTTTTATTATAAATAATTATATGGGAAAAGATTTTTTTTTTTAATTTAAAGTATGTCTCCTTGGTTTCATTTTCTTGTCACATGTGGGTTTACTTGGGTATTAACTTTTCATAGTTTAAAAGCGGAGTGATAAAAAAATTATTAGGTTTTCTGTCATCAACCATGTATCAGCATTACATGATGCTGTGTGACTGGAACACTGATTTGTGTATGAAAGATACAGAATTGACAAGGTAAGTATATTCACTGGATTTTGGATAATCTGTAAATGACAGTGATTTTTTTGCTTCTGAGTAGTTAGTAACACACAAGCCTATTCTATCATATATAACTGTGGCACAGTAATATAATTTCAGAATACTGAATTGGTAGAAACATTTAAAGTAATCAGAGTAAATTGGAATCAGGCCCTCTGTATTTCTCCTGACACAACCCATACAGGGGACAGAACTAGTTCTGATAGGTCTGTCCCTACAGATTAGCATGAACAACTGAGTTCTGAATTACTCAAATCGGCAGAATTAGAAAAAACAAGGTTTCAGATGCTATCCTATGAATTCCTACATGTGCTGGGAGTTGTTTTGTCTGTTGTTCACTATAATCTGCAAAATCACATTACAAACAGCCTCCTGCTGTTGATTTTCTTCCTGTACAGCAGATGTGGATTATCAGTTTAATAACAAGATGATATGTACAGTATAACTATTCACTATCCCTTTTCTACCACCCAACAGGGAAAAATATCAAGCTTTTAACAGAGGAAAAAATAGATCAATTTGGGGGATCATTAAAAATAAGCTTTTGTTGTTCTATAATCATTCTAGAAGTGACTATAACTCTGGAAATGATAATCCAGGAGAAAATAACCCATGCAAATTGTAGGATGATTCTGCAAAACATAATAGCATTGCAAATGCCACCAGTTCAAAGGTATTCAGGAGAAGTTTTATCCATTGCTCTTCTGATTTTTTTGCTTTCTTATAATTAATTTTTTCCTTATAACTTTCTTGTCCAAAGTTCTTGGAAGCATATAAGAAACTAATGGAAAATCATTACAATCTGTGTTAGGAAATAAAATGCATAATAATGAACTCGCTGTGAGGTAAAAGCAAGTAGTGGGAGAAATTCTGCTCCTGATGAGAACCTGCCCTGCTTACTACACTGACATCTTGCTTGTTTGTTTGTTTGTTTTTAATTAAGAGGTTAATGTTTTGTGGGATATGTAATGAAGAAGGGACTTGAAAAACTGAATAGAAAAAACAAGTAGCCATATACCTAGCTATTTATATGAAATTTCACTAGAAGACGTGAAACTAAAAGTTTTTTGTCCTAGTACAGATGATGCTAAAAACATGATCTCATTATTTAATATTTAGCATGTACTAAGAATCCTAAAACACTTAAATAGTGTTTATTACACAACAATCCTAATGATCTTACGTATCCAAAAACCTGTTTTCTTGGTGCACAAGGTAAATGTCACCAGATAAATAAAAAAATTGCTTCCTAACCCTACCAAACATCACTGGTTTTAATGTTACATCTACAGAAAAACTTAGCTCAGTATTCAAGTAAAGTAATCTGAACAGGAAAACTCATTTGCCTGCCTGGCTGAACCCCATTTCCTATAAATTTAGCTACACAATGGGATTCAAGTGCCTCCTAAACCATTACAGACAGAATTGAGTCATTCCTCCAGGCTATTTTATCCCCTCTTTCCTAAATCACGTGCAAACCCGAGAGCAATTTTGACACGTATTAAATGTTAACTATTATTACAGGTGGAAGGTTTGAAACTTAGTATTGATGGTTAAGGTGTTAGAATTACTGGAGGTTTGCAAATAATTCTCTATCCTCAGAGTCTGCCCTGATAAGAAGCATTGTGGCATTATGTCTTTAATCTTTGGTAAATATCTGTAGGAAAACAAAAAGATACCAACAGTCTCACTGTATATTCTGTACGATGTCTCAAGCAACTTTCCTGTAACACAAGTTACTTTCCTACTTTCCTGTTACCCCTTGCTTTGCACTCCTTTTCAGAGAATCCAAACCGTGGCATCCTAAACAACATCAAGATCTGTCATTCCGGATGATGATAAATCTACTGTGAATTTTTTTAAATGCGTGAGGAGGTTTGCTGTTCCCCGGACTTGTTTAGCTCTTTAACAGTCCAGTGGATTAGTACAGGATCATTCATCACCCTGAAAGCATCCATAAGGTTTCACAAAGGCATTTTTTTCCTTGATATCTTTTCCTTCAATTCAGTCTGGTAGTATCAAGAGATGATCTCTTGGTACTATCAGACTGAATTGAAGGATCAAACTACTAAAATTTTTGCCACTGCTGTTTCCTCTGTGGTGTCAGTTATGCTAATAACTCTCTTGAACTGTTACAGAATAGTGACATACCCTCTGCTGACATAAACCAATATTCTCTCAATGATTTCAACAGTTATGATCATTTAAAACTGAAAATGTTGAAATATTTCCTTCTTGTTTTAGCAGGCCAAAGAGTTAGTTGTTACAATAGTCCTGTCACTGGAATTATTCTTTTCCTTAAAGCTCCTAAAAAATCTGCTGATGCCTATGATGAGCCTTCGGTGCTCTTTCTTTGCTAATCACCTAAGAAAGCTTTTCAACCTTCATCCCATAATTATTACTATCATATTTTACTATTATTTATGGTCCATACAGCACACAGAATGAAGTTCTCAGCAAGTATAGCTTCTGCTACTGGGCACACTGATAGACAAAATCCACACGTGTCCCCATTGCCCCTGTTTTTGAGTGGTCTGTGTACTAATGTGTACTAATCTCAAAGTTTGTTCCTACCTTGTTCTCTATTTGGTTTCCTGAGGCCTTAAACCAAGTTCTTCATCTCCTAATGACACTTTTTTTTTTTAATTTTGGCACATATATAAATCACCTTTTTAATCTTATATCACCATCATTCATATTCTTAATGCAAGAAGATATTATTTCAGACCTTAATCTCTTGCCGTGAGAGTAACAGAACAACCTGAGATCAAATTCTAATATCAGAATTACCTAATAAAAATCCAGTGTATAACCTGTTACACTGAACTAATTTCATGTTCACACTTGTATCCAAGTTTGCTCGGTCTTGGTAGTCAACTGCCCTGTTATGGTGGAAAGCTGAAGCAAAGAGCACACACAAGCACATACAGCTCTTTAAAATTCTAGTTTGCTTAACTCAGTTATATTTAAAGTAATTTTAAAGTTGACTGCTGATTTACAAAATGTAGTGATTTTTTCTCTCTCTCTTCATTGAAGGAGAAAGAGGAGAAAGGGTAACTTTGATCAAGTTCAGCGTCCCTGCCCAGGGGACGGGCTGTTGGTGTAATTCTTTTCTTTTTCTTTGCTCATGATGGTGCTGTAACTGTATTTTATCCTTTCAGGTTTCATCCATATATAGGATGATTTCTTTCTGCTCTTTTCTATGGAATAAAATCACTTTTATAGAGCTCTCAAGGCTGCATTCTTTCAGTGACCATGTCTGATTTGTGTTTATGTTCCTGAGGCATCTGTTATCATCCTATCACTGTATTTTCCCAGCCTCTGCTATCATTCTATGCTTGTACTCTCTGGAAGCCTTCCTAGACACTAGTGCTAATTGTATGAAACCTAACTATGTGTGCAAAAGGAATTTTTGAAGAATTTCTAATGTGTAAATTTGAAAAAAAGTAAATCATACAAATGAATTTTCAGCATAGTTAACTTTGTAAATTTTATTCCTATATTTATGTGAATAAATTTTTAAGAAGAAGGATATTTTGAATAATTTGAAAATGCTCTAGGCTAGAATATACAACACCAGTGAAAATGTCTTCTTTTTTTTTGTTATTTTACTATATAAAATGCTATTTTTATACAGTGGTGTGCAGCAAACTGAAAAAAAATATTCAATGATTACTTATTCAAGTCATCAGTTTGTGCCCAAGTAATCATTTGGAATATTTTTTGGGTTATTTCTGCCTGGCTGAAGCTATTAATATTGGAAGTTCCTTAGCCTGTAACATCACTAGGATTACATTAATATATACATTTATAAAGTACATAGGTACAACTTACAGATTTATTCTGTATTTCAAATAGATCAAAATAGATTTCAAGTAGGTCTCTCAATATTATCATTTATAGTGTAATACAGTAGAAATAATATATAAATATATGTAGACTGTGTGTATACATATACATATAGGTATTGGCTAGAGGCTTTCAGCTCCACCTCCATGCCCAGGACAAATAAAACTTAAATATGCTTTTCTTTCTTTATTAGGTACAACATTTCTAAATTGTGTTGCCGTTAAGTCATACTCTCAGCAACTTTCTATTGTCACGTAGTTTATTCTACTGAGCCTTTGGGAGAGAAAATTGTAGCATGTTTTATGAACAAACAACACTGTTTGGCATGAGAGAGTTTTGGACACTAATGATCAAATGACAAGTTTTCCATGCCCAAACTTTGGAATCAATCAGGCTGGCGCAGATTTCCCTCTAGGCTGCAAAGATCCATCTCTTCTGTCTCTCAATTCCCATGACCTAATTATTGGGAATATTACAAACCTGCTGCAAGGCAACTCTGAACACTGTTTTTCTGTCTTAAACAATAACAAATACATGAACCTTAGTAGAGCTGTAGTAAGAGTGGGATAAGAAGGGCATAAAATGGAAAAAAAAAAAGTAAAAAAAATTATAGTTTGTACTGCTACTAGGGATAAGGCTTTTCAAGGCCATAGAGAATAGGTGGCAAAGATTTCTTGAAGGATCTGAGAATGAGGGATGAGCACCAGTTATCTTGTTTCAAGAGCAGAGGAAAAAGGGACAGAGTTTTATTCTTTTCCATTATCAGGACTAAGATCTTAGTGACTATCATATGTAATTGTGTTTTAAATTCTTGCATGAAATCAAATAAAGAAGCACAAAGAAGAGAAAAACCACACTAGGAAACTATCAAGTGGAAGAAACAATTCCAGAAATATATTGTGTTTTTACTTTAAAAAAAAAGAGAAGTTCTAACATAGGTGTGTAAAAGTACCCAGATTTAAACCATATTGCAGAGATAAACAGAAATACGACTGACACAGTAGTACCACTGTAAAAAGGACTTGACAGGTACAGAATTTAAATGTGAATGTAGCACAACTAGATTCCCATTTTTTGAAATCCTACATGCATGCCATTTTTTGGATAAGTAAATTGCCAGGCAATTGCAAATTGTCAGAAAATACTTTTATAATTCATGAACTTTGAATTCTTGGGCATTTTTGCTACATGATGTCTCCAAGTCAAATTACTTTAATGTTATTTGATTAAATACATTTTGAGTAGAGAATTAATATAATTCAAATTACTAGGCAAAAGATTTTCAGGTTGCTATACAAAAGAGTGACATAGTGTAGCTACAGTAATATAGTGCATTGCCAGTAAGGAAGTTATTTGCAAAGTCCATGTTTAAGCTAATAGTATTACACTGTGATGGGTGGACACTGCCAGGGGTCCAGTCTTGAAAATTGGTTGATGCTTTGGGCTGTTATTTTGTTGTTTTCCTTCTTCCTATTATCTTGAATGTTCAACAAAAAGTATAACATTATCACTTAGCTTTTGAAACTTGTTCTTTTTTGCTAAGAAAGGAAAAGGAAGAAAAAAAACCCACAGATGAACAACCTCTGGAGTTTGCCATCATTTGCTAGTAAAATTATATATGAACGATACCACAGATGCATATACACGATCAAGCAGTGCAAGGAATTGATTGACCATTGCTACCTATCCATTTATAAAATGAATTCCAGCCATCACTTCCTTAATGTGATACACAATGAGGCACAACAGAGAAGTTATGCATCTCAAGAGCCACCACATTGTAATGAAATCTCTACGAATTTTATGATATTAAAGTTTTCCTTGATTTCCTCACTTTATCATTTCCTCACAAAAAAATTAAAATATCCAGTTTCTGTAATTTTCAACAGTTATACTAAAAATAGCACTTCTGAAGTTCTTAAATTTGATTTGTCCTGTATCTTCCAATATTTAATGTAGCACCTGGATCATTCATGATTTTTTTCATTGAATTTTAATAATCAGTTTGGATTAAGTGAAAATTTTCAGCAGTGCAGCTCTACAGGACCACCCCTGCAATACCTCATCCTATCCATCCTGATGATTCCTGTTTGCCTTGTTAATTATCCCCTCCACTCTTGTTCCAAATGACCTGACGCTTTTTTTTTTTTAATTTCTTAACTCTTTTGCCCAAATTACATCACTATCTTCCTGTTTTGCAGTCAAAGTTTTTTCTTTCTTCTTTTATATACCCATGCTACTCTAGCACTAATTCTTCATACTGTTCATTATTCTGATGTCTTAGGTCCATGTTACCCAATGATCTTAAATATACCTTAAATGTCTTCATGATTATCCTTTTTTAACTGTTTTTTTTTTCTTCTTGTTGTTGTTTGGGGTTTTTTTTTGGTATTTCTTGGTTGTTTTTTTTTAAGATCATATAGCCCAACCATCAACATAACACTGAAAAAAACCAGAATCATAGAATTGTCTAGGTTGGAAGGGACCTTTAAGATCATCTAGTCCAACCATCAACCTAACTTTGACCAAAAACAAAAAAACACATCACTAAACCATGTCACTAAGCACTATGTCAACCCTTCTCTTGAACACCTCCAGGGATGGTGCCTCAACCACCTCCCTGGGCAGCCCATTCCAATGCCTGACAACCCTTTCAGTGTAAAAATTCTTCCTAATATCCAATCTGAACCTCCCCTGGCACAACTTGAGGCCATTTCCTCTTGTCCTATCGCCTGTGATTTGGGAGAAGACAACGACCCCCACCTTGCTACCACCACCTTTAAGGTAGTTGTAGAGAGTGAGAAGGTCTCCCCTCAGCTTCCTTTTCTCCTGACTGACCAACCCCAGCTCCCTCTGCCACTCCTCACAAGGTTTGTTCTCCAGATCCCTCAGCAACTTCGTTGCGCTTCTCTGGGTCTGGTCCAGCACCTCAATGTCTTTCCTGTAGCCTCACAAATGTTGAGTACAGGGGGACGATCACTTCCCTAGTCCTGTTGGCCACACTGTTCCTGTTCCTATTGCCTTTTACTTGATTTTCATACCTATGTGAATTACAAAGAGAAATATACTGATCTCAAATACCACATGGAATAAATCTTGCAGTGTTGCCTAAAGGAAAGAGTACCCTCTTGTTTTTAGGGAGGTTTAGATCCAGTCACTGGTTTTAAAAGATTTGCTATTGTTTTTCAGCACAGTGAAACGATAAGTCCCAAACAGAATCACAACTGTAGACAAAGGCTTTATGGATCCACGGGCCTTCATGGGCCCATGCAATACTTATTAAAAGAAAAGACAGAAAAATG
>JAHREE010000245.1:11026463-11084793 GCA_033628505.1 Tringa tobata
GCAACCGTTCTCCAACATAACATATTTCTATATTTTTCTTTTCTTGAAAGAATTGTGCTCTATGAAAAGTCTCAATGAAATCTCAAGGCAAGACAATAGAATAAAAGTAAATGCACTTCCTGAAGTTTAAAGAGGTAATATCCATGGAAAAAAAAAGCCCAATAAATGAGGCTATATTCCCCATTCCCCCTCCAAAATAGTGTCAAAATGCCCAATACTTGCCCTTTCAGAGAAAATGGCTCAATTCCATTAACAAGGAAACATCCTGATTCACAAATATACACAGTGGGTAATGTGTTAATAGCACCATTATCAGCTGATAACATGATGCAGTTAATGTATCTCAGCATGAGTTGACTTTACCACAAGCCATTGTTTCCTTTTAAAACAGCACGAGGTCTTGAGAAAAATCTCTCAATATCTCACTATGGGGACTTAATAAACATTAGTCACCATGGTGCGGAAACAGGGAGAAAAAAGGTACTTTAAATATCTTCTGTTCCATGCTGTTCTATTCAACCTTGTTTAATTAATTAGTTCCTTTAAGCACTGTATCTGTTTCTGGGCTCCATGACTCTGACATTACTGTGATGGACACTTTTTTAAAAAAACCCTGAAAACTCACCTCGGCAAATATCAGAACTCATTGAGTGATACAAGGTTGTACTTCACAAATATCTTATAAAACCAGCAAATACGACCGTCTGCT
Source organism: Tringa tobata (assembly GCA_033628505.1). Classification (NCBI taxonomy): domain Eukaryota; kingdom Metazoa; phylum Chordata; class Aves; order Charadriiformes; family Scolopacidae; genus Tringa; species Tringa tobata. The sequence goes on from JAHREE010000245.1 coordinate 11,027,173, forward strand.
TCGCATTTTAGTACTAAGAGATCAGTAAGAACTGATGAGCAGACAAAACCCTAGTGGTAGGCCTCCACAGTGTCTTTATTCTGGGTTTCTATGTCCAAGTCATCCCTGGGTTGTTATTCTATGTTTCCTTGAGTTGTATTTAAGTTAATACTTAGGGTTATGCTTGCAATTTAGGAGTATTTTAAGACAAAAAAAATAATTATTCTTTCTTAATAAATAAATCCAAATAAGCTATTAGGTACAATGAGTTTCCATCATTTGACAGAATTTGAAAGCAAATGGAACTTCCAGTTACATATTAAAGATGATTAAGTGATCCAAAATACAATTAAGGTTTGTTGCATAATCCATTAGGCAGTTGATTTCACTGGCAAATAAGACTATGCTTGTGAAAATACTAGTAGCTGCCCAGCTTCATGTTTTCGTCACATAATTTATTAGTAGCATAATGCCCCGAACCCCTGCACTTGGCCTTGTTGAACCTCAGAAATTTTGCACAGGCCCACTTCTTTAGCTTGTCCACATCCCTCTGGATGGCATCCCACCCCTGAGGCATGTTGACCGCACCACTCAGCTTGGTGTCATCTGCAAACTTGCAGAGGGTGCGCTTGATTGCACTCTCTATGTCATTGATGAAGCTATTGAACGGTAGTGGTCCCAATATGGACCCCCAAGGGACACCACTTGTCACCGATATCAACCTGGACATTGCACCATTGACTGCTACGCTCTGGATGCGACCATCAAACCAGTTCCTCATCCATCAAGCATCCTCAAATCCATATCTCTCCAATCTAGAGAGGAGGATGTTGTGGAGGATTATGTCAAAGGTCTTACAGAAGTCCAGACAGACGACATCTGTAGCTCTTCCCTTGTCTACTGATGTCTACTGATCTACCTTGTCTACTTCTCTTCTCTATCACAGAAGGCCACTAGGTTGGTCAGGCACAACTGGCCCTTGGTGCAGCCATGTTGACTTATTTGAATCACCTCCCTGTCCTCCATATGCCTTAGCATAGTTTCTAGGAGGATCTGTTCCATGATCTTCCCAGGAAACAAGGTGAAGCTGATAGGTCGGTAGTTCCCAACTTCATCCTTTCTACCCTTTTTAACTTAATAATTGACATACATATATTAAATGAAGCATTTTTCCATAGGTCCTAATTGGGATTTATTTTATCAGAAATTTGCTGGTGTATATTAGGATTTAATTCTACGTGCCATATTTCTTAATACATGCAAGAGGCCATGCAAAGATTCTGAAATAAATCTACTTGTTTACATCTATGCTAGCTGAATCTTCAGTCTTTTTCTTTATCATCCTCAAGCCATCTTCTCTTGCTTATTTCCCATATTATGAATTTGAGAGCTATTTTTACAGTTTATCTAACAGAATAGTAAGAAAGAATTTCCCAAGGAGGTGATACAACTCTTTTTTCAATAATTGAAAATAGATTATTCTGTAAAGAACGAATCAACTTACACTATTCTGCAGATAAAAAAAAAAGAAAGAAAAAAAGTGAGAACCTTTTTTTAAAAACTGCATCATAAAAGAGTAGTGAAAGCTTTTCAGATTTTGAGCTTCTGTAAGATCAATTAATTGTCCTAACATGAATCTTCTCTCGGCTGAAAGGAGGCAAGATTCAAGGTGTTTCTGTTGCTTTATAGGGTTACTTATATTAAGTAAGAATTGAAAGCACTAAGTACATTCCTCTGTCTCAAAGGAATTTTCTAATGTGTTAAAATTACATGATAGCTGGAGAATATTTATTACCTTTAGAAGAAAAGTTATATTTGTAAGAAAATGCTGTTTAGAAATTGTGACCATATAGGAGCTTGTAGTAGTTCCAAGGACAAGACTGTTCATTTGTAAAGCTGCAATATAATATGGGGGAAATGGAAAATAAATGGATCCTAAAAAGCAGACTGTGATGCCTACAGTAAAATTTAGGTGGATTTTTTGATTGGGACTTGAGAGGAGCCAACAGTTCATATAATCTCTGCCCACCTACTTGGACTTCTAAAAGACTAAATATCTAAGTTACCCGAAAGCTGTGTCCCCTATTTTATGCCAACTTCATAGGTAAGTCTCCAATTGCTACTCAATCTGAGCATGTTCTGGCTAAGCTGAGAATATCAACAGCATCTTCATTCCAAAAAGAATCTTGCTGGTATTGGCTTGTTTAATAAAGCTATATTTCACAACTAGAAGTTTTTGTAAGCCACCGCGATTGTCACTATAACGGTCTCCATACGGAGTAGGCCTACATGTCCAACTGGAGTCAGCTGTACCTCCCTGCCATCACAGCAGGCCAGATGTTATCCAGCTTGGGCAGAAACCCTCTGGCTGGGTTGACATAACCCAGAGACTATATTTGTATATCCTGATGAATTAGAAGATACATTCACGTCTGTTTGGGACCATGGTACATGTCTACAAACATGATCTGTCCTGGCTAAGCCACAGAGGAGGAATCTGAGCTGTATGACACTGTGCTGCTGTTTCAGAGTAGTAGCTTAGCTGGTCACTGGCAATAAATTCTCACTAAATCTGCATGTTCTGGACAAAAGAATAATCATACAATACTAGCAAACTTACCAACATTTTTACTGAACCTGGGAATGTGAGGAGCCTGATCCCTGCATCTTTTTCAAAGTAGCAAATTCACATTTGATCATTTGTGGGTTTTGGTTTTTTTTTGTTTTTTTTTTTGTGGTTGCAAACTACAAATTATTTTCAAGATTTTGTTTTGCATTTAAAGAATAAAAGGCATTCAAACAAAGGAATTTTTAAAAATGAATCTTTCATTCATTCTACCATAACTTAAAACATTGACAATAAAGTAGAAAAGAAAATCATGCTGGTTTTGAATGGTAAGAGCAATAAAAAGTATGACTTCATGCATTTTGTCACCTAGACAGTTCTTCAGTCAGATCCTCTTCCTTCTCTTCCCCAAGTCTCCCCATCTTTCTGCAATATTCATACTAGACAAGAAACAGCAACATCAGTGCCAGCCTGCAGCCAAACACAAGCTAATCAGATAATGAGAAAATGTGAGTTTTTGGAGGGATAGCTGATACCAAAAGAAGTGTGCAAACAGGTTTCTGCCCTTTCTCTTTCAGAGGATGCCTAACTTGGGTCTCTGTTCTATATGTAAGTGGAAATTTTCTTGCAACTTTTCTTGTAATTTTATTTAGAATTAGTTGGAACTAACCAATGGGTCCAGAAAGTTGTTAGAAACAGACAGCCAGACAGATTGAATAAAATACTTTTCTTTAGTAAACAGGCTAAGAAAATGCCTGCAGCTTTGCATAGGGTGTCACATCTCTGTGAAGCTGGGAATGATTTTTACAGGTGATATGCATAAGAATAACAATTTTTTGAGCATATAGAAAAACTATGAAAGATGTTTAAGCATATTGGCAGCAGCAGGTGACATTATAATAAAGATTAAAGCCATATCTGGTTTTACAAAAAAAGTGAATTATGAAATACTTTTCACTGCTGTCATTATTGTTGTTTTGAAATGCAAATATATCATGCTTCATTACAGCAGTCTTTAGAATTAGGATTTTATTCAGCTGGAAAGAATAAGATGTTTGAATTACTGTAGTAGGTTTAATCATTTACCATTGTGATATGGCTGTATTAGGTTAATATTTAATACAAGCTTCCAGAAAAATAGAAGCTCTAAACAGAATAAATTTCATTTGCCACTAGTGAAAGGAGTAACTTATCAGAAAATGCAACTTTTGGAGGATCTACAAGTTAAAAATTGCTCTCCTTCTCAACCACATTATAAACTACTTTTTTATTTTCAGTCACTGTTCCAAAAATTGGCTTTATCCTAATCTTACCTTCCTAATTCTATTTTACCATGGCTTCATGTCTTACATTACCATTACTCATTAAACCAATCATGATATTGCATTAAATGTCTTTTTCCTCATTTGACTGTTTTTGACAGCAAACTTAGGGGTTGCCCAAAGTCTCTGAAAGCAGTGCTAAAGACTTTGATTGAATTTTGGTTTAGCTCTGTTATATCAATAAAAATCTAGTAAAAAAATCAAAATGCTTGGCTACTATGTATATTTACAAGCTAGCATGTAAATTTACATTCAAAATGTTATAAAAGAAGTTGATTGTTAAAGCCAGTACTGCTGTTATCATTACTGAAATAGCATTTCACAACACACCCACACATATACGTAGCATATCTAATGAGTCTGTTGTAAACTTTTATCTATGCCTTCTTACAAAAAGTTGCAGTTTTTTGTGTCATACATTCTGATTACATTGTTTACTAATCTCTCTTCTATAGATGCTTGATGTACTTTCTGATACATCTCAATTTAACCTTACACACTGTGCTGCTTTGGGTAGTAAACTGACATTATATTTTGTTTGAAGTGTCATGTATAAAGTAGTTCAAAATGAATATGACCAGCCCTATGAAAAAAAAAAGTATGCTAGAGGTGATGAAAGCAGTCCTTAGTTTCAAACTTTCTGTCCAGTCTCAGCCCTTCCAAAAAATCCCTGCAAATTGTCTTTTACGTAATCTCTGTTAGAACAAACCCAGCCTCAAGGCTTAGAGTCTGTTTTTAAAATTGCTGTGCCTGAAAAATATAATCATCAGGTGATGCTGACAAACCACACATAAACTAACAGCAGATTAACCAATATAATTCAGGAAATACCCGTCAATAAAAGATGACTATGACATAGAGGTGCTGATACTAACATTTTACCAGGATAATTACTAAGCCTAACATGCTTCAAAAATTTTCATCACCAACCTGGATAACCAAAAACTTATCTACAGAAAAGCATATTGGTAATTTATGAGAAAATGGTAACTACAGCAGTCATATGAAACAAGACTGGTTCTTGGATAAGCTAGGTTTATTAAAGCAAATCTAGTTATATGTACAAAAGGAGGGAAGTCAGGCTGTATTTTCAGAATGGATGACTACAAACAATCTAGGGATGACAATAGGAAAACTGATACATAACTTCTTTTTTGCATTGCTGTATGAAAAGAAAAGGTGATTTGGTGGTTCGATATATAGATAGGAAAGAAGAAAATTCAATAAAGGCATACAGCTTTGTATATGTCCCCATGAGACTGAGTAGACTACTGAATAGAGTTCTAGTGTTGACATTTTCAAGAGATGAGAAAAAATGGAACTAACAGGGAAAAAATGAGAGAAATAACTGAAGACCAAATAATGTCATGCAGTGAAGATTCAGGGTGTAGTTCTAGTGTACTTCATGCTCATCTAAGACTGAGCTGCTGCAGTCCTGTCTTTCCATTTGCCCCTACCCCTGTTGCTGCCCTTCGTTTTCTGCTACCAGCAACATTCACGTGAATGAGCACTAAGCTGACTTAGGATACTGCTCAGATTAAAAGTAATCACTTCTTTTATGCTGGTTTATTTTTCAACTCACCTCCCTGCCTTGACTCCCTGAAGGAGGTATGAGGTAAGGGAGGAGTACGATCACATAGCTGAAGAACATAGAAGTCCAGATTTAAATTGATGTGGTCAGCATTAAGTTATTTTAAGGAACTTAAAGATTGTGTTTCAGTCTTCTTAAAGATTGCATCTCAATCTGTTTTCTTTTATTTCAAATGTCCATTGGTACAGAGTTAAGTACTTAGAAGGGAATAGTAGAAGACTTTTTAATCTAGGTGTAATAAGAGTCCACTGGAGGTAGAAGCCAGATGAAACAAAAAATCGAATGTCAAATAGTTTGATATTGTGATAAAGTTTCAGCTTATTAAATTGCACACTTTTCTTGAAAATGTACATAAACTACAAATGAGATATGTATCTAGGCAGAAATAACCAGATGAAATTCATACCTAATATATAGCCACGTGGTATTTTGATGATTGCTGTATTCTTTTAATCCTGTCTCAGTAAAGATTCAACTTTATAGATGCTTTCTATAATATTCTCTTTCGTTATAAATCTCTTCCTAACTATGCAGAAAACACTTGCAATTTTGACATGTTGATTCCCTGAACAATGTGCAATGCAGTTAAGAAACACAAATTACTTTCTTTATATTATGTAAATGCTGTCATGGAAAATTTTCTATCCTAAAATACAACATTACATATACCTATAATCATAACTCATTTAAAAAGTCAATTTTTGCTGACTATTTCTGATTTAATAAAATGTTTTTAGTAAACAAATCTCTGTCTTAATTTGTACTGAAATCATAGCAAGAATAGCCTTTCAACTTCAATGATATTTTTTTTCTGTTTTTATAAAAATATAAAAGGATACAAGTAAGACAATGAAATATTAAACCTTAACATTTTTTTTGAGTTTTGGATAAAGATACATTAAACCTCATTTTCACTTCTGCAACCTAATTAGCAGATTTTGAAATGAGACTAAGCCATAATACATACACAGTCTTCAACAACAATTTTTCACTCTTTTGAGCAAGTCAGATCATATTTTTTTGGAGAACAAGAGTTTGCCGGGTTTGAGTTTTTCAGGAGGTTTGATATTTTCTTTTTTTGTGTATTTTTTTTTCTTTACTTTAAAATGAAACATCAGGAATTAGATTTTCTTATTTAATTAAAAAAAAATTGCCTCCCTTTCCTCTTTCTTCCTTCTCACTGAAAAGAAACAAAACAAAAGTCTTCCTCGCTGTAACTAATTCTGATACAAATCTGCCTCAAACCTTCAACCAGGCAGAAGAATACATGATGCCTCTAGCCAGGCATGTTTGAGGAAGCTTGGCAGCACCTGGGGGCAGGAGGCACAAAAAGGAGATACTTGAGAGAAGACACAGGAGGATGAACACAAGGGAACCTGTGAGGGGGGTATGTGATCTCTGATTGCCTCAGCAAAAGGTTTGAGAAGGACCAAGTGTATTGTGTGGTGAGAAAAAGGAGAAAATGAAGCAAGAAAGGGAGGAAGATGAGCCTGGGAAATGGGAAAGACTTGTTTTTCTGAGGTATTAAATTGTTATCTTTTTTTCAATACCAGAATTTGTAATTAAAGGTTTGGTCATTGGTAATAAATTGAGTGAAATTTCCCAAGTTGAGACCGTTTTGCGTCTTACAATGATCACTTGAAAAACAGCTGGAATCACAAGTATATTTCTTCTCAGTGGCATAGTATCATAATGTTTTCTTAGGAGCTTCATAAAACTGTAAAAATTTAATTAACATCTCTTTTTACTTTCTGAAACAGGTATTTTTTGATTTTGTTATTGTGATCATAAATATTCCTTTTAGATGAGAAAAATTAAATTCTATTTCACTTAGCGTAACCAAAGCCTAAAATAGTATGAATCTTTGGAAACCCCCAAACCTTCAGAAAAACTGCATAGTAATTTTAACACACGGAGGTACCATTCTAATCCTATTTAAATGGATTTGCTTCGTTTTGTTTGTCTGCACGTGGCTTTCAAAGCTTAATAAATCACTTGCCATAAGGTAGCAAATTTTCCATTTTCTATTATATATTCACCCATGTATCTTACCCATGAATAAAACAAATTATCATCTTAATTAACAAAATGTTACTTTTCCGGATCCTGCTACCAGTTGCAGAGCAGGATTATGATAGTCAGAGGTTATTTGTGGTATGAATGGAGTGCAAAAAATACCATGTGTGAGTGCAAATCATATCCTGAAACAGGGATTTGAACCTCAAATTGTATTGCAATTGAAAATATGGATTTTGCAATAATATTATTCATACGACATTATTCTAGATTATATTACTATCTACAAGGTATCTGAAAAAGGAAAGAGACATCCTTGCCAGACACTACTACTTTTGAAAATAACTTTTTTTTGGGTAGCTGAGGGACCTTTTCAGAGGAAAAATGAACAAACGTGCCTCACAATTAAGGCATCACAATACTAATTATGTAAGAGCTGTTACTGTGGATTAACCTGTAGGAAAAGAGGAAATTGAAATTAAATCTTAATTTTTATAAGGATATTTTAATAGGACCTTGTGGTAAACAATTAGGAAACAGCGACAAATGGATCCATCTGAAAAACAGGATTAACTTATAAAATACATTTCTAAACATCAGACAAGTTATTATAATAGACTATTATACTGGAATAATTACAGAATAAGTAAATGAAATGTAATTCCATAAAATGGATGTCAGAGCATTTCTGTTAACAATAAAATATGAAGAAAAGAAAAGAAAAGAAAAGAAAAGAAAAGAAAAGAAAAGAAAAGAAAAGAAAAGAAAAGAAAAGAAAAGAAAAGAAAAGAAAAGAAAAGAAAAGAAAAGAATTGGTCATCAGATTGAACAAAAGGCAAACAAAGAAATTGTATCAGACCATTCCAGTTTCACAGCTTGGCCATGTTTGTTTTTTCTCAAACAATTTACTGGTATCCCTGGTATAGAAAGAATGTGGCAGAGTTAGAATAAACACACAGAGGGGCAAACATGACAACTAAACAAAGGAATAGATCAGCTTTTGTGCAAGATATGTATAAATAGAATATGTATAAGAAGACCAGAAAAGACAATCCAGAGGGAAGAAAAGGCCTATAAACCCAAGAGTTATGCAAAGAAGGATAAGAAATTACTATTAATCATCTCTTCTAACACAAGAACAAGAAGGTCACAATTAAACTAACTATAGTTTCCAAAAGAAAAGGGAGTTATGTAACATAAAGTTAAGCTGTAAAAGTCCTTCTCATAGGATATTGTTAAAAACCCAGATGAGTTGAAAATTGGGTTTAGATAAAACAAATATCTCTCACTAAACTTATTATTATTTTTGCCATTTAACGAAGACACTGTGTCTGATTCAGAAGCTCCTGAAATATAATTCATTATACTTTTCTGGATCATATTTTTCCTCAAAATTTTAACAACATTTGAAAGTGCTTGCCCAACAGTCTACAGTTCATAGAATAGAATAGAACGGAATAGAATAGAATGGAATAATTTCAGTTTGAAGGGACCTACAATGATCCAATTGCATGAACAGGTTGCATAGAACCCTTATCAGAACACAGGTAAATGAATTGGCCTAATATACCTCTATCTGTAAAAACAATAATTTCTGTGAGTTTGTAGGAAAATTTCCTTTTTATGGAGAGACAAAGAGCAGAACTCCAGACAACTCTCTTTTTCCTTGTAATCATAGAAAACCACTTATTTAGGTATATCCCCTTCAGACCCCTGTGGAGATGACCTCCTTCTCTAGTGTAAAGAAAAGGGAAACTTAAAAAACTCCTTTATCTTACCCAGGAAGCAATTTCTTATTTTCAGTAATTGTTTGTTTTCCTTTTTTTTTTTTTTATTAAATATACAATTGCTTGCTTATGCAAAAATAATCTATTGTATATATTAGCAGTCATGGAGAACAAAACACATGGTTATTATCAGTAGACAAGTTAATTATTTTGCTTTTACCTCCAGGTATCTAGATGGTACTGTAAACTGTTTTTGTGTAGGGTGATGCCATGTGAAATGTTATGATCCAGAAGTACTTCACTGAGAGCATTTCCCTGCCTTTGAAGTACCTTTTTACAGTTCCTGTTTAGACAACATTTCAAAATACAAACTACCTCATGACCCCTAGTATTAAGAAGAATTTCTTCTTATGTGCTTGTGTTTCATTCAGTTAATTGTTTTCAGCTAACACGAGTGAGATCTAATTATTCTAGCGTTCCCCCAAATAAATTGACTGCACATAAAGAGAAAACTTGTGTAGTGGATGAAAGGTCTGGTAAATTTGTGCAGAATCACAAAGCTCAGCAGAAACTATTCACTAAGTTTGCAGAAAGAAAAAAGCGTTCGGGCAGAAACAAGTTTCTGAAGTAGAAACTTAGCAGTGAATATACAGAAACAAGCCCCCAGGAACAAACAAGCAGGCTCCAAAACTTCCAACCATGTTATTTAATAAATCTGTTAAAGCAACTTGTTACTTTAGGCAGCCGGTTATGTGGAGTAGGATTGCATACGATGACGGGATGACACGTTTCACACTACCTAAAATATCCTTCTGAGCATAATAATGTGATTGAGACATGGAGCACTTTCACTCCTTTCTGAGGCCCTATTTATCAGAGTTGTTCAGCTTTACTAGCTGAGAAGTGGTGTGGTCTAAGATAGTGTCACTATAATTCTGATATTTGGAACGACCTTACTATCTCTTGCAGTCACTCCCTCTCCTCAGAGATACTGGTTTATTCTTATCTGGTGTGCCATACCAGCTGAAAGGTAGACTGATAAACTTCAGGTAGGACTATTTATCTTATAACACAGCGCTGCCACGGGACTATCCTGGAGCTTAATAAGACCTTATTGTTCCTCATTTATCCCAGAGCTGTTACGGTATCCTCTTTCACACATTATTTATTAGATTCACAAAATGAGTGTTTTTTTACTTTTCTTTTGCATGGTGGACTCTCCATTCTCCTGAACACCTTATTACTTTTCACAGCACACTATATCTAATTTGAGTTTGGTTGTTTTAAACATGTAGGAGTAGACCTCTGGACAACATTCCAAACCCCTCTTCATTATAACTTCTCATCTGAGCAGCTCCAGCTGCTTCAAGTATTTCTTGGTATTCAAAGCAAGAACTGACAATTGCGTATTTTCTTTATTTCTTCTGCATGTGCTGGAAAGGAAATACAGGGGAACTGTAAAAGCCATAACTGTATTAAACCATTAAGAAAGTTAACACATATTCAATATTAAAACAGTTTTTATTTATTACCTCTATTTTGTTTAAGAAAAAAAAAATAATTCTGGTCTTCTGGAGTGATTCACCACATACAGTTTGCAGACCAAACATCCAACCAGCAAAAATTATAAGAGAAAAAACATGCAGTGCTACCTATGCCTCTGCAACTGTTTAAAGAATAAAATGGACAAATGTGAACTATAGGTAGGGCTGCATTTCTATGACAGAATGTGCTTAAGTTGGTAGATGATACCTTTATACAGATACTTAAAGTGTAAAAATGTTTTTTTCCATATAATGTCATGTAGGAAAGGAGCAACTGGCTTTATGATATTGTTCTAGGATTGTGTATAGAATTTGCCTAATAAAATTTTACTAGACCTTCAATTTACCAAGTCCTGGTATTATAAATTATGCTGTCCATACTTTAATTTCATTTTAGCTGATGGCCCATTTATTTGACCTATAGCTGCTGACAGTTCCTGTATTTCTACTTTATTTCTACAGTCACACTGTCTATATCTTGCTTTGCAAGATGCTTTGTGATATCTTTGACAATGTTCTTGGCAGATGTAGTTGCCCATGTGACAGGCACAACATGTTGTGAAGGGCTGATTGACTTATATTTGTATTTGGGTCTAAACAATCAAGAAGCCAGTTACTTATTCAGAGAAGAGGACTTGTGTTTTATATTGCAGAATGTCTAAATAAACATAATGTGAATGTCTTATGAATGAAACCATCATGTTTTATTTTTACCAACCCACTGACTTTATATACTAAATACTGTTTTTTTAAAAAAACCTACCTATAATATGTCACTATTTTAAGGATGAACAAATTAAAAAGATAAAATTACCATCTACACTTTCATTTTTCTCATGGGCTTGCAACACAAAGGGCACTTTTGGTTCTAACAGAGTCTTTTGAAGTGAATTTTTCCTTAGATTACTTCCACCTTGTTTTTTTTTTCATCCTTTGCAGTGAATATGCTAATAGAATTTACTGAATACAGCTCTTTTCATAAGTTTCTGCCTTTTTTCTTTTATTGTAAGCTGTAAATCAATAGTAACTGATTCCTGGGGCCAAATATGTTGACAGCAGCTTAATCAACTTGTGTTCGTGCTACTTTCAATGTCATCTGTAGCCACAAGGCAGTAAATTCTTTCAGAGCATTTTTCTTTGAACTGTTCTGCTGTATTTTCTCTTTGTTTGTTTTGGAACATATTTCTGGCCCTTTCCCTCAAGAAGTGCTTTTAGTCAGCAGTTTTAGAGAGTGTCTCTTTCCTCCCAGCCCTCTTTGTCTTCTTGTATTTCCTTTATACTTTCCCTCCTAAGAATTTGTAGAAGTTCTCTTTGGCAAGATTAGTATGCTTGATCTTGATAGACATTTTATGCTTGTGATAGCTGTATTGTTGAGGCAATGTACTTCCTATCTCTGCTATATATTCTTGGGTCAGATATCTGACTAAATTACACCCACAATTTCTCAAAAATACTAAATGAAGCCAATTTTGAAAAGACCTCAATTGGAAATATAGTCTTGGAGGAGAAGTAATAAAAGGAGAGAAATAAATAAATGGGAATACTCAGTATTTACAAAGATCAAGGAAGCATCTCTATGTCTCTCCATTTGTTAAGTTATATTGCTGTTGTTAATTAATAGTTTAGCGATATGATGTGCATCACTAGGTCATCAACAGCATCTTAAGTTCAAAGCTTAACTGTAACAGGTTCATGAGCACAAATACTAAAAAAGTATTTCCTAAGCATAAAAATTTTAATCATTCCTGTGGAAAACTGGGTGTAGGAAGGAAAAAGACCCGTCAGTTCCTCTGCAGAAAGTAATGGCATTATCTTAAATCTATGAGAATAATATTAATTGCAGAACAGGAAAGTGACACATTTAGAGCTGTTTCATAAAGCATTGGATGTATTCTTGCCAGCCGAAAATCAGCCTTACAGTCACTTTGTTAGGAATAGTCCCTAAAACTCACCACAAAAATACATTTTCTTTCTCTGGCAATTCAACAGCAGTGGCTGTCTTAGAAAGGAACTTGTAAGCAGGAGCCGTTCATACATCAAGAAGTAAAGTTTAACTGGGATACTATTAGTAAGAAAAATCCAGAATCTGTCAGTTGATGTCATCTTGTTTCTTCTCAGAACAAAACTAAAAGCTCTGTCACAAAGTAAACAACCTGTAGGGGATGTGGATACTGGGTTTGTTTCAGAATTTACAAGATTAGACCCTTTACTCGGCTGTTGCCCTTCCTAGAGGGGATGTAGACCTGTATTTCCTAGATCTAGCCTTGCCTTCCCCAAGGAGAGAGATTGCTATTGGTCAGACAGAAAATCATCTTGGCCAAGTCCTTCTTTCCAGGACTTTAAGACCAGAGTTTTCTCCATCTAAACAGTATATGTGCAGAACATATGACCAGTCTTCTAATAGATAGCTTTGTCTCATTTTTTATTATTTTGAGGATTCAGGACTTTTTGTTTAGCCCAGGTGTCACCAAAAATTTACAGCCAGTCCATACCAGATGGAGCCAGCAAATAGAGAGATCAAATTTGAGAGATCAAAATCAAGAGCAAGCAAACTTGAGAGACCAAAAGTTCCATTCTGAACATTTACACACACAATTATCTGGTACCTATCGGCGTTCACAATTTAAAGCTGTTTTTTGCCTACCACAGCCCCCAAGCATTGTGTTCATTTTGAATGTGAGATTTAGGTGTACTGCACTTACTAAAGCTACCTAACATATGGCCAAAGATACAATTTTAGGATTTGACTTAAGGTGTCAAAAATTAAGAATTTAGTTTAAACTTTAAACTGGTAATGTACTTCCTTATGTACAATCCCAGCACGTAGCATAAGTCATCCTAAAATAGAAGCTGAAAGCAAACAAGATGAACTAGTAGCTCAGGAATCAAGACCTTCTCCTGAAGTGTGCCCTTTGTCCAGTTCAGTCTATTTATTTAAATCTGTTTCTCCCACATCTAAAGCAAGTGCAGGAACCATGTGTTCTCTGCCAATGTCTCCTGAAGATTGCTTTAAAGATCTTTTTCTGACTAGATTTCCATTTCAATGCACTGAGAAAGCAAATATTTCTCAAGGTTTATTTTTTAAAATATAGCTCTCCTGACTATGGGCTAGAAAAGACTGCTGTAATACATAGTATTTCTATATATTGTCACACAGGTGTTGTATTTGGGAAGACAAGAAAGAATTGTGTGTAAACAAAATAATATGCAAACAAAACCAGATTATCTTGCATAAGGTAAAGTCAAATCCATTTTGCTCCAGGAGGAAGTCTGAGGTTAAGGCCGTTGACTATTGTTTCTGAAAGTTTTTTATTTTTTATCTTAAGCCACATAAAATTATTGTTTTAATGTCCTTCCACTGCACAAAGTAGTTTTAATGGTATCAATCTAGCAAATTTCCTAATGCAAAGGCATAAAGATGGAAAAATTGAATGTATATATATATATGGCAGGGGGGGTTGGAACTGGATGATGTTTAAGGTCCCTTCCAACCCAAACCACTCCATGATTCTATGATTCTATGATATCTAGAGGTCCCTTCCAACCCCAGCCATTCTGAGATTCTGTAATGATCTACAAAGGCAACTTTCTTTTGGTAGGGGTTTCATTAGTGTATTTAGAATCTTCAATGCAACATACCAAAGGGGAATACAACTGTCTATAACCTACCATTAATTTTTGTTGGTTTATCTTCAATTTCAAATAAAAAGAAATGAGATACATGCCAAAGAATGATCAATCAATCTATCATTAATAATGAGACAAATAGGTACCTGCCATATTTCTTAGATGTGTTGAATGGAATAAAAAAAAAAAGAAAAAGTATGTTTCCTGCTAGAACGTCAAACTCACAATGATAAACTAAGCATTTTTTTAATACAGCTGCCATAACATCTCCCAAGAGGCTGGTCCCTTTTGCCACATTCTATGAACTTCCTTCTTCCATTTAAGTTTTTCTTGAAATTCCCTGCTCACCCATGCAGGTTTCCTGCCTCCTTTGCCTGATTTTTGTCCCTAGAGATGCACCAGTCTTGAGATTAGTGGAATTGGAGCTTAAATATTAGCCAGCTCTCTTGCACACCACTTCCTTCTAGAGCCTTAGCCTAGGGAATTCCTCAAAGCTCTCCTGAAGTTCAGGGTTGTAATTGTACTTTTTGGCCTGCTTCTTCAGTGCATGGTCCTGAACTCCACCGTCGGATGGTCACTGCAGCCAAGGCTACCTTGACCTTCACATCCCCAACCATACCATCTTTGTTTGTCAGCACAAGGTCCAGCAGAGGACCTCTCCTCGCTGGTTCCTCCACCACCTGTGTCAAGAAGTTATCATCAATGCTCTGCAGAAATCTCCAGGACTGTGCATGCCTGGCTGTGTTGTCTTTCCAGAAAATATGATGACTGAGAGCCTCTCACTGCAATATTAGGCCTTTATTTTGACTCATCTACAGTATGTGTGATGGAATTTCCACAGTATCTGTGTAGGAGGAACCATCTGGAGTATATGGTGCTCAGCTATTCTAACATTTTGTATTGATGAATATATATGCCCAACACCCTGAAGTTGTAACAAAAAAATACAGTTTGGCAGAATTGATGATAACATAATAAGGTCATAGAAAAATTCCAGTTTTGAATAACTCATCATTACAGACTCTTGGGAACATACAAAGTTATTTGACATAGGTCGCTGCAAATAATTAACTTTTTAAACTGTAACTTGAGTTTTATGAGGATTCACTACTCTATTTGTGTTAAATATTTGTGCATCTCAAAAGGGTTGCCTCATGTCAGACCAGAGAAAGATCCGATGATGTCCAAAACTACCAGTGCTTTGAAGTTAGGGCCACTGTCTCTTTGCATTGTGTCCTCAGAAAACATCAAACAGTTGCAAAGACACGATGTAACTTTAATTTCATTCCAAAATTCTATTACTTTCAGATACAGATATTGCAGTGAATGTCACTGCAAGAGCAGAAGACCACTCCCCCTCTCAGGTTATCATTTTATAATGATATCACTTTTTCATTATGTTTTAACTGTTCTGCCTTGCTTGGCTGCATGCAAACACTTAATAAAAGTTTCAGCTGTTTTTGTGTCAATGAGCCTTGCTACAAAGAAGGCTGGTTGCATGCCAGAGTTCTGTGTATTCCAGTCATTCATAGACTGAATTCAAAGTCTTAAGGCTAATATAAAAGTGCAGCTATGGAGGACTTCAACAGTGAATAGACAATGAGCAATGACTTTTTTTTTTCTTTTTCCCCCTAATGATTATGCACATTAATAAGCAAGCCAGAGAAGACCTGGGGATGAAAAAAAACCACATTTATTTCTAAATTGCTAGGCTTCCTGTTTTGAAGTATCCCATTGACATTACAATCAACCTGAATTAACAACCAACGCACACTGACATCTGGATCAGTCTTCTTAATGCTTTTTTTTACTTCAAAACATGTTATTCACAGCCAGTGGGACAAAGGAGAGACAATGCACATAAGGGAAAGGAAAAAGCATGAAAAACAATAAAAGCTGAAAAACCTAGAAAATCTGAAAGAGAGAACTATGAGATATTTTTTCTAATACTTCTTACTTGCTTAGTGTAAAAATGGGAGCCTAAAATGCAGTGCATCAGAGCCGCAAGAGGTAGGTGGGTTTGCTCTGTTTGTTTGTTAAAGATCCTACTGACAATTTCCTTATTAAGTGGGTTATTTAAAAACATATTCACAAAGATCGTGTGAAAATGTGATTTTTGTATAAGACCTATATTTGCATAAATTCCTAATGGATTGACGGAAGTTCATTTTGAAGTAATGCGATTGAAAATAAATTGGAAACACAGTGAGTACAAAAGCATATTTTGTCCCCAAAAATCAGTCTTAACTGATTTGTACCTTTACTAAACTGTAAAGGTATTTAAAACAGGTATTTAAAAATTACTGTTATATAAGAGCCTTTTGTCTGCGTATAAGTAGAGTCATTCACAAGCATGAATCTCTCCTTGATCCAGAAAACATTTCAGGTTAATTTTCAGAACTCTTGAAATGGCTTCTTAAGTTTGTAGTTTACTAATTATTTTTTGTTTCAGACTGACTTCAGGTGGGAAAGGGTCTACATTACGTCCTCACCTGAAACTGAACTATAAATTTAGATAACAGTGTATAGTTTCTCCTACACAGCTAATGTTGATGAAACTTAAGATACACACACCCAACGCAACCTGTACAAGGCAAAACACCACCACATTACACACCTATAGGGGGTGACTCAGTTCACCTGAAATTTGGTTGTTTTTTTGTCATTAGACTGTTTATGGACAGAAGAACTCTTTGATATCTAAAACCGCATGAGGTGAATTCATGTCATGGTACTTAATACAATGGGACCTATGGGTATATACTGCATACGTATACTTCAAAGTAAATCAGTCAAGAGCACTACAAATCAAGAGGGATACACCCATTCCCTTGCTGATTACAACTGTACTAGGAGGCTGGAGGCTGAAGACCCATTCCTTAGGCCTTGGACCAACAAAGAAGCCTCTACATGGAGGAGGTTATGATATTTAACTGCCAAAACAGGGTGGCTGCACGTAAATAGGAAAGACTGCCCATACTAAATCCTACAGCTAACTCTATGAAAAAGCCATACCAAGAACCAGTGTGATATTTTAACAAATAAAACGTTTGAGTTTGGGACTTGGGTCTTTTTAATCTAGAGAAGAGAAGGCTGAGCGGGATTCTTATAAATGCCTATAAATACTTAAAGGGTCAGTGTCAAGAGGATGGGGCCGGTCTTTTTGCAGTGGTGCCCAGTGACAGGACAAGAGGGAAGCAGCACACATTTGAACATAGGAAGTTCCATCTAAACATGACGAGGAACTTCATTCCTTTGAGGGTGGCAGAGCCCTGGAACAGGCTGCCCAGAGAGGTGGTGGAGTCTCCATCTCTGGAGACATTCAAACCCCCCTGGACACGCTCCTGTGCAACCTGCTCTGGGTGGCCCTGTTCTGGCAAGAGGTTTGGATTGATGATCTCCAGAGGTCCCTTCCAACCCCGTATCATTCTGTGATTCTGTGAGTTTCAGTGTCTAGATCCATGTTTTGTCTTTTCCTTCAGTCAATACACACAAGATTACTAGTTAAAACTGTGGCTGCTAAAATGAACATAGTCACCTTCCACACAGGTATGGAGCTTGCTAGAGTTATTTTATCCTCCCCCAAACCCTAAAATAATGCTGTGTATCTGGTAATAATTAACTAAATCTCAAATTGTTAGGTAGTCAACAAATCTCCAACTTATAAATTTCTGCCTTTCTTAAAATTAAACAGATATAGAGAAAATGTATTGCTACCACCAAGAACTTCATGTTGTTGATTTGTGTCTTTTACACTAGTAGTTGCTGTATTTCTGTCTATCAAATACTAAAGCACTTTATATATCAAGAGAGAACACAGTAGTAAATATCATCTTATACAATTCTGTGACCTGTTCTGCTTTGGATCAAACGTATACTATCTTGAATACAACAATATTTAAATGTGAATAAGTATTTGTAACTTTTTCCGTTCTTCTCCAATTAATATCTATTCATCCTGTATGTACTAAAAAAAAGGTAAAGAATTGCTGTGTGAACTCTCACATCATCATTATAACTATTTAATTTCTTTTTTTTATTATTATTCTTAGATAACGCCAGGCTTTATCTGTTATGTTGGGTTTTTTTTCTCCAACAAGCAGATAATTTAATTATTTATCATCTCATTAACATTCTTGTTGATGTTAAATACTAAATGTGCAAAGTTATTTTTGTTGCCTGATAGTGATTTTCACATCTTTTGATCTTTTTTGTTCCCCTTTGGTCATTATCACAGGTTTATAAGGCCCCAATTATTTTTAATTCAATGCCTCAGATACAGATCCTTTATTTCAATATTTTTAGAAGATGAAAAAGGCAAGATACAAGAAAGCAAAACATCATGAGGAAAAAAAAACAAAACCACTTTGAAATGTCTGATTTCAGTAAGCATGTTTTATCACCAATCAAAACCACTAGTTGTAATTTTTAATGTGCTGTGGTTCATATTTTTTTTAAATCTCTAAAGAAAAGGCTTTCCATAAATTTTGGTATCTTACATAAATACAATAAATAAGATACCCAAATACATAAATAATTTTTTATTTTGATACTCACTAGATTCAAAATAGCACATTTATTATTTAACTAATTTTATTATTTAACTATTTAATTTTGTCACTTGTAATTACATGCAAATATTTCCATTTACCTCTCTATGGCTTTTTCCCAAATGCTGCAGGTTGCCTGAAGCTATTCCAATCTTCAGTGTAAGATTTTGACATTTTTAGGATGTGCTTATCAGCCATTCAGGTGCGAGGCTGCCGTGCAACACATTCTGCCCATTTCAGAAGTATTTTATGAACGTTGTTCTTGTGCATCTTTTTGCAGAATAAAAATCGCCAAACTTGATAAGGCTATGAAAGAATTGAGCTGCATCTGAAAAAAAGAATTACCTTTCACATGTCAGTAAATCAACATTTATACCTACAATATCCTTTACTAAAGTAGGTATTCAACCCATGCTTCTAGTTATAAAGCTGGATTACTAAAGATTCCCTTCCATCTGGGTTAGTTTCCTTCCAGTTTTCAAGTAGCTCATCACGTTTCATGATCACTGAGCCCAGCGAAACGCAATCTGGTGGGGCTGGACCACCCTTCTCAGCAGTGTTTGACTGTTAGATCAGTTGATTACACATCATATTGTATATATCTCACAGTGTCTGATCTTGGGGTGAGGGTGCAATCCAATGCCTTATGGTGGTATTTAGAGGAAATGTATGTCAAAAATCCAAACTGTGAAGTTAACTATGCTAATGAAACACCATTTACAGATGTGAGGGGATAAAGCTGTCCAGAAACTTACATTTCAGTAGCAGGATAACAAATTGTTTCTCCTCACACCCACCTCCTTGCTCCAGTAATAAAAAAATAAGTTAATATTTATCTCAAGTTCATTATTTATGGTCAGTGGACATTGGTGAATTACTATGCAGAATTCAAGTGAAACACCAAGGTGTGACTTCAGCACTCACTCAGTAACAAAGGCTGGTGCTTCCAAACTTTTGTGAGCTGCTGCATCTCTGCAACGGAGCACCATTCTCAGAAAGCAGCTTATACCACAGCAGCAGAACCAGGGAGTAGGCATTTCATTGGATTATTTTACTGTGTCTCCCAGTAATTGGAGCCTCAGAATTTAGTAATCGACTTCTAGAAGCTGCTGCTACATCTACAAATTTTACCAAAGAGTAGATGTCATAGCATTTAAGTAAGCAAATTCATTTATTAAGCAATATTCTGAATAAAGATTAGAAAAATGATATTGTAACTTATGAAGTGCTTTAGTATGTGCAATGTCTTTTAAGGCCTAACAAAGATGTTTTATATTTTTATTATATTCTTTATCTATGAGTCCTTTCTCTGCCTGTATTGTATAGATCCCTCTAGTCCCTCTCTCTTTCTGCTGCCAACCCGTTCTGCTGAGAAAGAAAACAGTATTCAGCAGTTCTGCCAGCTGAAAATGAACAGTGTTCATCTCTTCTATTTCATCTCAATTGTCAGTTAAGCAAAGCTTAGACAAAGCCTCTAAACTTTTCAAAATATCTAAAAATCTGAACAAAGGCAAGACTTTGACATACAATGCAGAGGTGTAGCATTTAATGTAAATCTACTGTGGAAAGAATATTATTTAGAAACCACTCATTTGACTAAGTTGATACACTTTTTCTTTCACAGCTTTCACTTTCTCTTCAAAATAAAGACTTGCAGATAGATGGTAATTTGTCACAATATATTTGTGTGCTAACTGTCCTTCCTAAAATCAATGGATTTCTTCTTTTTTTTTTTTTTCATCAGAAATAATTGTCTCTGTGGAAAAAAACACAAGAAAAACATTTTCTGAATATTATGCTTTGAAAGCTTGGAGTAACCTACACCCTGGAGTAATTTAAAGTTACTACTATATGCTAATATTTGTTTAAGTTTTTATGTTTTTGAAATAGCTATCGCAGTTGCAAATATATGCAGTGTATGGGGTTTTGTCTCCAATATCCCATGTTAATTAAAAGCAGAGTCTCTAGAAATATCAGTATCAGAGAAATTACTTGTCATTCTACCATAGCAATATGTTGTACAGACTTTATGATGAAAATGGGATAATAATGGAAAGGTTACAAGTGTCAGCAGAAACAAATCTGGAATTGGTTACAGGAAAGAAATCTGAAATTACCAACCAAAATCCCCTTGTCTTATTGCCTGTTACTTGGGAGAAAGACCAACGCTTACATCGTGACACCCTCCTTTCGGGTAGCTGTAGAGAGCAAGAAGGTCTCCCCTCAGCCTCCTTTTCTCCAGGCTGAACAATCCCAGCTCCCTCAGCCTCTCCTCAAAAGACTTATTCTCCAGACCCCTCACCAGCTCCGTTGCCCTTCTCTGGACCCGCTCCAGCCCCTCAATGTCTTTCTTGGAGTGAGGGGAAACTTTAATTGTTAACAGCAGAAGTCACCTTCTGACTGAAGAGCTCCAACAACATAAATGAGTCTCCTCACAGTTGCAAATCAACACAGCTCCTCTGAAATCTATTAAGTGCAATGATTGGTTGGAACTAAGGATATTACACCAAAAACCTTGCTACATAAAACAGAAAACATGCTTTTGTATGCAAAGCCAAAGATTGTTTTCTGTAGAATTGAAACCTTAAGAGTCTAATCAATGATTATTAGGCCAGATTTAGTTGTCACAGAACAAGACGATAATAAAGAATTTACTATTAAAGGCTTTGCACTTTGCTCTTCTTCATTGAAACTCTACTTTACAGCCATATGCATGTAGTATCTTACACGTGTTGGGTTGCTATACTTGTTTTTCTTTATTGACCTTAAAGCTGCTTTTGACCAGCAATCATTTTCTTAACTGACCACTGGTGAGCTCATTAGGAGCTGTGGGATCTTCTATATCATCCTGTGCCTCCCCTTTCACATCATATGCCTGTACCCTTCTACACTGCATTGTGTCATATTCAAGGCTGTTGTTGTCATGTGAGAACCTGTATTACTTTATACTACTAGTACCTTTAGCATGATAAATAGTTCCTTCTATACAGAAGAATTACTTTCTACTACCATCCATAGAAAAAATATATCACATAATAATATAAAGCTAAATTAAAACTAAAAAACTGATTAATAGTTACTTGGTCATTAGAAAACTGATGGCATGCTTAAACATATCAAAGTCCCAAAGGCTTGAAAAGTTGTACAAAGCCTGTCACCGATTGCTAACAGTGGCAACTTGATATTTACTAGGCTACAAGGATCCAGCCCAGTATTTTATTCAAAGACAGCCTATGGAGTTTGACTCGGTCCGCGTCAGAGTTCTTTCTAGTTTACAAGATGGTACAATATCCTTTCCCAAGCTTAACCCATCACGTTGGCTTGTGGACAGTTAACTACTCAGCAGTTCTCCAAAAGAAGGCTCTGCCTTTGTATCTCAGAACCTTTGTCTGTTCCTCACAGGCTCAAGCTCTGCAGTAGTAAGAACTTCAATAGTTACAGGTGAGTAAGTAACTTCAGTAGCTACAGGTGAGTAATTTTTGTGCATTGTTCACAAAAGGGATTTTACCTAGTACTTCTGGATATTGAAGGAGTTTGCAATTCACTCCCACTTCATGCTGGATTCACATACTACGAACAGTATTTCAAAGCCTGCCAGACTTGCAGAAATAACTAGGTCCTGACCCACACTTATTGAACAGAAGTGTAGTGATTTCATAAGGCAATTTTAAGAGCAATTACTGGAGGAAAGTTCCCTGGGTCATGCCTGTTCTAAAAAATCTAAAGGAAACAAATCATAAGAATTCCCTCAAATCCTCTGTGCATTTCTGGCACAATCCCATAAATTCAGCAGCTGAGCTGCTGGCTTTTTTCATGTATCACACAATTTCAACTTCTGTTTTAGGTTAGCTTTACCCTCGTACTTAGCAGTCGCCCATATCATCAGTGGTGTTACACAGAAGTAGATGTGTATCTTTCCTGAAAACTAGAATGGTAAATTAACTACCCAAAAGAACCTCCAGTCAAACATATCTAGCAAGCCAAGGATCCATATTAAGGCCCAAATATACAGCAAAATGTTTAGTTTTAATTGTCACTTCTGGAAGTGTTCAAAGACTCTTGTCCATCTTTATCAATCTTTAATTGATATTACCTGAAACGGGGAACAAATCGCAATTGCTGTTGTGTGAAAACTACGTCAAGTAGGTGGTGCTAACACTGCTTTAACACTGTTACTAAGTTAATATTGCTAACATAGTGCATAGGGACTGCTATTGTAATACTGATCATTTTGCTTTTATATTACTTATAATAGTAAAGCCACCACTGCTGGAAATAGAAATAATGTCTTAAATTCTTCAAAATGAAAGAGAATAAGGAAATCTAAATCAGTCTAGAATTGAGTATCTGGACTTAAAGTAGAGTTCAAACCATGTTAGACACCTTGACTCTGTAAAAAGTTTGAAAGATGTCTAGGACAGCTGAGAACAGAAACCCAAAGATGGATCTTAAGGAGGTGTGTTTCCACACCAATTTCCTCATGGAAGCAGATGATTACACAGGAGTACTTCTAAAATGCTTCCATAGTGACAGCCTTTTGTATAATTGCATTATACAGACTGCAGATTAAACCTTTTGTATCTGCTGAAGAATATTCCGAAACACTACTTCTACCTTTCTGGATAACAGCCTAAAATATAAAACTTTTTTTTTTTTTTTTTTTTTTTTTTTTTTAATGGGGTAAGAGAAGGATATTCTCCATTTTCTTCCTTGTATAACATTGCAAAGTTTTACAGGAAGAGAATCCAGGTTCATATAGCACAGGAGAGAATAAATGTGTGTAACTGTACTCTTCTGGCTAGGACACGGACTTATTTAAAATAATGTCTTGTATAATGCACAGACAATATTAGGATAGAATGGGAATGAATAGCATGCTATTATTTCCATAAATAGAATGAAAATTTTCACCACCACAAAAGAATCCTTAAATGCTAGGTCATATGGTGTTGTTTCATTGGCATGCAGAGGGGACTTCTTTTTCTTCTGAATCCATTTTTCCTCTTCCAGATACAGGAAGATCATCTACATTTAATTTTAATCCGAATTTCTTTCTGAAGTCTATTCTCTAAGTAGTCCAGGATGGGATGTGTAAGCAACTCCTTGACTGTGATTTTAAAATGATTACTGAACTAATCAGTTCCCTTCAGGAGTGAAAAGAACCAAATGGCTTACAATGTGTGCCCAGCTACTCATAGAGTTAAGGGATACATACACACACTAAACTAAACTTCTTTAGGACCTTTGAAATTACAGGGTGTAAAGACAGCCTTTTACCAGGTTTACATGCAACAATAAGCATAAATAGCAACCAAGAAGAGGTTTTCCAGTATCTCATGAAATGTTCCACTTTAGCTATTGCTGTCCAACTTTATTGATAGTCTTTTTTTTTTTTTTTTTAACATGGAAAGGCTACTTTGTTCTGCATATGAATAGTTTCAAGAACAAACAAATTTAATCTTTGTAGCCTTTTCTACCAACAATCCAACACCAGAATGAGTCTTCTAAAAGGGGTTACTCCAAGAATGAGAAGAATTGTAGTTTCCATGATTTCCCAGTATTTGAAATGTTCTTACTAGATGACAAATTATTTGATATATTTTTGTAGCTCATAAAGTGAAAAACAAGCAAGCAAAAACAACGAGCATGCTTGCAGGAAATCTTACAGGAGAACAATTTATCTGTTTTCCTAAGAAAAAAGCCCACCCTTTTAGTGAAGATGGCATTTTATAATAAAAGTGAAACTAGTAGCAACAAAATGGTTGAAATTTATTCATTTTTCAACACAACATTTTTGTAAAGGAAAACTAGGCTAAAAAGCATCACAATTAGAAATTTCGTGTGAAACAATGTGTACAGTACTTCTTAAATGAAGACAGTCACAGTAGGTAAACAGCTTTGCAGGAATCTCTCTGGAAAATTAATCTTATTGCTAAATGCAAAAATAAGCAATAAGTTAGGCTGATGGAACAGCTTATGGAAAATGTTATTTTCCTAGAACTGCAAGATAAATTAATCAACATACTAGAAATGTTGACTTCCTTGTATGAAAGGAAGACTAAGTCGATAAACTACTCAAAAAGTTTATTACTTGTACATCACACTACTTGGATCCCCTCCCGTACTACCACTATGCTTCAAAGTATCATGGAACAAGCATTTCTTCTATATGTTGAAGAAAAAAAGACCCTGATAGTGGCACTATACTAGAAGTTGAAGGTGTTCCCCCAAGCCTCCTATTTCTTTTACCAAATACTGCCCAGTATAAGCATCTTCTCTACATACTTACTTTCAAAGCATTTATCTGAGGGTGCATTTTTTTTTTCAGTATTGTGGATGAGTTATTAAAATTACTTTATTTGCATCCAAAATCAAGCCACACATTGTAAGTAAAAAATGTAAGAGATTGAATAATTGTTAAGTGTTAAGTAGCATTTATAGTTTCTACAGGTCTAGAAATTACAGAATACACTATTACAGGGTAACATTCCATTGCCGTTTCATAATGGACCATGAGCACATAAGCTACAAGTCCATTTCAGACAGAAGAGTTATTTTATTTCATTTTAGTTGTGTTCAGAAAGCATTGTAAAGACCGGTAGAAAGATGTAGAGATAATATTTTAAGAAACCAGAGTTCAAAACAAAATGTTAAGTTGCTTTAAAGTGTGTTTGTAGGTCTCATGAATAAGATATTGGCTCTAAAGAGCAAAGCAAAAACTAACAAAGCAGACAGGCAAGTTCTTGCTGATGGAAAAAAATGGTATTGCCATCTGAACAGATGTTTCTTTGAAAGCTTGTTGCAAGTACAACATTTTGAGAATTTCAGTCAATGAAATTATAGAGAGAAATACAAAATTAAGTGAACAGCCGACAGCTGAATTACGTGTAACTAGATTTATAAAAACCTTGGTTCATTCAAAGTATAACTGTATCATATTTCTAGCCTATACTCTTGATGTAATTTACCAGATATTTTGACTCTTCTGTTTCCAGCTGATGATTCTCAATGTCGAGCAAACTTTTTTGAAACTAATTTAACAGTGGTTTGTGTATGAAGTTCCATCCCATTGGAATATTAACTTCATCTCATTGATAATTCTATCCCAGTAATACTTCTTTAAGTTCTAGATGATAATTAGTACTTCCTGCTTCAAAATATGTATTTTTACAAACCTGGTTTCTTATTTGGCTAGATTATGAATCCAGTACTTTTGCTTCAATAGTTGGAGTTTAAAGTTTATCCTCAGATTACATTTCCATCCCCTTCTTCACAGCAGCCAAACTAGATCATAGAATCTATTAACGAGATAAAATAATACTTATTGATGGCATAAAGATTTTGGTTTGACTGTTCAACATGAAAGATATACAGGCAAGTAATTTTTCATATCCAAGTGTTTCAGGACACAGGAAATTTGAGATTTTCTTACCAGTGTCTAAAACTCGATGTTATCAAATATAGTTGCTTTTTCCCCTCAACTATCAATGTAGTGGTGAGAAGAGAGAGAGGTCAGTCACTCAGCTTTAGAGAGATTCATCCTTTCTTATGTTTCTGTAGAAAGTGGCAGGAACTACCCCTGAAAGTGTCACTCTGCAGTTTAATTACTGAGAAAACTTAAAGTAGGATTAGTTTAAATTAGATGCTTATTTTGCAAACAACTAGGATGATGTGAATCTTTTCCAGGTCAGATAAGATTTATTAGATGAAAATTTCAGTTGCCAGTTAAGATACATGCTCTCTGTTTGTTGGAATTTAGAGTTCTTCGAAGCATTCATAATTTTCTGGTTTCTATGTGAGACATACCATTCAAGATGGACAGAATGAGAAAATTATAGGAGGCCAGTGGTCTTATGAAGTGGCAAGAATCAATTTATGGGGCAAGATTTGTGCATTGTGTCTCTACTTTCTTATATCTGGAGCCTTATTAAGTTTTATGCCATTCAAAAGATTTGTTTTTTAGTATGGCAGAAGTATAAGAACAGTGATCAAGCTGATGACAGTACATGTCTGTTTTTAATGAATGAATCCTGCTAATGAGAAAGCATTTAATTTTAAGTGCCAATATTTTCTGTTTGTTGAAGGTTTTTTACTCCATGACTATGTTGAGGACTACTTTTGGTGGAGTTTGATGTATATGCTACTTGTCTGAACTAGCTCCCACTGAAATGTTTAGGAGACTTTTGAGGATTTCAATGGGAATTTGATTCATCCCTTTGTATCTAGTGCAACAACATACATGCTGGTAGGTACTTAACAGTTAAAAACAGGATCACAAGCTCTGGGCAATAGTTTTCAATCCACTGCTTCATCTCAGTGTTATCACCACAGGGATTCTAGGTCAACATTAAACCGGAGCCGGTTCTCTCACCGTGATCTGAAATTCTCTTGGAAAAGGTTAATGGGGAGTAATAACTCTACCTGTGCCACATTTCCCCCCATCCATCTTTCTGTTCACATTTGTGCCAGGCTCATCACTGCCGCAGAAAGGGGACAATGAAAAGGCTCAGATCTCTGAATCTCTCTGACTCGGGTATTGATCAAATGGCCTGCCAGCTGAACGAAGTGCCGCACATGTATGCAGACAGACAGGTTTATAGAAAACTCCAGGAGTTTCCAGTCGATTTTATGGGAGTATTTAGGCCAAAGGCTTTTGAGATACAGTGTTTCCAAAGACATTTTTGGCAGCAGCAGCCTCAAGTAATTTTTCAACAGCTTACATGTGTGTTAGATCTGTCTAGTCCACTGTTTTCACTGAAGACTTTAGGTTTTAAGTTTGTTCGACAAGGAAGATTAATCAACCAACTTCCCCTCCCCTCTGATGTTACACTTGAGTTAAATCTTTCCTTTTTGCACATTCCTTTTTGCACAGAGGATGTCCTACACTTTCTCAGTTCTCACACTATATGTAGAATAAAACAAAGTTGGTACCAAAGATTTAACGAACTTGATCAATTTGGGAGAGGACAGTGTAGAAATCAGTGCTTATATTTTTGACTTAAAACATGGCTTATAGTTTTCCATTTGTTGAAAATGATCATTTATATATCTTGCAATTCTGTTTTTCTGATCTGAAAAACTTCCCTTGAAAAACACTCGTTTCTTTCAAAACCAGAGTGTTTACAAGTAGGGAGTACAATACAGCTTCAATACCTTGAATACTAACTCCAGTAATATCCAAGATTTTTTTTTTTCACTTGAGAGAAAGTTTGTGCAGCTCTAAACATGATAAGTAATTTACAATATTTCTGGATGATTGATCATGACTTTTTGCTTCAGAAACCCAATGAACTGGAATAAAAATATATGAATATTCATTTCTCCAAAATCACGGTCCGTAACTCTGTATGAGGCCTTTAAAAGCTATTACCATTTATATAGCATCACAACTGACATTTATAAAATGTTATAGAAGACAGACAATACAAGTAAATGGTCTGACCTAGTCAGTCATGTTATACTTTTTAATCCTTATATTTTCCTTTTAGTCCCATCTTTGTCTCAGAGACTTCAGAGCACTGAGGAAAGATTTTCAATGTAATATTTCATCACAATTATATATCATACAACAATTATGTGAGTAATTGCTTCTCCAGGTACTTTCAAAACTCTTGCGTAGACTATGGGAAATGAGTGAATATAGAATATGAAATAGAATATTTTTAAGATCGCTATCTCAAACTGATTCTGAAAGAACCATCGAATTGCAAATACTATTTCTAAGTTCTTTTTTAACAATTTGAATTCTTAAAAAGATCTAATTCAAAATAGCAGAGAAAGGGGACGTCTCATCATCCAAAAGACAACATTCCCTCCCTCTCATACTCTGATAAAGACCTACTAACATGATTGCAAACCACCACTCCAAGCTCTAGTTAACTAGTTCTGATAACAAATGAAACCAAATCAGGAGTAAATTTGAGTGAAGCTGGGTTTCTATCACAAGAAATGAGACAATAAAAGACTAGATCTTTAATTTGTTTCCTTTTTTGGAGTTGATTCTGCCTCCTGCCCCCTTTAATTCTGAGAACTTCTTAAGTTTCCCTTGTGAAAAAGGACCAATTCTCCGAAGGTTTAACAAAATAAACAAACAAACAAAATCTCCCCCCAAAATATCGCTGCACTACAGAGTCATTCTGACGATGGCAAAAAGTCAATCCCGTGAACCACAGCAAAAAGAACACGGTTCACTGAAGCAGTAGGGCAGGAAATTTTATGTCCTGATTCTCAACACAACAAATATCCTGACTTCTAGAGGTGTGCGCTGCAAGTGCTTGAAATTAAACTCATTGTTCCCACAGAGTCTAAATATTATCTTTTAGAAGCACACAGAGCAGCAGCAGCACAATCTCAAATCTACTCAAAACATGAACTACAACTGGAGAATACAATGCTAGGCCTGCCTTCTGGCTGTGATATCCTGTGGACTCTTTGCCACCTGAGGCCTAAAACTCTCTAAAGATCTGTAGTAGTATTCTCCTGATACATAGGCTGAGCCAAGGATGCCAATCAGCAGCACACAAATTAAGGACATTAAAGGTGGAGCCAACTTAACCTTCTAATTTCAGATACAGTAAGACAGCCAGCCCAGAAACAGCATCCCAAACCTTATTTTATTACAATCTAATTCTTGAACATTAGTCTCCAATAGGAAATTAACATGAAAATATTTCTGAAAGTTAATTTCATGGTCTTAATTTCCCCCCCTTTACTCAACAATAGCAACTTAAAATAAAATTAAAATAATTTTTTATTGTAATGGAACTATTTCCCCTCCTCCAAATTGCACTGCTGGAATAATGTTGAAGTGATTTGATTATGTATAAACATTACAAGTTAGTAATATAGAAATATATAAAAATAATAAAAAAGCTTGAGAATTCCCCTGTCTATCCTCTTACTGTAATCCCATGAAATGCACAGCCTAAGAAAATTCAAGGTTACCTGAAATTTCATATGCTTATAATTTTCTAAAATGTGATTTGGGGAAATACAAATCGGTTTCTATTTAGCCAATGACAGACAAAGAATTATGTCACAGTAGTTAAAAAGAGAATAAGGGTGGAGAGAGTAAACAACAGAAAACCCCCACATTTTTATAAAAACAGCAAGAAGAAACTAAAACGACAAAAATTTACAGTCATAGAACAAAAGTTATTAATAAAACTTATTTTGCTTCTGTGAGTTCTGTCCATCCAAAGCGTGCATAGATAACCCATTCAATGTCAGAAGATAAGGCAATTTCTAACTTACAATGAAAAAAAAAAAAGAATTTAAAAATTTCAAGAAGTTTTATTTAGAAAGTTTATTAGAAGTTCTCAACCTATAAGTTAGCATTTGCCTGTAGTTTAACTATCCTATTCAGTAACTGAACTTCACCAATCTTTTCCCTTCAAGAAATCATTCAAATTATGACAAAATATATTTGTTAATGTCTGATACACATATCAAAGGCTATGTAGCAAACAAAAGCAATAGCACTTTTATCCCGTACACGCTGACTGGGTAACACCAGCACTTCTGTTTTACAGGTTCTAATTCCATGCTAAGGAATTAACTCTTTCTGTCAAGGTGAACTGGAAAGGGACAATAAGGAACTAGTAAGTGTTGGGAAAAGAAACTACTTCTTGAAAGTAACTTATCTCCTACTTCCTAAAAACTTTTGTTCAGAACAATATTAAAATATAATATATCATAGTTTAATTATCTTAAAACATAATTCATAATTTTTGTCACTAGAATTTAAGTTCATAAATGGCCCATAGTAAAAAACTGTTCTGTCGACAGTTTTTCAACATGTTTTCCTCACACAGCATTTTAGCCAAGAAATAAGGTCAGTGTATACCAAGTATGTCTGCAATTTAAGTACCTGTGCCAAGAGGTGGGACATTTTCGATGAGATCAGGTTGCTCAGAGCCCCATCCACCCTGACCTTTAACATTCCCAGGGATGGGGCATCTATCACCTCTCTGGGAAATCTGTTCCAGGGTTTCACCACGCTCACTGTAAAAAATTTCTTCCATATATCTAGTCTAAACCTACCCTCCTTTAGATTAAAATCATTATGCCTTGTCCTATCACAACAGGCCCTGCTAAAAAGTTTGTCTCCGTCTTTCCTGTAGGCCCTCTGTAAGTACTAGAAGGCTGCAATGCTCCCTGGAGCCTTCTCCTCTCCGTGCTGAACAATCCCAGCTCTCTCAGATCGTCCTCATAGCAGAGATGCTCCATCACTATGAGCATCTTTGTGGCCTTCTTCTGGACCTGCTTCAACAGGTGCCCTTCCAGTGCTGAGGACTCCAGATCTGGACACAGTATTCCAGGTGGGGTTTTATCAGTGTGGAGCAGAGAGGCAGAATCATCTCCCTTGACCTGCTGAACACACTTCTTTTGATGCAGCCATGCCCATCTCTTGCCTTTCTTAATTAGAGCTGCTCTGACCTGTTCTACTGCTCTGACAAAATATCAAAGAATTATTACAGGTTCTCTTTTCCTCACATTTTTGGATTACTGCTGTTGGCTCTGGTAGGGATGGTGATCATCCGTATACAAGACACTCTTTGAAATGCATGAAATAGCCATCATCATCTTATTTTTGCTCACCCTGGAAATCCTACAGGCTACCAAGTATACTAACAACTAGGTAATTAGAGGAACTGTATCCTACTACCACTTGCTCCAAGTTTGACAACTCAGTTACAGAGATAACAGCAATTGCTAATAGCAACTGCTCAGTGAGCACCTCTGCTTAATGCATTTCCTCCCCTTAGGATTGTAAGCAAACAGTAAAATTATTCAATTACTTATATTTAAAAGACAATGCACAGTTCAAGCAGAATTTGCTTGAAGATTCAGTTTAACAAATATTTTACCGAGTTAAAATTTAAGTAATCCATTTTTAAATGCCCACCCCGCCACTCACTCACCCCTCTTCCTCTCCCTTTCCCTCAATGCTTATTCCTGAGCGTGATGTCATCTGTATTGCAATGTCAATTTGGGTCTCAGCTGTCCCAGCTATGTCCCCTCCTGGCTGCTTGTCCAACTCCAGTTTACTTTATTTTGCTTGAGGGGTAGGGGAGAGCAGGAAGGAGACCAAGCTTTGTGACCACTGTCCAGCGACAGTCAAAAATATTGGAATATTACCAACACTCTTTTAACCACAAATCCAAAACACAGCACTATAGGGGCTTGTATGATGAAAATTAACCTGGTCCCAGCCAGACTGTGTGGAGAAGGACATGATGGACATTACTGATTCCAAGACCAAAGAATTTCCAAGCAAAGACTTAAGGGTTTGTGTTTGTTTATCAATTCCCTTCGTTCCACCATGAGGAAACTTTGGTGGACATTTGTCTCAATAAATGAATGCTTAGATTCATTCTTAGTTGAAGGCTTCAAAAATCCGTAGGATGTAGACTGTAAAAAATGTGTTTGATTAAAGTTTGGAAACAGAATGATGAGTACAGACTTCTGCATCTAGAATTCTTTCATTGGCTTTAGAGGAAATGTGTATGAGTATAAAGATACACTCTGTGTGGACTGATGAAATGACTAGGTCTTAAGGCTGAAGGGTCTGAAGACAAAACCAGGAAAACACACATCAGGAAAAGGAGCTATGAAATCTGGACCTCATGATTTTCATAAGACAAACAGGGCAATAAATTCCACTACAGCTCTCCTCACAGCACATGTAGCATCATTAGCTCTAAAATATGTTCTTCAAAAGTCATAATGCTCATGCAGTGATGATCTTTACATTACCATGGCAAATTAAAACACTGCATATGCAATTTGGCTATATTGCATGTTTTTGTAAGTTTTAACTAGATCCTCAATGTGTAATTTGGAAAGCAAAAACCCAGGGCAGTAACCTCATTAATCTTATCAAACATATTTTCACTTAACTCTGTAACATTTTTTGTGATATATTTATTGTTGGCATTTATAGTGCCTGATGCACATGTTGAAACTGTTATCATGTATAGAATCATGTGCGAAAAATCCTTAAGGTACAAACTTCACATTTCTGCTGCTTTCCATACCATAAACCCCCCAAAATCTAGTGAAATATTTATTATTTTTGTTGTTATTCTTAACAGTAATAATAAACATTTATGCAGTGCTATAACTTGGATTACTTTGAGTTTAAATAGAAATTTGAAGTACTTGGGAAATCATCATAATTTAGGCAAATAGAGAAAAGAAGGACAAAAATTAAATAAGCTAAACTTATATTAGCAAATAAAAAAATCTATTTTTTGCTAAAGAAAATAATGTGGGAAGCGAAAATACAGGCACATAGAAATTCTTAGAAGAACGTAAAATAAAGGCAACTGGGATATTGCTATGATACTATCCACCAGATCAGCCAACTGTAGTTATGTCTCTTTTCAAAGAAATTCTCTTTNACCTTAAAGTCATCCACCATAAACTACGGTCTGAAGAGTGAAATCTTTTTGCCAAGTGGCCTGAGACTTGCTATAATATGAAAGTAACTTCTTGGTAGTTTCTTTGGGACAGACTGAATCCAATTAGAATAACTGATTCTGTGTTTATATACCAATCATTGGTATGCACTCTACTGCCTGTTTTTTATTTAGTTATTATATTGAAATTTATTTATTTTATTTATGTGAACAAAGACATAGTATTTCAATTTAAGCCCTTACCTAGACACTCAGATACTCTGGTTGCTAGTGCCTAAGTTCTGCTATTATGAAGAAAGAATTCTGTCATTGGGAATCACCACCAAGAAGTTGCAAACATGAAAGACCAGCAGTGAACATTCCTTGGGAGAGATACTCATTTGCTTCATCTCCATCAGAAGTGCCAGTGGGATTAATATCAGAAGCAGAATTTGTACTTTCTTTTTAAAAATATACATCGACTTTTGCAAACTTGTCTACAATCCACCAAGGAACAGATAAGACATGATAGATTCCCATGACTATATTGATTTGTTTGGACTACAAATGTCAAATGAATCGCTGATGAGATTAGTGAAAATAAATAAAATATCAAATGCTGCTTTTACTTATTTTTGGGCCTACAGTGTTCTCAGTCAAAGACACACCAGTGAATGGAGAAATACTTTCCGTGAATGCACATAGTATGGAGAATGGACAGCTGCACAGAGAAGGCAAAGAGCTGCTTAATTACTAGAAACAAGTGTTGAATCAAGGAGTCTTGAAAGCAGAATAATATGCTTTTAAGTTCAAGGACAAGTAGTAACAAATTATGTCAATCCAAATACTGATCTACTTCAGCCCTTTGGCATCTTGTGTTTTACTTTGGTTTCTAAATGAAGACACAAACACCTGTTCCTGCAGCAGGTGGTATTTGTTTATTATAGTTCTTCCTGCTGAGTTTTAATCAGCCTGCAGCTGCAGCATCCAGGGTGAGTAACAGTTTATAACAGCAGATTTTCATATATCAGCAGTATTGGTCCAGAAAAAAATTTTCATACTTCATTTCCATCATATGTTACCAATCGTGTAATTTTCTTCTCACGCTCCAAGTTGCTAAGTAAAGAGTGAATTCATTTATATTGCTAGTAAATGAAGTTTCGAACATTGTGCCCTGAGGGTGATACTCAATTATGTCCTCCTATTGCAAAGTCTCCAATTTTTGGAAGAATATTCCCAAACCTCTGCCAATTTGTACTCTTGCCATTCTTTACTTTGAGAAATATTGTTCAGGGAGAATCGAGAAGCTTAAAAAAAAAAAAAAGTAAGGAACAAATTAACAATATGTAAATCTCTCCATTCAGATGCAATTGAAATAAGAAAAAAGTACTCATGGGACAGGAGAAGCAGAGTACAAACTTTCTGTACAGAATTTTAGGGTAAGAGCACTAAAGCAATTATATGGAGGCATTATTAAGAAATTGTTCCTATGTATTCATATACATTTAAAAGTTCTGATCTTTATTAAACAGTGTCTTCTAGTCATGATCAGCATGCAATGTTACTTAGTTATACTTATTGACTGTAATCAATAGAATGAAGTCATGGGCTTCAGACAGCTTGATGCTGTGCAAAAATGTATTAATTTTGCTCAGTATTAAGGCAACTGTTCAATAAGGCTTACAGAATACAAGACTGTTTAAAATAAAGGGAGATAAGGGTTAAAAAGTGAGATTTTTATGTGTGGAGTGATCAATAGTTGTCTCAGTGCATCAGCTTAACTTTTAAGTTTCCGTGTTTTTAATTTCAAGTGAAGTTTCAAGGAAGGAGTTTGAAAATAAAACAAAATAATAATAAAAACAGCCTCAGTTTGAGTGTTTGAGAACTTCTTTTTAGGAGGAGAAAAGGAAGAAAGTACACGACTTCAAAACCAAATACAGTGACTACATGAAAAAATCTCATGCAGATAAAATTATAGTACTAGTCTAAAATGGACTTCTGCATTATCAAGCAAAGAAAGCTTTAATGTCTTCTACCAGAGTGAGATATGATTATACAATGCCAGGGGTTTCTACTTCTGCGATTGGCATTTTAGAGCTGTAAAGATTCATCTCTTCAAAGAGATGACATAATCTTATAATCAAAGAAATCAGACTGACTATAGAACATATGGCAAATATAGCATGGGAAAGGCAGGAGAATATCATGACATTGTAAGGTTTATACACCGCACATACAGTGCTCAGTTCTTAGCAGTAAACTCAAACCTTGTAAAATTGCCCAGATGAAGTCGAAAGATGGACTGTCGTATAATCCCTGTGATGTTTCACAGGGTGTGTTGAGTTTTGATATCATCTCATGGGCTAATCCATGGAGTGCTTAGAAAGGCAAACACTGCCTTGCTTCATATCACAGAAATCTGAGATTCAGAACATACTGGAAAACAACCTATAAGCTTAGATTCACCCTCATAGCCAAAGCGTATCTATACAAGTTTTCTGAATTCAGATCAAAAATATGTTTTTTAAGGAAGTTTTCTTATCATTCCTGCTTACTGGGTTTGGCTTTCAGTTTTAGAATAAACAAACTAGATTCTTTGCAGATGCAACTAAACTGATAGATGTGCTCCAGAAGCACATCTAACGAGCACAGGTACCGAGCTACTCAAACCAGCCTGAAGTGATACCCTCTGAATTACACCCAGTGCAGACATTAGCTTTCAGCAGCAACAGAATCTCGCCTACTGCTGGAGGTAATTGAGATGAACCCAGCCAACTCTTGTTGATCACTGGGCTGGATAGTGATAATCAAAGACCATAAGACCTGCTTTGTGTCATACAGACAATCCTCCTCTCCAACAGGAGAGGGGACATAATGGCTCTGCCCACTTCCCACTGACCAGTATGAGGGAACAGCTTCTGGAGATGTCTTAATGGCCCTTCTCTCTCTTTGACTCTCACTTCACTCCAGGAGGAGGCTACTCTGAAGAAATCACTATTTTCTACCACCATCACAAGCACATCCAACTCTGCTAACTTGCTCAGCAGCAGCCAAAGAGCTTGCACGACCATGGTTGCATGAAACACCACCCCCCTTCATTATGGTCCTTCCTTACCTGAAGAGATGCTCCAACAGCCCCCAAAATTTCTGTGGCAGTAATTCTGTTTCTATTTTTCAGTTTAAGTACGTGAACACTTTTTCTGTGTGCCAGAGTCAGATTTTCTCTTAGTGTGCTGAAAGGTGTGATCAATATATGTCAGCAAGACAGGAAAACCCATTGCATCATTGTTAGTGACACAAAATGGATCCCACAGGGCTTTCAGCACGGCCACCCATTATAACCAACCTGTTCCAAGAAGAGAGTCCTACCTTGAACCCTGAAGTCCTCTCTTACCTGAAGTCCTCTTGCATCTTCTTTAGGAGAGTGCTGGTCACCCCAGAAGAGGGTATGTGCTTACAACCCACACGTCCCAAAGAAGTGTGTGTGAGGTTAGTGTATGCACATGTGCACACACATAACTATGTGTACAGATAAAATTTTGGGGATTAGTTATGAAAAAATATTTAGAAATATGTAGGTGTTTATTAACATTTTGAAAATGTCTAGTATTGCAGTTTCTGTTATATCACATATCGATTCTAAAAGTGAAATTCACTGATTAATTTATGGATGATATGTAGTTAACCTAAAAATAAAACACTTTGATTCTGATTTGATAAAAACTGTAAGTTTTAAGCAGGTTTTTTGAATAAATTTGATTGGAATTCTATTTTTTTGATCATTGTGACAGGTTGGGTACAGTGATCTAGAAACTCATAGTCATACATAATAAATACCTCTTCACACATTGTTCCCAACTCAGACAGCCATAGCTTGTATTTTATTCAAAGATGGGGAAAAAAAGCATCGGAGACCAACCACTTTCTCTTTTTCATACCAAATTCTGAGACTCTGAAAGAATTTTAAGAACACGTGTTTACACTGAGTATGTTTTATAAAAACCTATACAATAAAAAATTCCTTCCTTCTCATGCTCTTCCCTTGCTCTAGCACAGGGTCCCTCCTATGGGAGACAGCCCTTCATGAGCTTCTCAAATGCAGGTCCTGCCCATGGGGTCCACCATGGGGCCTTTCCACCATGTTCAGACATTCAGGGAGAGGCTGCTCCAGCATGGCTCCCCCACAGCATCAGAGGTCCTGCCTGGAGATGCTCCAGTGAGGGCTCTCCTTGGGGTCACAGCTTCCTCTGGGGCACATCTGCCTGCTCCTGCATGGGATCCTCTGTGGGCTTCACTGTGGCTATCTGCTCCACTCTGGACCTCCATGGGCTGCAGGGGGACAACCTATGTCAGCATGGTCTTCACCACAGGCTGCAGGGGAATCTCTTCCCCCTCCTTCCTCACTGACCTTGGTCTCTGCAGGGTTATTTCTCTCACACGTTTTCACCCCTCTCTCCCAGCTGCTGCTGCACAGTATTTCTTTTAATCTGTTTTTAAATACATTATCACTGAGGCGCTACCAACATTGCTGATGGGCTTAGCTTTGGCCAGTGGTGGGTCCATTTGGCTGGACAGGTTCTGTGCAACACAGAGACAGCTCCTGGTGTCTGCTCACTGAAGCCACCCCTGCAGCCCCCTTGCCTGCTACCAAAACTGTCACTTAAAACCAATACAAAGGATATGGCAGCGAGTACCAATACTCTGAAAACAACAAACTCTGAAAAGTCAACTTTCCAATGGAAATGCTTGATTGTAGTTCTTGTTAATGCAACATCACGAACACAGTATCATGGAATACATCAATTTAACCGTCTTCATTTAGTTTGAAGTTTTGCCATTTGCAGAGATTTCTACTCCTATTTTGTCAGTGTTGTTTCTCTGAAGTCAAGTGTTGGGGGGTTGGTTTTGTTTTGGCTCTTTAAAGCTTCATTGCTTTTTTTAATTATAGTTCTAAGACATGAAGAATTTTAACATCCTGAGCCCTGACCACCAGAAATACCGTAAAGGACAGCAAATAAAGAATAGATATGTGGCACTTAATTAGACACCAAATTAGCACAAGTGCTATCAAGGGAACAGTCATTTCAAGCATCCCTTGAGAGAAGAATGTCAATGATCAATACAGTTTTTCCTTTATGAAGGGAAGGGGGAGGGTAGAAAAGAGAGAATTGAAGTCTTTTAGTCTTTCTTTTGTTTAGCCATTCTTCAGTCATTCCTTTGTACTTCCTGGTGGGAAATACTGTAATTGTTCCATTTTAAAGTATTAAAAATAGACAATAGTAAAGTGTTTTCACTAATTATGATATGCTAACAGCATTTATTTAAAAGCATGCAGTTAGGTTTTTGCTTTTATAAAAAAATTCGTTGTCATCCAAGGTATTACCATGATGAAAGGTTAGATCTGTACTAAGAATACTGCATAGAGACACAGAAAGCATTGCAAATTAATTCATCATTATTTAGCTTTTGCTTCTGCTTTTCATCATAGATGAAACAGACACAGTGAACATTTTTATCCTTTCTACTAGCTTTAAGGCATAACAAGAACCTCACACAATAAAGGGTCACATGAACGGGCATTGACAGGAACAATATTTGTCCTAGGAGTACTTGCTTTCCTGGGACAAAATTTATAGTTCATTTTGTTATCAAACTCAAAACTTTAAATATGAACCTCTAATATTAAGTACTGTATATCCTCTCCCCAAAAAAGTTAATGCTAGAGCTGATCCAAAAGCCTGAGCCAGAAATTGTTAGAAAACAGGAAAGGGTCATGGGAAAACATCACTGAATTTGTTAAGATCTTGTCTTAGACAACTTCTGTTGATTGCTTCTGAAAACACGGTACTGGGCCACAAGCATTTCAGACATGGTTAGAACTGGTTTCTCAGTTCATCAAGAAAATACAATAGCTTAAGAAGTCCCAGGCTGGGACAGATCTAAGACTATGTAAAATGTGCAGTTATCTGCTTGTCTGTTAAACCCAATAAATGCAAAGCATACTAGAAGACTTGGAGCCGTAGCCTTGAAAGCACCTGGGAAAACTGAGTGGTTTTGATGAAAAGCTTGGGTCAAGGTTCTCCGTCAACTGAATCCTGGCAATTACAACACTTCCCAAGCACATAGAAAACATGAGTGGTACACAGGAGACCAGGCAGCAGAGCTGTCTATTAGCTGTCTAACAGACAGCATCAGAGCTGCCTATTAGCAGACCCTTAACAGATTGTTTTGTGCAAATCTTTCTTCAGAAAAATAAATTGAAATGAAAATTCAGTGTGTGTGTGAGTGTGTGTATATGTATGTCTATAATTGTATACATATAAAGATAAATATGTACCATGTTTTATCGAGAGAGATATGTAAAACACTACAAATATATTCTTATTGCAGTAAATGTTTCTCTAGTAATTGTTTTGTTAGAGTCACCTTGACCAGATTTACAACAACTTTTAAGACAGGGTATTGAACACCATGGCCACATATTTTGCACAGCTGGCATCATCCAAGCACATCCTCTCCAGTAACCCAGTTCTTATAACACACTACTTACAAACCCGCCAGACTTGAACCAAATCCAGGTCATGATGCTTTGTATTTGCTGTATTAATTAGCACCAGTTCAACGTTCTAGTTTAACTTCATTAACTTAGGAAATAATGATTCCCTTAAAGAACAGTATGAGCTAAACATGATTAAATAAATCCTTAAGAAGTTGAGATCTTTTGGAAAGGGTTATAGACAGTCTGAGACTGAGCTGTGCAAAAATATAAAATACATGACTCTAAATAACTGATATTATGAAAATGGAATCTCAAGAATTCTTGCTGAAGTGATGATGCCAGTTCACTAGCTCTACACTTCTGCCCCAATTTGAAGTCCCATGAGACACAGCAATATCCAAGGAAATCTAAGAAAATGTGGATTTTAAAAATCATAGAAAAATTGTTTGCATTTTAGAAAGCAGTCTGGTCTATAGTACAACTATTTTTCTTAAGGTGGATAGCATTCCAAATAGCCTCGAATATCAGATAAAGATCCAAATTTCAAATTTGGAAAAAATAAAGGATCTTTGGCACATTATAAGAATTCAGCCTGTTCTCCCTCAGAAGCCACAGAACTTCATCTTGAATTGCTCGATTAAGTCAGAATTTGCTTCAACAACAACCCATCTTCCAGAAAGATTTTTCGTGATGGATTTATAATTAAACTATCAAAGTGGCACGCAGCTAAGACCTAGATGGCAATTTCATGATGAGTACCCTATTCCAAATCACCTTCTTCTCTCAAGCCCAAACAACTATATATCATGGTCACTTTTTGTTCAGGTTCGAGAAGGATTTTAAATCAGTCATCCAAACCTATCCAGTAATAATTCAACTGCTCTAAAACTATGCACCTGAAAGACTGCAATGCTTACAAACTTTAGGTTTTCACTATTTTTTTTTTAAAGTTAAATATTTCAGTGTCCTTTAAACCTCTCTTTTCTTCCTTTCTATAACTACACATGCAAAGGAAATCCCTAAGTTTTTTGTACACAGCCCAAAAAATCAGTTTCACAAGCTTCTGCATATAGATGGTTAATCACTGGATGGTAAGCTGAGCAATTAATAACAAAGGAAGCAATATTGCATAAAACTCCATAAGTTTAAGACAGTAGCTATGCCATATGTCACCTGCTTAATGAGAAAGTGGTCTATAGTCTTTCAATTCTTGCCCTTGGCATATGCATCCACATAAGAAACTTCTAGAAAGAAGCCCAGATAATTAATCTGTTTAACATCAACCCACAGAATTTCCTACAAAGATTGGATGGGATCCCTGGTGAGGTATGGATTGGCACAAGATAGATGATCTTTCCCTAATTTGTTATTCCTTTATAAAGACTTTGGGTGCTTTGGATTTCACGTAGTTGTTCATTTCAATAGCAAAGGTAGAGTAACATTCTACCCTTCACCCCCATTCCACTGTAAATTATAACATTGCATTTAACAGAAGTCTAGATTTCATATTAAGGAAAAAAATCTCCATTTTATAAGTCATTGTTTCCTTATTCCCAAGGAGTAGCTTGCAATCCATCGTCTACAGACAATTCAAAAATTAATATGTTTTAAGACTTGAAAGAATATTACTTATAATGTGCATAACAACATTTAGTTCTGAAAATAAATTTCTTTAAGATAAGCTTCTTTTTTTTTTGAAGCAGTAGAAAGACATCTATATCTGCTAAGAAGTTGGACACAAGGTTCTTAAGTGCTTTCTAAATCCATTTGATCTTTTCAGTGCCAAAATAATTGTAGTGAAAGTCTAAAACATGCTGACAATGACATTGCACCAAAGAGGAGAAATGTTATAATGATTTTCTTAAGATGGACAATAGTGTTTATCTAACAATTACGGCAATGTGCAACAAAGAAATATATGTTGATTTCTCCTTACTCACTTGAGACTTCATCCTGAAGAAGCTGGGATCAAATGAACCCATTTTTAAAAGTATTAAAGTCCCTCTAAAATAAAGACTGCAACAAAGTGTTTTTATATTCTTTATTTGTTATAAACACAAGCCTATGCAGCACCAGCTATTTTTCTTCTTTTTTTTTTCCCATGCTTGGCACATAGGAAAGCATAGGGTGTGTTTAAGCCATGAATATATTTTAACGGTTCTCCATATTGTTATATAACATTAAGGTGTCAGATGCTCTCATATTTATTTCTTTTTTTAATTAAGTGGAATTAGCAGTTTAAATGCTTTACAGCAGGTCATTGCTGGGTCAACATATCTGAAGACACAGGTTTAAAGATGGCTGAGCAATTACATTAGTTTTCTTTAACCACAACAGACATTTATATTA
Source organism: Tringa tobata (assembly GCA_033628505.1). Classification (NCBI taxonomy): domain Eukaryota; kingdom Metazoa; phylum Chordata; class Aves; order Charadriiformes; family Scolopacidae; genus Tringa; species Tringa tobata. The sequence goes on from JAHREE010000245.1 coordinate 11,069,345, forward strand.
AGTGGTTTAAGTATTGTTAATTAGTCACAGCATTTCCATATGAAAATAAAAATACCACTTGACATTTCTAGAGTACCGCTTGGCTGCGGATTGTAGAGTGATCTAGCAATAAATTCCTTTGGACTCGGAAGTTCCACAGTTGCTTAGTGTAACAGGTCAAATTTTTCCTAGTTGTCACACCTACGACCACCACAGAATCATGTCAGGGAAATCAGTACCAGTTTTATCTTAAGCACGCTCTAGTTAAGGAACAGAGCAAAGGTATATATAGATTGTTATACATCCAAACCAGCTGTGCTCTGAGCCAGCACAAGCCCAAAAGCCAGCCTGACCCCAATGGAACACTACCAGGCTGACCACTAGGCGTAGGGTGTTAACCTACATATTTCCTTAAAATATTTTATGTGTATTCCAAGAGAGAGAACCAGGTTGCATAGCCCACTGAGACCATACCAGAGAGAAAAACAGTTGTTTGAAGCTATCCACATAGACATGCTTCCTCAGACAGCATGAAATGCAAATGCATGTCGCTGATTCCAGAGGACCTGCTGTCTACTTCTCCACTGCTCCTAGGCCTGACACCATTGTAGAACTACATTTTCCAGCTTTTTACTTCGACAATGATGGGAACCAGAGTCCAAGTTTCTCTACACCTGAATACAGCCTGCCTACTTCCTCTCTCCTTTTCATTTTTATTTTTATTTTTAACCCTACATCCTCTGTTTCTCCTCACAAGGTTTTCCCAAAGTTTCTTTTAACTTTTACATTGGAATAATCTTCTTTCCTCCCTATTTTAATCACATTCTTCCTGGACAACAGCTATTTCTACTTGACTGATGGGTGACACATTAGTTTGATATTGAGTTCCTTTTTTAGTTCCTTCCCAACTACTGTCTTTGAGGATGGTGTGATTTAATAACAGAATTATGATTACATATTTCAATGTTATTTGAGCTTTCAGGACAGAGTGGTGAAAAGTGAAAACTTCTTGATTGTTTTCCATATGTGGAGACTTAAAGTGACTTCATTCATTAACAAAAGGAAATCAATGAAATGCTATGTAAAATCAAGCAGGTAGATATGTAGAAACATATCACCATAATGAAGGTGTTAGTATACATTTGACATGCTTCCAAAGTGTCATTAAAGACCAGTAAATTATGATCATGTAACATGTTTTCGGGCTGGCTCAGTGTGTAAAGAACTCAAAAAGAATTGAGCAGCATTAACTGCATACGTTGCAGTTAATAGGAAAACACAAAATGAGACTAATAGGTGAAATTATATTCAGAGGAGCTGTGTATGAATCCTAGGAGAAGACTACCCTATATTTATTAGGTATCGTATGAAGTGGAATGGGATGGCAAGCTTCAGAAAATTAAAGAACATAGGGTTGTGAGATTTTGATAATATTTACTATTTTTTTCTTTTCAAAAGCACTAGAAAAACTGAAGTATTGTGGTACTACAAAACTTGAAAACTGCTAGAAATTAAAATCCTTGTTTAGTGCACTGAAATTCTGTAAGGCAAAGTCCATTGAAGTGCACGGATAATTAAACTTTTCATACAGATAGAATTTTCAAGGCTAAAAAGATCTGTAATGGTAGCTGAATAATACCTTCTGAATAATGCAGATTGTTGACCCACGTCTAGTAATTTTTTCATCGAGCACTTCTAATAGTATCTGTCTCAGCTATCCTGATCTAAGCCTTCAAATAGTAAATATTCTATTGCTTCCCACATAAGCTGTTTCAATGATTAGAATATTTGGTCTTATTGAGTTGATGTTACTGAAATCTGTTTATCTTCTAGAAGCTGGGTTGTCATGTTCTGTTATTCTAAATTGCAGGACAGTCTGCTATTAGAAATACTTGGTTCTTGTGAGTTCTTGACATTGATCAAGTCATCTTGACATAAAGTAAAAGTCTTAGTTTCTTGCTATTCAATATGGTTTTCCTCACTTCATATCATTGCTGTAATTCTTTTAGCTATAACCTCTTTAGTTTCTCAAGCTGTCATAGCCCATATTGGTCTCATTAAATTATTATTAATTATAATTAATTTGAAAGGTAGACAGAATTCCATTCAGATTTAATTTTTACACGACATTTTTACTAAAAGTGTAGATCTTACTGCTAGTGAGTAAGAAACCTTAAGAATTATAAAATCCAGCAAAATAAACTGTGCTCCTGAAAATGTGCTAAAGGAAATTTGCTAGAAGAAATGTTAAAAGGATGAGTATATACATGATTGAAAAATAATTAAAAAAAAACAAACATAAAAAAGGGGAAAATCTAAGAATTTTGTTCATGCTGTCCTCATTGTATCTTTGATTTTTATTACTAACCTTATAAAACATAATTGGGAAATCTACTTCTGCTACGGTTTGCACCAACAAAGGTGTGATCAAGCAAACTGACTGAAGACTTGACTTGGAGTTATCATTGCAAAACAAGTTTAGAGAAATTCCTTTATGTCCTTTAAAACCTAATATCTACAGAATTACCATTTTCAGACTACCAGATTGCCAATGTTTACACATATATATTTAACAGAGTTTGACTCAATACTTGGGATTGCTCACACGGTATTCATATGTGAGCTTCTGAAGATGTTAATATTTTTATTCCTCATTAATAGTTATATGTAAATTTAATGTTAATACTCCCATATATTCTAAATTACTCAAAGAGAAGCACTTACGGCAGGTGTAAACTTCAGAAAAAGAGCTAGAGATCAGAGTAAACAAATGGAAAACACTGAAAAACCCTCAGTCTACAACTGAAAAACTGAAAGGCAAGGGGAGGTAAGCTTCCTTTAATTTTGATATTTCCATGTGGATTCTTCAGTGCTCTAAGAAGTCTCTTCTGTCTCTCTGGTAAAGAGGAACACATATAAATACAATATATGTACACAAGCATAAACATACACTGTATGTTTTCTGATTGAAGGAAAAGGTCATGAATTGATAATACTATTTAAAACTTCAGAAACACTTGATTTAGGTCCCATCTTTAAACAAAAACTCAGATCTGAAGTGTTTGCTCAACATTTAATTTAATCTTGATTTTTTTTTTGTTGTCTAACTTTGATTATTTACTTTTTGATTAAACATAAATATATATTCCATAAATTTTTCCCAAGATTTGCCTCATGTAAATCTTCATTAGCATAACAGAATAAAGTTGTAAAAGATATGAACCTTCAGGCTGGAAACATACAGTGCTAGGTGTTACTCTAATAGGTTATCCTGTTTCTAATAAATTCTTTCCAGTCATGACCATTAGTCATATTCACCAAGTAATAGACTTACAGATGTTATTTATCTGAAAGTTTGCTTCAGATTCATTCTTTGGGTCATTGTCAGCATCTTTGTCTCCCTCACTCCATCTCACATTCTCGTGAACATATTATTTCTCCCTTCTTCAGTTTCCTTGATGCTTTCCCATAGTTTTATATTCAAATGTAAGAAACTTACTCTATCGTTTTCTTTTCTATAAAATCTATACAAACATAAATTTCATGTGAATTTTTTTTTGTATTTATTTGTATATCTGTTTTAGCCCAAGCACTTATAAAAAAACTACTAATGGAAATGGAAGAGATTTTTTTTCTTTTGTTGTCTTCTTGCCTTAATTAAAATTAAACATATTTAAGTATTATATTCTTCCCTTCTTCAGTTCTTTGGCGTGGCTTGGTGTGATCTTCTTTATTACTGACATCTCTGTCTTATTGGCTTATAGCACATGAGGACGTAATCTAGGAGTACAACGTTTTGAATAAGTTCTGAAATCTCTAGTGAATTTCAATTTAAGAAAAGGGTGAATCATCCCATTTGTTAGCATTTACAAAAAAATCGATCACTCTACCATTATTGTCACAAACCCAGTAATACTCTCTAGTATTTGCTACCAATGTTTTACAAAATCCATCTTGCTCAGCTGTCGTAAGATATAAAATAATCAGTTCTTCTTTGAAAAAAACGATCCTTTGCTGAGCAATTCCCCTAAAGGGTTTTTGTTGGTTTCCCTTTTTTTTTTGTTTTGTTTTTTTTTTCTTCTAATTTAATTATTTTGTTATTGTCAGGACTTCATAGAATTAAATATGTCTTCCTGTTAAATTCTATTGAAGAATAACCTTGTTTGCTTTTAACAGAATTTAAAATATCTCACAGTGACTGCCTCTATCATTCTAAATACAAGTATCTTTACTGGCTCATCTCTTATTTCATTTTTACACAGCACTCCAAGGATTATTTTATTTGGATGGAACAAAATCTCTGGGTGTGCAGAACACCATAGCACTTCTAGTCATGTATCTTATTGTTCATTGTACTGGGTCTGGCTGGGATGAAGTTATGAAGTCTTCACAGCAGCCCCTACGGCACTGTGCTTTGCATTTGTGGCTAATACAGTGTTGATAACATACCAGTGGTTTGGCTACTGCTGAGCAGGACTTGCACAATGTCAAGGTTTTGTCTCTTTCCCCCTCCCCAAGTGAGCAGGCTGCAAGTGGGCTGGAAGCTGGGATGGAACAGAGCTGGGATAGCTGACCCCGACTGGCCAAAGGGATTTCCTATAGGATATGATGTCATGTTCAGCAATAAAAGCTCTGAAAAAGGAAGAGGAAGGAGGGATGTTCATGGTTACCACATCTGTCTTCCCAATCAATTGTTACATGTGCTGAAACTCTGCCTTCCAGGCAAGTGGTTTTACTTTTCTGATTGAACAGCCATTATCTTGGTGCACAAGCCTTTTTGCCTGCCTTCAACTTATTTCTTCCCATTCCCTGGGAAAGGGCAGTGATTGAAAGGAAGGATAGGTGTTTGGCTGCACACTGGGTTTATGTAGCTCAAGATTTTGTAGCAGGCAGGGAGGCTGCAGGCATGGCTTCCCTGAGAAGACACCAGAAGCTTTCCCCATGTCAGGCAGAACCAGTTCCAGCCAGCTCCAGGACAGACCAACCACTAGCTAAAGTTGAGCCCATCAGCAATGCTGGTAGAACCTCAGTGATAATGTATGTAAAAAAAAAAGATTTAAAAATGCTGTGCAGCAGCAGCTGGGAGAGAGGAGTGAGACTATGAGAGAAACAACCTCACGAGTGCCAGTGCCTTTTCTCTGTTTCTTTCTTTTTTTTTTTTTCATATTGTTGATTACATTATGACCTGTTGAAACAAAAACTATTTCTTAGTGTTTGTTTGGAGTTTACTTAGAATTGCCTACAGCAGGGTTGGAATCTAGATGAGAATTTTTAGAGAACAACAATAACAAATAAAATTTGCTGGTTTTCTTATCAACATATCCAGATATGTAGGAATTTTCACTTAAAGAAATTAGAGTAACTTCTCAAGATATATCCCTTGATATACTCTAACCGGCATATTCAGCTGGTCTTGGGAAATTTTAGTCGGAAAACTGCTTTGTGCTGACACATTTCTAATTATATTAAGGATCTGTTTTTCAAACAAAGCTCCAAATTAACAGATATTAACACAGACCAGTTCAGATTTGCCTCAAGTGTATTCTTAACCTGGCATGTCAAACCTATCACTGTGGTGAGCTGTTATATTATGATTTTTTTATTTGTCTTAATGAAAAGGATGGCTTTTCTATTACAAATAATAGGAGAAAATGTTAGAAGAAGTGCAACCTGCAATAAAAGATATACTATGTCTAGACTGGTATGTTATTATTATATGCCATCAAGCTTTTTGGACATATTTCTATAATGCAAATGTTTGTGTGCACTTTCTACTTTGGGAAGAATAGGTTATGTACGCTGAGAAACATTCCAGATATGGCCTCATGTCTCATAAGTACATAATGAGCATTCTTGCCCAATTATTTAGATAATTAAATATTCTGCCAAATTACATTCTAGAAACAGCTTTTGTTATTGTTTCTATGAGCAACCCAATAAACTGGAACAATTGGCATTGTCAGGGAAGATTACCAGACCTCATGTGTATTGCAAAAGAGCAGGACATGGTTGAAAGAAACGAAACTTATACAGAAGCAGTTATACTGATTACTTCTTCCATTTCTATAGAAATGAGGAAGCTTTTCTGCTTGATTCAACTGGCTTTGCTAGAGAACAGGAAAATTTGCAACTACCATCAAAGAAAGGCTGTGGTTTAGAATTCTTTATATCTGCAAAACTAACCAGTAGTCTACATGATACTGTAAGCCACCCAGAGCTGACACCAAGTCTTCACACAGTTTAGACTCAGGCTTGACACATATTTGACCTAATATTTCATTTCTGTGTAATGGTTGAAGAGAATGATCTCTGAAGCTTGTACTTACACAGAGCCTAGGCCTTTTTTGCTTCTCACACCACCCCACCAGCAAGTAGGCTGGGGGTCCACAAAAAGTTGGGAGGAGACACAGCTGGGACAGCGAATGAATTCCTTGTTCTGCTTTGCTCGCGTGTGTGGCTTCTGCTTTACCTATTTAACTGTCTTTTTCTCAACCCATGAGTTCTCTCAGTTTCACTCTCTGATTCTGTCCCCCATCCTATTGTGGGGAAATGAGAGAGTGGCTTTGGGTGCTTAGCTGCTGGCTGGGGTTAAACCATTAAAGGTTGCTTCAAAAAAAGGCAATGATCAGGGTGGAAAATTAGAGCAACGTGTCATTGATTTACTGGGGAAGAGAACTGAATAAGAAATCATCCCAAATGTGGAAATGCACACTTAGGATCTGTCTTAGGCTGTGTAGCATGATGCTCATTTTTAAGTTATGAATAAGCCAAACGGAAGCCTTTATTCAAGTGAATTAAGTTTCTAATGCCAATAGCTATTCAACTAAATACTTGCATAAATTAATTCCAGAACTCTAAAACAAGAGTCAAGAAATATCAAAACAGTAAATGCTGCAGCCAGAATGTTAGGGGGAAAACAGTAACACCATTGATTTGTAATAACATGCTAAAGCTTTCTATATAAATAACAAAGATAATTTGTCCTTTCAAGCTTTGCAAGCAACAATCTCCAGCTTATGACAAGACTGTAAACAAACTCTTAGTTGGTAATAATATCAAGATATTTGAAATAAACATTAGAAAAAATAGCACATTATACTCAGTTGCAGGAAAATCAAAGTAACACAAAACTAGATGAAAAATTCTGAGAGGAATTTCCAGGAAAGGTAATACGTATTTTCTTATTTTATGGATCTGAGGTTTGGATACAGTCAGGCATGTTTGCAAACAAAGCTGAAATATGTAGATATGGATATGTAGATTGTTGTGTTACAGGAGGAACGGGGTAAAGACTCATATTTTATAATAGCACTATTGTCAAGAGTTCCAGCTTTAGACCTTAGGCTACAGTCTATTTCTTTACTCCTAAGAAATAGATGGTATGCTTCTGTTCTGTACACATTCGTCTTTTCCCTTTCCTTCCCAAATTTACACTGTCTCCTTCCTATTTCTCCAAAGTTTATTTTCCTTGTATGTTCCTTGATGAAAAGCATATTCCTGTAGTCTTCCAACAGCATAAATAATCATTTTTGTCATTCAAACCTATTTCATCCTCTCATTCTCCTTCAAGAGACTTCCTGTGTTCTGTTGTTTGCCTTGAGCTCCTTTTTCATTTCTTGCAGACTAGGCATAGATGCTAGCCCTGTGAGCGATAGCTAATTGGAATGGAATGGAATGGAATGGAATGAAATTAGAATAGAATAGAATAGAATAGAATAGAATAGAATAGAATAGAATAGAATAGAATAGAATAGAATAGAATAGAATAGAATAGTTGGAAGGGACCTACAATGATCATCTAGTCCAAATACCCGACCATTTTAAGGCTGACCAAAAGTTAGAGTGCGTTATTAAGGGTATTGTCCAAATGCTTCTTAAACAGTGACAAGTATGGGGCATCAGCCACCTCTCTAGGAAGTCTGTTCCGCTGTTTGACCATCCTCTTGGTAAAGAAATGCTTCCTAATGTCCAGTCTAAAATTCCTCTGTTGCAGCTTTGAACCATTCTCACACATCCTGGTACATGACACCAGGAAGAAGAGATCAGCATCTCCCTCTCCAAACCCCTTCTCAGGAAGCTGCAGAGAGTGATGAGCTGACCCCTCAGCCTCCTTTTCTCCAAATTAGACAAACCCAAAGTCCTCAGCTGCTCCTCCTAGGACACGCCTACAGCCCTTCCACCAGCTTTTCTCTGGACACATTCAAGGACCTGAATACCCTCCTTCACTTGTGGGTCCCAAAACTGCTCACAGTACTCAAGGTGAGGCCACACCAACACTAAATACAGCTGGATAGTGACTTCTTTTGACCGTCTGGTCATGCTGTGTTTGATGCACCCCAAGATGCAGTTTGCCCTCTTGGCTGCCAGGACACACTGCTGATTCCCGTTGTGTTTGCTGTCAAACAGTACCCCATAGACCCCTTTCTGCACGGCTGCTCCCCAGACACTCCTCTCCCAATTTATAACTTCTGCCTGGCATTGGTCTGTCCCAGGTATGGCATTTGGACTTGTTAAATTTCATGCCATTAATGAATGCCCAGCGCTCCAATCTATCTAGATCCCTCTGCAAGCTCTCCTCTCCCTCAAGAGAGTCACCAGCACCTCCCAGTTTAGTATCATCAGCAAACTTGCTCATGATGCATTCAACTCGTGCCTCCAGATAATTGATAAAAATATTGAACAGAACTGGCCCTAGAATTGCACCCTGAGGAACACCACTGGTGACCAGATGCCAGCCAGATGTAGCCCCATTTACTATAACACTCTGAGCCCTGATGTTCACTTAGTTCTTCGCCCAGCAGACTGTGTATCTGCTCATCTCACAGCTGGACTTGTCCAGAAGCATGCTGTGAGGACCAAAACCCTTAATAAAATCCACAAAACTACTTTTTGAAGTACACCTGTCTATCTGCCATTTGGTAATTTTGAAGTAATTCTTTGTGCAATCAATTTAGTTCCTCACTCTTCTGTGATCTATGCAGGTAGAGGCAGTTAATCTGTTCTCAAAAAAGCACTTGTGGTTCTGGTTAGCTGAGCAGCAGAAAAATTCATTTGGGGTTCTATCTATCACTGCTTCTTTCCTTAAGCAGGGAATACGCTAAATTATCTAGTATAGAAGGGTGCATCTATACCGGTGTAACACACCTACACAGCATTTGGTGTGGCTTGGGTATATCGGCTCGGTACCACATTATAACATGTGGGTATTTACTGAGCAGCCTCAGGGCTCAGACAAATGATCTAGTCATCCAAATCATCCGAGGTAATTAATTGGCTATGTTCTTAGTTCGCCTCTGACAAACGTGAAGTGAAATGACATCTTAATGAAAGAAAGTTAAGACATGCTATCTCAGTCCGATACAGCCAGATACCTTTTTTTTTTTTTTTTTAATTCAGGTGAGGTCATCAGCCAAGATAAACCAGATATTACCATGAATCTTCAGGCTACCCTTCATGTAGATAGATCTACCCGTTAGGGGCAGTGGCAATGCATGGGTTCCAATACTCTTACAAAATGTCTGTGGATTTGGATTGAAAATTATAATTTTAATATCTTTGTCTCTTTTAAGCTGCTAGACATTATTGTCACAGAGAAAAGCTGAAGTACAGAAACCTGAAAAAAAAAAAACCAAGCAAAATAAGACCAAGTAACATTTCCAAAACCACTTTTTAAAGTAACCCCACAATTTCCAATACAGTCCCACAGTTCTGATGACAATTATGTGATTTTGTGATTTCTGGAAGTTTTTGCACCAAGTTTTGGCTGTTATTACGCGTCTCATTCATTCCAAAAATATCTTATTCTGATAGAACAGAGCCTTCCCTAGCATGAAAGAAACTCATAAAAAAAATGGAAAAATTCATAGGGTGCACAGATTTTCTGCTGGTGGACACAGTCAATATCTGCCATATCCAGGTTTGTAACATCATGATACCACTGGAAAAGTCTCGTAGGTATTCTTTTCTGTATGAACATGTATAGCTTGGGCAAAATTTTTGCATTAAATTCCAGAATGAGAAATGAATACCACTAACTTCTTCAGCTTTCTTAGGCAAATAACTGAAAAATGCAGAAGAGGTAGGTGACAAGCAGATCTAAGTGAACAGTTCCACCAAGCAACTGAAAAATCTCTTCAAGGAGCAGGGAGTAATAGAACTGCATAGGTAAGGAAAGCTATCTTTTCACATGGACTTATGTGACATTCTGTATCCCAAGACAATAACTAAAGATAGAATAGATAGTGCATATGAAAATATTATTACATTTTCTCAGTATTGTCTGTAAGACAGGAAATGGCACTTGAAGGCTTTTTTTTTTTCATTTTGTAGTGTTGCTATAATAGTTAAATTGCATTGACTGCATTATTTGAATACGTCACTCTTTCGGATTAAAAAAATGCTTATTGAATCTGAGACCATTACAAGAGAAAGTGATTTTATGTTCAACTGCTTTTTACTAATAAAGAAAGTAGAATGAGATCTTGACTCTTAAAAAAAAAAAAAAGTACTTTATCAAACAGCAGGGGGCAATGAAACATAAATCAAAATAAAAAAGCTACTTTACAAAGCAGAGGAAACATAAAATAGAATATTACTACCTGAACATTCTGTTTGCTTTAGTGAATGTTTTATGAGCAGATAAAAATACAATGGAGATTTTTTTTGAGAGAAAAAGAAAGGAGAATTTTTCATGTAACCTACAAAAGTATATGACCAGAGGTATATGTAGTTTTTGATATGTCAGAAGCTCAATAATTTTCTTCTGTAGAAATTTTTAAACAGTTTTAAGTGGCTGTTAGTTTCAGGGCTATAAACATCCTTATATATCTGTAAGTTGAATGATATAAAAGCTATATGGAAATAAGATTCCACTGAAAACAAGAGTTTAGTTTCCTCTAAAAAAGCACATTGTAATAACTTATCACTCTTTCATTGCAGCATATGTTTAGTGTATGTAATTGCATTTTTTGTCATTCTTATTATTTATACAAAACAGTGTACTACTTAGACATTTGGGAGCCTTATTTATTATCAAAAGTGTTAACTAGTTTCAAATTTAAATGCAATTATCCATACATGCTGCAACTCATTTTCACAGCACATATTTCAGAGTTAAATGTGTAATTCTACATTTTGTCATTCAAAGGAAAGATTATCTTCTCCTTAGCTTACTAATATATTGAGTATATAACACACACTTTTCTGTCATATAGTCATTTATATGAATAATTTGTGCCAGAACTTCTTAGGTTTGTAATGTAAGGCCTTTAAGAGACATACTTTTACTGGTGGTACACATGCCCTATCTGTCAGAAGTATGAGTGGTGATATACATTTATAGTAGGAGGAAGGAAGGCATTTACATATAGGAATGTTAAAGCCCCCCACAGAGGGAAAAAAAAGGAGTTGTGTCAGTCATCGTACCCATTTTAGCAGCTGCATTGCAAGGGAAGGGTTTGCTGTGAGTGAAATCCATGAAAACGCCTGAGAGCCAAAGCTGACCTATTCCAAATGCCAAGGCAGTGTTAGGAGATGTTCTATCCAAGAGTCTCCTCAAAAATAAACATTTTCAGAGGATGTAAAGCTTCCCACTAGAGTTAGCACTTAGTTTGTACCAGCCTTTGCTGCCTGTAAGTACCAGGAAGGAGGAAATCTGCCTCAGCCCCTGCATAGGATAATGAAAATATCCAGTTCCCTGGATTACTCCACCATAAGGAGTTAATCTGCTCATACCTCTTATTAACCAAATCCATGCTTGCCAGAAAACTAGGTGAAAATTGGATTGGGATGAATTTTTATGATTGATATTAATAAACAGGGAAAAAAAAAGTCTTTCAAATCAGTCTTGGATCCTTTCTGATCTTCTCATGTGAATTTCCTCTTCGCTGAGGTAGAAACTTTTTAACCTACTTGCAGGAAAACTGGCCCTTTGTTGATTTCTATTACCTATGACTCTTAGGTTTAGTAAATAGGACCAATTATCATTCTGGACCCTCCCTAACTGCCTCATCTATGTTGCTACAGACCACTTCATGTTATTTCCAGCATTCCTTTTCTTCTTCCCAGCCTTTCTCTATCAGTATCTCTATCAGTTAGGTTTCCCAGTTCTTGCACTAAGTTTCACAGCGAGCTCGAACAAGTCCAGCAGTCAGTGACTCTTTGCAGCACTGTGACGTGCAGGATTGTTTCACTGCTGCTCCTCTGCTCAGAAAGACAGGAAACTGCAGTAGGTTCTTTGACATAATACACATAATCTCCCCTGAATCATGGGGAGATTATCAAATGTCATATTTTTTTCCCTGCCATTTTCTTCTCAAAAACAATTAGAAAATTTAACATTAAAAGAAAACGTAAAGCAAAACTAGGAGATGCTATCTACATGTAGTGTTATGTATCATGGCATAAACAATCTTTAAAGCTGTAAAATGAACAGTTTGTACTGAAGCAATTCACATATAGATAACTATACTGTATTCTGACAACTCTATGTTTCTTTTCTTCAATGACTTGACCTCGTACTCCACACTTTGTATACTTTTGTCTTGGAGAGATAACTACTTCTGTCATTGTCAGCTAGAAAACACTGAGAGGATGCAGTAATATTGCACGAAGAAGTACAAATCTGTCATCTCCTAATTTCTAGGTGCTTAATTCTGCAAATTTAACTATATTAATTTAACATATTTTTTATATTTAATTACAAGTGTTTTTTTTACAATTTTTTCTCATATAGTTATTTAATGGAGTTATGACAGTGACGTTTTAATATTTATGTCACTTTATTATTCTAAATAAAAGGCTCATGTAAATATTATTTGCTGTATGAAAGAAAATGATCTAAACATTTTAACCCTGTGAGGCAACAAATGATAACTTAAAGGCCTTGACGGCTATGTTGTCACTGTTAAAACCAGGAAGAATTGTGCTAATTTCCAAGGAATTTGGATTGCTTCCTATGAAGACAAGGCTTAGAAAACTTACAGTCCCTATGATGCCTAAGTTTCATATGTGTAATTATGTTAGTAATGGAAAGATAATATGTAAGAACATACTTTGCAAAGCCTATTGTGCATATTAAGCATTATTATGCCATAAGCCGTGGAAAGCGAGGAAGTACATATAAGTGTTACAAATATCAAAGTTGAAGAAGGAATTAGAACAATGATTCTTTGTACCCAGTTGCAGTCAAAAGATACAGCCCTTCTGTATAGGAATGTGTACTTAAATGTTTATGAAGCTGTATCTGTTCTAACCAATAGTAGACCATAACTTTTGCAATGTTCTAGATGTAGCAGATACACTTCTAAGTAGTGTCTGTGCTATGTCACAAACACTTTATGTTACATTTTGTATTCCACTGCAAAGCTCTAGTGTTGTCATATTACATATTTAGCTTCTAAAATTGATTGATTGCTTCAGAGAAAAGTGTATATGGTATTCCACTTCTTATCTCAGTCAATGTTTTACTCAATACTGTGAAGTAAATTAAAATAAAGTGTTTAAATCTACTGCTTATGATAAAGAAGACCAAATCGCATTCTAATAAATGTGAAATACAACTTGTCATGTTCCTTTCACTTTGTAGAAATGCTACCACAAGGCTTAGCCAGTTAAGTCTAATATGTTGACATTTATTTTTGCTGCAATAAATGTTAGGATTATATTTTTGCATTAAATTCTGGCATTTTTAAAGATCACGATGACAAGTAATTTATTCTTCAAATCACTCTGGTTTGTTTTTACTTTTTGAATATGGATTTGGCCATGTGTCTCCAAGGCACAGTACAAAGCATATTTCATATGTTTTGCAACCTATTAGTTTGATTTAAATCCACTTTTTCTGTCAGGATTTATGCAAGCCTTTCTTGATGTTATTTGCTCTGAATTATTGCCCAGAAATAATCACACTGAATCCAATTTCACACGGGCTGTGTGGCCTACGAGGTCTGTCACTGTAAAGCTTTTAAAGTTTTTTTCAATGGAGGTGATTCTTCAAATTTGTTCTAAATACAGCATGGTTTTGTTTTATTTTCATATTTACCCCTTCCTCTCAAAGTATGATTCATTTTTTTGTGTGGAGTAAGTACGTAACACTCTGTAAGGAAGAGGGAGAAAATAAGATTTTTGCTTATACTATAGAACTATATAATTCTAAAATACAAAATAAATGAAGGACCTACATACAGTTAAAACTGCACCCGTTCAAATGTGTTTGCTCTTTCAATAAATGTGCAATCTTTCAAAATATTTTTACATATTTGCACGTCAACTTTCAATGGTTTGAAAATGAAATGCATTCTTTGGAAGGAAATGTGAATAATAATATAAAAAAAAAGGTTCTTGAGTTTTGGAATTATGCTAAACTTCTGTGCTCAAATGTCTCATTCAGAACTCACCCCTACAAAATCATCCACAAGTTTTTGTCTTCTAAAACACTTAACAAAAGCCCTTGCAATATTCTGCTGCTTAGTTTGCATATCTAAGCCTGCCCAGAGGCAGACTTAACTTACATTCTGACCATTTCTGATTACTTACTTTTACCTCATCTTCTTTGTGAACAGGTACATATGTTGGCAGCACCTGCACTGAATATTTACCCTCAACATTAAAACAAATTAGCAACCCCCCAAACAGTTAAAGCTGAAAAAGTGGGTCCTTTTAATGTTTTTCTTTCTTTTTCTGTGGGCTTCTTGTTGTTTGTTTTTGTTTTGTCTTCAGAAACCATTTTAAATTTTAACCAAATACTTACAGGTTCCTTAATTATATTTATTGTAAATCAATAAAGCCATTAATCCACAGAGCGCGGAGGTAGTTCAGAGGATATGATGTTTCTCCAAGACAACTACAGTACTTATTTATTCCTGACAAAGGCAGCCTGGTATGACAATTGTTATATATTTCTCAACTCCCTGATCTTAGAATCTGACTGCATGCGGTCTAACAACCTTAAAAATAAACAAGCAAGCAACCAAAACCACAAACTCAAACATCTTTTATAGCCTTCACAGCAGTCAATAGAAAAGCTTGGGAAAGAAAGAAAAGTGCAGTCTAGGGACTTGGGAAGTAGAAGACAAGTGTTAAGAGTTCAAGAATTAAGTTATTTGTCTAAGGTTATGTCTACACTTCAGCCTGGATGAGAGTACTAATAAGAGTAATAAGTAATACTACTTATTATTACTTATTACAATAATAGTGAGCCCACACTCAAGAAAGCAAAGATTTGTGAGATGATACAGAATCACAGAATCACCTAGGTTGGAAGGGACCTTTTAAGATCATCTAGTCCAACCAATAAAAAAAAAAAAAACCACACCAAAAAAAACCCAGCCAAAAAACACACACACACAAAACACCACCCAACACTAATCCATATCTCCGAGCACCCTGTCAACTCCTCTCTTGAACACCTCCAGGGATGGTGCCTCAACCACCTCCCTGGGCAGCCCATTCCAATGCCTGACAACCCTTTC
>JAHREE010000245.1:11089764-11224231 GCA_033628505.1 Tringa tobata
CCCCTTGTCCTCTCACTGGCAACTACTGAAAAGCGTCTGGTTCCCTCCTCCTTCAGTCCGCCCTTGAGATACTTATAGGTATTAATAAGGTCTCCCCTCAGCCTTCTCTTCTCCAGACTAAGGAGTCCCAGCTCTCTCAGCCTCATGGCTGAGTCATGGTTTTCTTCCAGCAGTCATGGTTTTCTTCCACCAATTCATTTTGCTTAATGATCACAATGATTTTGTCAGAACTTCAAGAGTCAGTCTTCAGTTCTGTGCTTCTTTCTACAACCCTCTCTTAGCTTCTCACACCATTCCCCTATGTCAGCTACGGACAACCCATAACATTCAATGCTGGCAAATATGCAAATTACGTGATCAATACTGTGCTGACGTCCCGTATCGCCCTGTTTGTACAATGTCTTGGCCCCTTTGGTGAGTGTCACACTGGGAGCTTCCGGTTCAGTTGACTTTTCCCCGTGACTTCCAAGTTCTTTTGAGAAACGCTGTATGGAGTTTCCCATAAATTACAGTGAATTACAGTTTGCACATTACTAGATGTGTGACTGAGGTTTAGTTTTGCTAGAAAACAATTTGCTTGCTTTCCTCATCCAATCCATCGATACAGATCAGTGTGCATCCATCACCAGCCCTCTTCATCTCTTCAGAAGAGTATCCTCTGTCACTTAACTAAAAGGCCAAGACTCATTCAGATCAGGAACTCGCAAAAAATATTTCCACTAAAAGTCTTCTGTTTATTCTACTTCTGAGATGGCATATGGGTATAATTTGATTATTTTGGTTTTGTATCACAGTCCCATCAGTAAATTTCTGATCGTGTTCCTCCTTGTGCATATGAATACACAAATACACACATTCTTGCTACTGCTACAGATTTACTGACCATTCCATGCATATAAACAATGATCTGACGCTAAAATGGAATATAATTCACTCCAGTTCCTTGAAAGCTGCTTTCAGTAATCTTTGAATCAGGCTGCTGGTGTTACAGATTTACTGCAGGAATTTGTATTTTGGTAAGAACTCTGTGAAATTCCTCAAAGCCCATCTTAGGCCACTGTCTCCTCTCACAAGTAGTTGAAGTGAATATGAGCCGTCACTTGTGATATCATACATATTTCTAATTCCACAGAACCAAAAAAGAAGCAAAAGCTTCAGGAAATCATTGACTTCTTTTGTCCAGTGTTAGTTCTGCTCCTGGAAGTTACCTACAACTTCTTCCAGGAAGAATGATTACACCATTGGTTGACATAATCTCTAAACTTCAAGGACCTGGAGACAGGGAGATGGTAAGAGGGAATCATACCCAGATGCATGGTACATGGCTATTTTTCCAGTATTCTAATCTGTACCGATGCATAGTATTTATTTTGCCCCAAGTGCAGAAGTTTGACATTCTACTTGCTGAAGTTTAATGGTTTTATATTGGCTCATTTGTCAGCTTTCTTCAGGTCCCTCTGAACGGTAGCTCTGACATTTGGTACATCGGCCACTCCCCTTATATAACAATATTGCTGAGCATGAATTCTATGTTATCATCCACATCATTGATTAAGATATTGAACACTATTGGTCCCAGCATTGACCCTTGAGGTATTCCATTTGTTACAGGTCACTGATGATGTCAAGCCATTGATCATTACCCTTTGATTCTGGTTGCTCAATCAATTTTTACATGATCATTTATCTTTACTTGTTAAATGAATTTGTCTAATTTTATGAGTATATATTGTAGTTTACGTAGATCCTTGGGTTACAGCAGATCAATTCTGCGATATCTTGTCACACCCACTGCTTTTTTGTTCTCAGTCACTTCTAAGCACCAATATTCTGTTAAAACACCACTTCCAGCACATCTTCAAGTGAAAGCCCACAATGAGTTTAATTTTCAAGAAGTCTGATGGAGAGATTTTTCCTTAGGTGGCAGCATACGTACAAAGAGGAAGAGATATATATTGCCTTTTAAATGGCTTGTGCAATATCCATGTTAATTATGCATGAAATGGACAATATGGTGATATCCTGAGTAAAACTTACAAATTGAACTATTGTAGCCTTTAGTGGAGTGCAACTCCTTTGCCCTCAAGCACCTTCCCCTGGCAAATTAGCAGAGAAAGTGAGTTAGATGAGGTTAAAAAAAGAATACGTCCTCTTGTGACATAATGAAAATATGCACCTTCCTTCATGTCATTGCACTTCTCTAAATCTGCATTCTTTCTCATCTCTGTACTGCTTTTCTTCTCTTCTTGTATAAAGCACATTCCTGTCATTATCAACACACTATCCAGCCTCAGGCAGTTATGATTACCATACACCCCAGAAGAAGAATCTTCACTAATTACTAATACATATGACTTTCTCACTGTTCATCAAGGGTAAATTGTGATACTAACCTTGAATCTTTATAAGACACATAACACACACTCAATGTTGAGAGAGCTTTTGGAAGACTAGGTCTCCATGTCAAATATGTGAAAAAGGGGGCAGAGGAAAAGGGAAAAAAAATAAATTTAACAATATAAAAAAGGTATAATTGTTGTGGAAAACATACTTTGATGAGACAAGAAAGCATTTGCTGGTTTGGAAATTATTAATAAATTTTCATTTTAAAAGGTCAGTGTAAGAATTGGGGCATTCATTTCTTTCTTTTTTCCTCCGCTGCTACTTCCTTCCACTTTTGCATCCTAGAAACTAGACCTGTTCATCAGTCCTCAATCCTCAAAAAGGGTCATGTGATATAAAAGCCCAATCTCTGACACCAGCTCTTCAACTAGTTATTGATCTGTAGCACCCATTGCTCCTGATGAAGCCTTTCCCTTTTACCATCAGGACTGAGGAAAAACTATGTGGACTCCCATGGCCTTCACCCTCACAACCAGTTCTGTGAAGCCGCTCTTGACGTGGTTGACATCTGCCCTCACAGTACCGCTGTTGCAGATGGAAGCGAAGCACCTAACTAGTGGAGAGAAGCAGCAATTTATTTATTGATATAAAACAAGGATTTAACAAAGCTTGGTGGTAAATGCGATGGTGTTTTAACAAGATTCAATGGCAATGCACACCTGGTTATTTACTGCATAGAGGATAGGGTCAGACAAGCCATCAGGGAGAGACCCTCCTGCTGAGTCACGAGATTCAGAAAGGACCTTCTTGCTTTCTAGACTCCTTCAGTTCCTGAGACTGGATGCAGTCCTAGTCCCAGACTTGGTCAATGGTTTATGTCTACGCGCAATCAGTCTTTTATATCACTTAGCTAAGATTTCAACATTTATCATGCTGTTAGTCACTTACCAAGGGTCTGCTGTGGCAAGGAATCTTTCAGTCTTGAGAAATAACCTTGAGAGGTGTCCCTGCTCAAGGGGGGTGCTGTCGTGCTGCCCACTGCTGTGCAGGAGAGCCCTCAAAAGGCTTTTGGGCTGTTCACTATTTATGGGGGCAAGATGATTGACCTATAGTCATATTTGCATATTGACCACAGCACCAGTATTGCTCAAGTTAACCCTTGGCTATCGTGCTGTTATGTGTCTCCCCATGTTGAGCTGGATGGAGCCATCACAACTAGATGTACCACCACAGGTGGTTATCACTTGGACAGGGTTACAGGAGATAAAGGTCAGGTTGGTGGCTGGGGAGGGAGAGTACACTGTCACAACCACTGGTGCTCATGTGGGTGAACAGCAGCAGATATTAATCCAAGGGCTGGACAAGCCTCAGCAGCCTCTCCACATCATCAGGTGGCTGAACCTCTTGCAAGGAACAAGCCTCCTTAGATGGTAAGTGGGACTGGCAGATGGGGGCCTCCATTCCCTATAGGAAGGAGTCTCCAGCTACTACCGCCTGTTGCTTTCTCTTGCTGTTGACTTGACAAAACCCCCCAAGTATATGAACTGTTTGTGTTGTACTTCAATTTACAGAAAAAGGTCAAAACTCTAGGAGGTTTGTGCTGTAATAAACAAAACTAATCAGATGGCATATTGTTACAATAACCTGTATACAGTAGAGATTTCAGATAGACTACCAAGATACAAGAAAAGAAAGAATAAGAAAAAGAAAGATAATAGATGCATCTAAATAAAACTGTGAACACAAAAACAATGAAAAAAACAGCTGAGAAAAGATTTGAGAAAAAAAGAATACATCTTTTCAAGTATAATTCTGAAATAGAAGGTATGAGAGTGGATACAATATAAATCTAGAGGCAGAATGAGACAAAAATCAATGCGTTTTGTATAGCAAGAACTGAAATGATTCAGAGGTTTTCTGCTAATACTATAATATCACTCAAGCAACACCATTTCAAAATTACTGAGATTTTTGTTTCACTATTGAATTTCATATCAGGTTTCTTTTTGAATATTAAGTATTTATTAAGGGGGAAGGTTTAAGTGGTTTTTTCCATTTTAAATCAGAGCTTATACTTCAGAACTTTTATGTCCCGAAAGCATACTTTTCTCAGCAGAGACAAGATTTTGGGGGAACATATTAAATTTGGTGCAGGTATGTAGGTTTTCAAGGGAAAAGAAAGCTGATCTTGACTTTTTTTTTTTTTTACTTTTTTTTTTTCCCTAACCTTAACCTCTCCAACCGGTTTGAACTGGTTGAACTTACAGGCAGAAAATGGAGAACTGGGGACAGGAAACATTTTTGTTCTTTGGGGCTAATCTCATTCTCGCAATAACAATGTTGGAAAAAAAAATCACTAGAACTCCTTTAGAATTACTTCTTTTACATATTATTTTTGCAGGAAGGGGTGTACTACACCATGTCATGTCCCATACTCAGGTTGTGGACAAAAACATTAAAAAAAAGTCAGTTTTATACTTTAACTTTTATTTGGCCTTTTCCAATATCTGTAGGACGCTACAGACTTCTCAAAAAGTACTTAAGTATTTTATCTTTTACACCTAATTCAGGCAATAAAAAAAGCTACTTTACTATTTCTTTTTAATTCCAGAACACTAAGTCCAGAACACTAAGTCTTGGGATTAAAGATTAATAAAAGAAAACTGCAGTTCTGCAATTTGACCTTTATTCTGAAGTAAAATACTTTCCCACATGTTAAACTCAGTCATTTGCATTTGAACTCACTCTCATCCATTAATGCTTGCGGCTGGTTCTGAAATTTGTCTACTGGTGAGCCCCGGAATTAACTTTACCTTGTTCTTCATCTATATTCTAGCCACCTGGCATCAGAAAAAAAGGCAGTACATGGAAAGGTATATTCAAATCTGTTACTCTTCCTGTTCCTGATTTAAGAGGTAAATTTAGTGTTCCTTGCTACTGAAACTTTCATCATGTATTTAATTTGTTAAGAATCACAAGGCATACAGAAACACTGCCTCTACAATAGCTTGAGATCGAACAATAATGAAAGAAAGTTTTATCAAGAAAAAAATCCACACAACTTTGAAACTTCCATAATAAATATTACGAGCTCTAACATTAAGCCAAAGAAATAAATAATTACTGCTGTCAAAGACAGAAATATTGTTCATATGTTTAAGTGCTACATATCAATAAAAATGGGACAGAGAAATTTACCATTAAAAAGAGTCAATTTCGTCCTGCATAATCACTCTTTAATATAAATTGCTGTTTGCTGTTCAAACTGGCAAACTAACTTTGAGACCATGCAAACGCCCAATGTTTCAAAAATATATGAATTTTTACAAGACCATGGCTCAAGGACAGGCAGTGGGTGAGGATACATCTCTTTCTCAGGCGCACAAAACCCTTCTAATTCCCAACTGAAAAAGGCTCTTCATAGCATTGAAAGTTACAATGACTGTCATGTGAAGCTAATGACAGACTTTAAAATAGATTTCTTCAAGGTTAATGAATTTAAACTCCCATATCCAAAACCTTCCTGGCAGTAAAACACTCCCACTTTGGACCATTATTGGTATGATCTTTCTAAATGTTCGCCTCAGTACAAAATGCTGCCTTATACATTTCCAAAAAATACATATTTTTCTGTGGTATGTAATATACAAAGAACAGTCTCCTCTGCAGCAGCCTACAGGCAAACTTTAGTGGATTAAAAAGCAGCCTCTATGCCTCTAGAGAAGCTTAAAAAGACAACAAAGTCAATTAAGTTATAAGAAATCCTTTATTTTTATGAAGAGGGAACATATTAGGAATTTTATTATCAGTCAGTACTGTAGCGCACATGTTTCTCCTTTGCAATTTAGAAATCCTGATTTCTGTTGCAAAATTAACCACTACAGTTCAAACAACTGAGATGCTCCTTAGAGGAACACTATAGAGGTTTTTCAGTCTCTGTTGAAAAATGTAATGTATCTTAATTTAGAAGCTGAAACCTACTCCAAACTGTTTTATTACTTAGACCTTGATAAATATCTTAGAAAAAGATTTTATTATTACCATGAAGCAAGACATTTCAGACAATGCATAAAATTACCTACTGAACTCAATGTAGGCTGTATCTTTGAAACAATCAATTCAAAATGCGGTGCCAAGTGCTACAGTGATAAATGAAGCAGTCAGAGACTCTTGCTAGCACCTTTTGCGGAATGACAAAGCACAAGAAACCTTCCACAGATGTTGAAATTATGAGGGAACAAAGCAGGTGCTTAAATCCTATTTACTAAAAATAGAAACAATCACCAAGTTACAAAAGGAGCCCACATTTCATATGTCAAACTCAACCTGTGCTGTGCAGTGTTTACTACTATACCATTTTATGATGAGCCTAATACTCCACATTTTGGTCCATAATAATGCATCTGCTCTAGATTTTACAGGCAAGGTAAAGGTTCAGGCTACATTAAATAAGTCTTGTTAAAGTCTTGTTGGAAAATTAATCATTATATTAAAATATATTTAGTATGCCTCCCACAAAATTAAGTTTGCCATCCTACTAACATTCCCACTAATTTTTCTTTGCTATTTGAGCTAAACTTTAAACCTGGGGATAAAACATTTTGATAATTCCGCAGTTTTAAAACAAGATAAAATCAGCTTTTAAATATAAACTGGGGAGACATTATAGTCACATGGCATTAATAATGGAATTGTTGTACTTATCTATTAGTGGTATATCAAAACTTGTTTTCACTGTTCTATGAGCTCCCTCAGGGATCTTCTGCATCCTTTATGAAAAGCTCTTTTTTCTCTCTCTCTTACTTAAAATCACACTTCCAACAATTCAAGAAGACCTTTTCTTGTAGCTTCTGTCTGTCTAAAGAGAAGAGCACCATGAATGAGCTCTATGATATCTCTGGGAGATAAAGATCTCCCAGATCCACAATCTTGTGAGATCTTTGGCTTTTAATATGTCATTCTTTGTCATTTATCCAGTCCAGCTTACCCACATTGCAAATACATATATTAATAACAGCTGCTATCATACTTTCATCTTGATTTAATTATATAGGAATATATATATATGTATAAACAATTCTTTAGTATGGACAAGATTTTTTAATCTACTTTTTTGAATCTTACCCTTTTAGGGTCTTTTTGACCCAATCACATGCAGCAGTAGAAGAATCACAGAAAGGTATAAACAAAGAAAATGCCACTAAATGGTTATGAACTCCCTTATTTAACAGATGAATGAGTGATAATAGTCCTGTGATTGTCTTAATTGACTTTTCACTTAATCAAGATATTTTCTGTGGGATTCTTGTCACTTCTAGTTTTTCTGCACTTTTGCTAGGTTGGGTTAGGGAAGGACATTTTATAATTTACCTGCTGTCTCAAATACTCTTCTTAATTTTGCAGCTTTGGATAAAACATTTGCTGCACTTGATAAATAACTTGGACTGGGGACAAATATTTTGGCAGAAACTGTTATTGCCTTTGGAAAGCAAAACCCCTGAGAACCGAATGATAAGGAGGAAACTGCTTTGCTGGAATTTATCTTTACGTGGACATTTAGTGCACTGGTTCTTAGAATGGTTCATGTTTAAATAGCTGAAAAGACAACGAACTTCAAGCCTAGAGAGAGAAAGGGGAAACGTTAAAAGAGAGAGATTTCAATCTGGCTAATGCTCTTCATATAGTTAAAAAAACTAAATAAGCCATTAAAGATGCAAAATCATTACCTATTGTACAATCTAATGAGGTTTCACTATAGGACAGATGCAGAGAAGGAGAGGAATAATTCATTTTACAGTTTGGGGTATTTTTTGAAAAATTTCTATCTATTCCTTCCCCAAGAAAAAATATTTTCTAAGACCATGCAACTTCACACAACAGCTCATCATAGGATTGGAAAGGTGTCTTATGGTCATCAAAGTAATTATCACTAATGGAAATTGAAAAAAATACAGACTTCTTAAAAAAGCTTTACTTCCTTATTATTTCACCTGTAAACTGAAAAGAAAAAAAAAGAGGAGATATACATAATTTAACTTTAATCAAAGTTCAAAAGGTATTCTTATTTGGTTTTGAAAATTTCTTTATTATCCCTTCAGCTACAACACGAAAACACCAACTCAAATTCCCAGAGGTCATTTGTTGCTTTGACAACACATGGGCAATAGCCACAGTCTGTAGAGGACAAACACTAGTTTATTCTCAGGTATCTTCAAGAATCCCTTCCTTACTCATGGAATAAATCCTCCTTTCTTGTGAATCCCTCCTCATACTCTTCTATTAGAAATTTTCCACCGTCCTTCCCACATGAAGAAGATGTCTTTCCCCTCCTTAGACTGGAGGCAGAGTCTGGTTTGTCTTGCCCTCCCTTTCTATAGGTAGTGGCTCAACCAAACCAACACTCAAACCAGAATTGTACAGTTTTCATGGAACAAAACTACTGGACAGTCTTTGAAAAGATCTACCAGATTACCTCATCAGAAGCAAGATCAGTCTCTATAAAGCTCCTGAAACTGTCTAGGTCTCTTTATCTAGATTTATGTGTCAGGGACTTCCAGTGATTAAGGACTTGGGCTTCATGCTCAGGAAGCTGAAGGAAATGTTGACTAAACTAAAAAGATACTGATATCTCTGTTGGAGCTAGAATCTCTCTAAGATCATTTATTGCTGCTGAAAGGTTATTTAACTGTCCACCTTTTTAATGAAACATACACACTTTTTTACACTCCAATAGGGCAAAGAACTATGCAAGTGATATAGATCCATCTTCTTAAATGGGGACTACCTTTATAATATTAGCACTATGCTACCTAAGTGTTAATCTTTGTTAGTTGTTATGTGCACATAGCCAAAACGTGACAGACCTTACCAGAACACACACCCTTGGCAAGGCAAGTAAGCAACCCTGGTACCAGGTTACTCTGTGTTAAGTTTTGCATGCCAACGGTAGTTTAATTTCAACAAGCTAATAATCACCCCCTAAAAATCCCATCTAACAGCAGAAGAAAAAGTTCTCAAAACAAAAGTTTAATATTTTGCACTGCAGAAGAGTGAGCGACAGGAAAGTATGCACTCATCCACAGTAAGGCATAGGTCTGGTTTAGCATAAATAGACCTACGTCAAAGTTTTGACAGTATAATAGCCATTCTGAGAAGCATTTGGCACTGGGGTACTAATTAGTTGGAGGAAAGAACCTTGCTGCCACTTTTTTTTGAAGGACCTTAAGAAATATTTCTCAGTTAAATATATCTTAACATTTAATAAAATAATGTGAAAGTCTGATACTTCATTAGAAAGTGTTATCTTACTACATACCACCATCTTAAACATCTTACTCAGAAAGATAAATGTATGTTTTCAACGAAGACAAGTACATGTATTTTCCAGAAAAATGTTATATTCTGGCACTGCCACTGCACTTCAAAAAGGCAGGTTTACTATGGCAAAAGCCCACTAAATGAACAAAGAGATTTCTGGTTATTTTGGAATGTTTTAGATCAAGCCCATCAAAGGTCACAATTGTAAGTGATGTTGCACCCCGTTCCTTCTGTGGTTTACTGTTATCCTAGAATCATAGAACGGTTAGAGTTGGAAGGAACCTTAAAGATCATCGAGTTCCAACCTCCCCTGCCATGGGCAGGGACACCTCCCACCAGACCAGGTTGCTCCAAGCCCCATCCAGCCTGGCCTTGGACCCCTCCAGGGCTGGGGCAGCCACAGCTTCTCTGGGCAACCTGTTCCAGTGCCTCACCACCCTCACAGGAAAGAATTTCTTTCTAAGTTATCTATGCACAGTGTAAATTTACATATAATCCTTTAAAAACTAGCGCAATGTATTTTTGCTGTGGACAGGAGAGATGCTCTCAGTTCTGTTTATTCCATTAAATAATTTAACATGGTTTTCTTTAAAAAGCATCTGTAAAACCTCTATTTTTTTCATTTGCTACAATACTGTCCTGTTTTCCCTTTCCACTTGCCAGCACCAAATTACATTGATATAACAAAAGCGCACTTTGCATGCCAAGTAACCTTGCAGCTGAACAGGTCAAACTGCCACGGAGACACCACCTGCCACTTTATTACAGACTTGCTCGGTACAGAAGGTCACAGCTACTTTTCAGGTGAATTGAACCCTAAGGGCTCAGAAAGAGTTTGTACCTTAACTTCTCCTTGAAAGGAAGTGGAGACGGTGAGTGAAGCAATTTTAAGCTGTGCAGGGCTACTTCGGGAAAAAAAAAGTGACCCTTAGAGATGATTATTTATACAGTATTAATTACTCAATTTGAAGCCTATTTTACACTTCTATCTGAGAACACTAAGCAGGGATTCAAACTTCTGTTTCAAAAACTTCTCTGAACTTAGTTTGCTTTAGGCATTCCTTTTCTGTGGAGCTATGAGTAACCGGTGAATGTGATAATTTAAGTATATTTAAAGAGAACTTAATAACTTTTTCCATATTAAGTTCCATGTAGTTATATGTAGTTTCTTCACCTACCAGTTTTATGAAGTTGTAAAATGTCCATTGCTGTGGAATTCAATATTTATCATAGAATGATAGAATGGTTTGTGTTGGAAAGGACCTTAAAGATCATCGAGTTCCAACCCTCCTGCCATGGGCAGGGACACTTCCCATCAGACCAGGTTGCTCAAAGCCCCATCCAGCCTGGCCTTGAGCCCCTCCAGAGATAGGGCAGCCACAGCTTCTCTGGGCAACCTCTTCCAGTGCCTCACCACCCTCATAGGAAAGAATTTTTTCCTAATATCTAGTCCAAATCTCCCCCCTTTCAATTTAAAACCGTTACCCCTGGTTCTGTCACTCCACTCCCTCATAAAGAGTCCCTCCCATCTCTCCTGTAGCCCCCTTCAGGTAGTGGAAGGCTTCTATAAGCCTTCTGTAAGTCCTCTTCTCCCCAGAGCCTTCTCTTCTCCAAGGTTTTTGAAGAAAGTAAAAATCAATGCAAATTAACAATGAACTACAATCTGACAACAACAAGTAAAACTCTAACCTCTTTGTTTGTCTCATCTGTTTATAAAGTGTATCCTAGATGGTAAACCCTTGGGGAAGAATTAGCATTTATATCAGGTTTCCTAAATAGTCTGCAGTCATTTCACACTAAGATATCTCTAGGAGATATCTAATATACTACATTATTGTATGTTTTATGAACATAAAAGAACCCTCAGACTGTTCTGTTTCTCTTCTCTGCCTCTCCTTTACCCCTCCATATGAACGCAGAGATGATAGGATCATAGAATGGTCAGAATCATAGATGAGGTCAGTCGTATTGAGAACACCAGACAACAAATGGAGGGAAGAAGATCTGCAGAGAATTAGGTCTCACATGTTCTAGGATTTATAGAACTGCTCATTCAGTGTTCATACATGTTAGTCCTAAGAGCCCTGAAGCCTAGTTGTGACACAGCGTAACTGTCATATATGAGTAGCCTCAATACATATGGACAAAATGAAATAATATGATACTGAATCTAGAAACGGAATGACTAACTACACATAAAATTTTCTTATAATCAGGAAATCATGTTCAGTGTGTTCCACTCCTAAAACGATTACATATTGATGAGAGCAATATACTTTCACATTCACAAGAATAGTTATATTTGTCCATCAATATACATCTCTCTTTATTCACAATTTGTAAACAAAAAAGACTAACATTCGAATTAGGAATAATTTTAGACAGTTCATCTGTAAGATGGTAAAACTTGGGAGTCCTTAGAGATTCTTTGGACACAGATTGACAATAAAATGTGCATGCAAAGAACAAGCCAGTGTTTGCCCTGGAGATCTCTGAATCTGCGTGGATTAAAAACATACAATATGTGAGCAGGAGTGTTAGGAAGAAGAGGGCTTCAGGGAGGAAGCATATCAGAATAGCTTAGAGTAGATATTTCATTTTTACAAGGTTAAATCTTGGAAAGGAGTCACTGTGTGACGTGTTCAGACCACACTGACAAGGCTCATCTACTTGCTTGTTTTTGCCATAATGAAGAGATGTCAAAAAGGGACCAGGAAACCTCAAATCTTACAACTTCTGGTATGCAAAAGCATCTCTCCAAAATGGATCTGACTTGGAAATTTAAAACTCTCGTAAATGTTCATAAAACACAATCATCATATTCACTGGTATACTAGAAAGTCTTAAAAGCATTTGGTACTTCTTTTATAATAAAGCTTTTACATATGAAGAGTAATTTAACTGTCTTCACAGCACTTCTCCCTCCCAAAACAGCGATAGGAAGAACACATTAGATATATTTCTACAATATTCTTTCTTCAGCAGAAATCACTGAGAGCTGCAGCTGTTTAACATCTACAAAGAACAGCTTCTGAAAGTACACTGTTACAATAAATGGAAGGTAACATAAGGATTGGAAAGTGCTCAAAGATATGAAAAAATAAAGACATTTTCTGCTTTAAAAAAAGTCATCAAAAATAATATGCTAAAGAATGAAAAGGTTTTAGTTTTTAAAATGGGAGAATAACATCTCATGCAGTCAGAAAACTGAGCTGCTTTTTAGAATAATGACTTTGAAGGAGAATCTGCCAGACAGGTTGCTATAATTTCACATATGAAGCTCATTGAATGCTTTTAAAAGAGAATTAAATTTTCCAAGAACAGCGAAAAACAAGAAATGCTCTATGTTCTTTCCTCTCTACCCGCAACCATCCATGCGTATCCACCGAAGGACTCTTTTAAACTTTGTATTCCCCTTAATGGCCAGGCAGGATTATTAAACTTAAACTTTGGAAAATAAATTGACTAGGCTTTAAAGAAATTGCTAAAGTAAGACTTTTTAAATATGGAATTTTAGACAAAAGAATTTTTGAATTTCTTTTTGGTATGGACAAATTTGAAACTTTTCTCAACTTTTCTAGATTTCCTTGAGATATTTCTTCAATTTCCAAACGTCTGCACATAATTAACTGCTATTTTGATGCACTAAAAAGGTACTAACATACATATTTAAACCTTATTTTCATGGCAATAGATATTGTTTAAGAAAATTAATCTCACAAATTATAAAACCCATATAGACTTAAATTACTGTGCTGCATAAATAGGTGTGCTATAAAAGACGCCAGTGACCAACTGCCCTTTCTCTGTTTCTCTTTCTTTGATTTGTGTATATGTTGATTTTTATTTTTGCATGTTTTGACTTTCTCAGCTCCTTGATTCTCAGCTTTTGACAAACCAGATGCCCTAAAAAATCTTTCTAGAGCATGCTAAATTAACACATTTCAGTTGCTTTGCAATCATTCACTATAAAAAAGAATAATAAAAAAATAGTATTTTTGGCTTTCTGTAAGTTTTTAGAAGTTTTCATTTTCTTTCAGTACTAAAAAATACTGTCTAAAGTAAGTTATGAGAGTTTCATAATTTTATTGGTATATTCAAAGACCTAATGAGCTTTGCATTCACAACATTGTCATTTTAAAAGGAATTTCCCAATGTCAACAAGTCCTTTCTCATGCAGATTGGAAAACCAGCATGACAAATTGGAGAGGTTTCAACTTAGTATATGACCCTCCATTACAATGTTGTAAAGGTACAAACTGTAAAATAAACCCTGAAATCTATCAAGGGGGCTATTCTAAAGCATTGATATCAAGGCATATCCATAATATGTTGTTCAAAATACAATGTACTATATAGTCATATTCCTGAAAGATCAACTTATATTCAGAATAAATCTTAAAGGAATAAATGAGAAAAGGGCCATGAAGTTTACCAGGAGAATGGAGAGGAGATTAACTGGCTTGGCTTATATGACCAAACAACAACAACAAAAAAGGCTTACAGAGTGGCTGGGTTTATTTTTTAATTCCAAAAAGAGAACATAAGTACTCTAGAGACCTAAAAGACAATGGACTGAAATGTACTGGCAGAAGAACGTACACATGGAAAGAGACATAGATAATTTTTCTCTTTTTTGAGAATATGGATGGAAAGAATATTCAGACTTTTTTTGTCTCCTCCTTTTATAAATGATGCATTAAAGGAAAAGTTTTACTAACCATCCAAATGTTTACATATATGTATAAAGTTTTAGTCAGTTGAATTATTTTTAACAAACAGCTTCAAATCACATTTCCATTCACACAGCTAAATCACACAACAGCACAACACAGACTTAATATTTGCTGTTCTTATATTAACCACGCTTGCAACTACTTTGCAGTCAAGGCTTTCTGTTTGCTTCATTAGACCTTAGATCGACACCAGAATGACATCAATTGATAAATCAACAGCAATTAAAATAATCTTTTGATGAGCCACCTCCAAAGATGTCCTGAAAGAAATTGTTTTTGCATTAACTAATCCTATCAGCCTGTACTTAGACACTCACAGAGGAATTATTAGCCTCTGTATTTGTAAATACATAAAATAATTACAATGCAATAAAATGATACCACTTAATTCTCTGTTCATGCCATATTCCTATGTGGAAAATGGTGGCTTATCCATGTGGTACTGCTATGATACCAAAATGTTAATTTTTTTCAGCATTTATTAAAATAACATTAATTAGTCTTGTTTCCATAACCAAAACGTTTCTTCTAAGCATACCAGAATACATATCCAGTGCAACTGGGGAAGGAAAGACAGTAAATGTTGTTAAATCTGATGTCTGTTTTCTTCACTCTGGTCCAGCGTGAGGTCATTTGGATTCCAAATGTACCTTTGAATAAATTCAGAATTCAAAATCTGAAATCATAATCTAAATCATTATAATTTCAGCCAGTTATTATATGACAAATGGGCAAAATTGCAAATATAGTTTATAATAAAACTTAATATAACCAAAGAAATTCAGTTTCTTAGACCTAACGGACACAAACCCATTAATTTTTATTTTTCTGTTTTTTTTTTTTTAACTGGTAAAGATCACCTTCCAAAACACAATTTAAAATTCAAAGGGCCTGTTTTATACATGCAGAAGTGGACAATGTTTATTTTCACTGAAATTTTTGGCTGCATGGAAACACAGAATTATAATCTTTTTTTGGAAAGTTTTGTTATCATTTTATTGTACTGGTCACTTTAAATGAAGTTTAAATTTCACTCAAAGAAAACTATAGTAACAAAAAGTTCAGGAAGAAAAGATGTCAAAGAAAGAATTTTTATGTAATTCACTGTCTCTTAGGAAGAAAAAACCAAATTTAGAAAAGACTAAAGAAACATTTTTAAATTAAAAAAACTTTCTTAAAGTTTGCTAAGCCTTATTAGAACTGTCTAGAGGCTTTGAAGAATGGAAAGCACTTTGAAATGACAGCTTCCTCTTCTCACTTTTATAGTTAGTAGGGGGTCTGAATTTGAAGTATTATTATTCCTTAGGTGTTTTTTTGTTTTGTTATGAGTCTTAGGAAGAAAAATGCAGTAGATTCAAACTTTAATGAACACAATTTCATAGCAAAGGACTCTTGTCCATCAAATCTTTCATCAAGAATCCAAAGTTCTAGGTCTTAGATCACACACTAACCCTGAACACACACTTCAACTGGTGAAACAACAGAGGATTGAATATAGTTTTACTAGAAAGCAGCACCTTACACAGTCACTCTTTAGTGGGAAAACAGAAAATCTTCATAAAAGGTTTTTAAAATCCTGTATAGAAAATCATTAATAACTGGCCAAATTAACATTATTATTGATAGAAATACTATCAGAAATGCCTGCTGTAGTAGCTCAAAATGTGTTTGAAAGATTGCCTGGTGAAGCTGAATACCAGAGTCGTGAGAACAAGCAGTAACATTATAGCCCATTATGGAACATATTTTGGCAACTTATTTTGGAAATGGAATTGGATAGAGTTTTTCAAAGACAGTCCATCAGATGAATAATTCACTCTATAAATTTATTTAATAAAGTATAGTCCTTACTCAACACAGGGCTAAGCAAAAATGAAGTTTTAGATTAAATAAATGAATAAATACACTTATAGGTCCCGACAAAATTCATAGATTTTCCAGACTCTGGACACTCCACACTCTGCTGGGCTTTCCTTTTTATCATATATGCAGCATGAAGGCTAGAGTCATACCTTTCAACCAATTTCTGCAATATAAGGAACACATAAATCATCCAAAATCCTGGTACCTCTGATCTGACACAGACCCACCTTTTATTTTCTCTTTTGAGCTAGCTATATGGTTTATATAGGTTTTTTTTTTACAGTCTTGTAAAGGTTGGAGTGGGTAATAAAATGATGAGAAATACATTATGTCTGATGGTCTAGGAACACTTGAAATAAGTCCAGACCAGTACATCTTCTTAAAATAATATTAAATTCATCTAGATCTAGGAAAGGGAACAAGTCTTAAAGCCTCACAAAATCAGAGATGAAGAGGAAATAACCAGGATCAGCAAAGTTGTTGGGTTTTTTAAGGTCTACCTATGGTTTTCTTGGTTTGACACTTCTCCAAAGTCAAAAGTTCACCCACTTCTACATAATAGAAACACATTGGCCATAAAACTGGGAAGTATTTTTTTGCCAACGTGGGGACAGATAAAATGGTTTAATGGGTCGCTTTGGCTTTGACTTTGATCTTATGTGAAAAATCTAGAGTGTGTTCCAGAATTATTTTGACTGTTACTTTCCCTGACAGAAGTGTGACAGCTACACTGTTTTAATCAAAGTTATTTTATAATTCCAGATTGACTATGTAATTGTTCTTGATGTTATTTTGTCCCTTTCCCCCAAAACATGTTGCGCAAACCGATCCATTTAAATTGGATACATTTCTCCACCAAAGACTGAGTTATACCTTAGGAAAGCCATGAATGGTAGCTGAAAAGTATGAGTAAACAAATGTGAAAATGTATTTACTTAAAAACAACATTTCATTATGTTGATGATTTTATTATATACTTAGAAGAGTTGAACAGTCCTACATAATCTTACAAAGAAGTAATAATAAAACAAAAAAACCCTGAACTGATAATCCCCCCCTAGAAATTGCAAGGTTATACCTTATTATCTCAGATCCCATTGTTGGCTAAATTATATTTTAATTGGCAATGCAAAATTGGAGATATACCTATGAAGCAAGATAACCTCATTAAAGTTACATAAATGAGCCAATATCAAGGACAGGGTTCAGAGAGGCAGCCTCGACACTGAGTCATACTTAGGCAGCTTGCTAAAAGAACAGATCTTTGTAGGTTTTTTCAGATCTCTTAATTTTGAATACTTATGAGTAAAATGAACATTTTTTTTCTCTGTTTTTGTATCAGAAAGTGCCAGCTTGACAAAATTGTTAAATTTTGTAGGAAGGTGTTGATTTTCTTGAATCTTCTGACAGAAACCAGGCAGATTTCCCAGGATAAGGTTTCCTGCCAGCGAGCCTATCTCATTGGCAATCCGAAAATGTGGACTGTCTGCTATAAAACTGGATACCTCATCACCTTGGAGGTCTATCTTTAGCCAGGATACTCCATAGAGGGAGGGTTTCTTGTCAGGATATTCAGGGCATCCAAATCCTTCAGCTGATCTGGCAGGAAGCTTCACATTTCTGATGTTCTGGCAGCATCTGCTTGAGTAAGACTTCTTCGGGCATAGACTCATTCAGATCTGCAGTAGTAGTTGGGAAGCTGAGACTACAGATCAGCAGCAGGCATTTGATTTCCAAGTTAAAAAAAAAAATCAGTTGTTTTAAATTATTTTAAAAAATTTGTTACAGTGTGAAAATTTCACAGAGAAAAGAATTTCTGAATCCTTAGTCATAGAATTTCTGGGATTACCAAGTGTTAGGAGGGACAGCACAAAATAACAAGGCAAAATAAACTAAATCATGACAATGCAATTATGTTTTCTTTTAGAAATTTTGAATTTACCTCACTCTTTTTCCATCTGCACACATAACTGATTTTCCAACATATTCTCAGCCCATTTCAATATATTTCCTGCTTGCGTTAGCAGGATCAGAAAGCAGATTTCAGCTGGTCAGGTGTACATTGACAAGAGTAGAAGAATTCAATACGCTCATTATCTATCAGCATGGAAAACCCCTGGGTTTCATTTTTACCCTTTTCTGGTAAAATTAGAGCTGATCAGGGTTTCTCTTTTTTTCATATTTTCCTGAAAAAAATGCTGTGTTTCCAAAATAGGACTTCTTTATATAACTTGGTGTGAGAAGAAAGCTGCAGAAACAAAACTTTTAAAGTTATTATCTTACCAAGAAACAACACTTTATCTTTGGAGAAGCTATTTTTATTACTCATAGAAGAATTAGTGACGAAGTTTCCTTGTACTTTCTTGTTCTGTACCAAGTTTATGTTCTGATTATGATGTCGAGTCTAGAAGGAATATATCCAGTCTTATAAGTTAGAAACCTTGCTAACATCAGGCTCATTTTATGAGGTTTTAAAATGAAAATAGACATTTCAGCTGTGAGCTCAGCTGATGTCCATTTCTGTTTCTCTATTATTACTGTATTTTGGTTACACAAAAGTGCTGTGAAGTTTCAGCCTGACAAACGTAGCTGTTACTGGGGTTCAGGAGTAGGAAAAGAGGAGGAGAGAGAAGGAAATACAATCGTGGCTCAGCTGAATTGGTGGATGAAAAACTGGACATGAGCCAGGAATGTGTGCTTGCAGCCCAGAAAGCCAACTGCATCCTGGGTTCCATCAAAAGCAGCATGGCCAGCAGGTCAAGGGAGGTGATTCTGTCCCTCTAACCCACTCTCATGAGACCCCACCTGGAATACTGCATCCAGCTCTGGAGTCCTCAGCACAGGAAAGACATGGACCTGTTGGAGCAGGTCTGCAGGAGGGCCACAAAAATGATCAAAAATGATCAGGGACAGATTGATAGCAGAACTCTCCTATGAGGACAGGTTGAGAGAGCTGGGGTTGTTCAGCCTGAAGGAGGAGGCTCTGGGGAGAGCCTATCACAGCCTTTCAGTAATTAAAGGGGGGCTATAAGAAAGATGTCCCTGCTTATTGCAGGGGTGTTGGACTAGATGACCCTTAAAGGTCCCTTCCAACCCAACTATTCTATGATTCTATGAATTCCTCCTCCTCACCCTCACATGAAGCCCAAGCCTGTAGCTGGACCCAGAGTTGGGAATGGTTGAGGAACCAATGGCAATTAAGCTCTTTGCAAATAGTTTATATGAAAATATGACACCAGTGTATGTAATGCAATGCCAGTATACTCAAAGACTTCCCAAAATTGTTTCTACAGGGAGCTTTAAAAGCTTTGTAACTGCATAAACAGAGCACGGTGCTGTTGCACAGCTCATGCTCCTCTGGAATAGAGCTGGTGTCCCTGTGCAGCATTTGACTCTTTTGTGTAGACCTATTAGGTCATTCATAAGTAATCTGGGTATTTCTGCATAGAAATCAGTGGGCTCAGCATCATGTACCTCACTTGCCTGAGCATTTATGAAATTTAAGGTAAAGAATTCAATGAAGCATAGGCATCTGAAAAGGAGTTCACTTTGCTTTGAGTTTCACTTCCGCTGATTTTTTATTTAATCAGTAATTGAAACATAAGAGAAAGTTCTTACTTATTTATGACATCTATTTGCAATCTGTTCATATTTTGAAGCACAAATGCCTTCTTATTGGGAAGCAGAGGTGGGAGAGAGGTAAAGTTTTTTCACTACTGTTTATCTTATTTTTTTTGCCTGGTAGAGTGTGAAATTTGTTTTGTATGGCATTTAATTAAGAATACTCTTTGTTTTCTTTTAGCATTTTATATGAAGATACTTTTCTTCTTCTCTGTGTTTAAAATTAAAAACTGTCAGCAAATTCACAGTCTGATAATTTATCACTTTGACATTAAAAACTGTATATCTGTATGTAATATCTGACAAATGTCAGCATTGTACTTTCACAAGTCTTAGTGGAACTTTATCCAACTATTCTGATGCCTTTGCTACAAACAAAATATATTTTGGTGCATTTTAGGAGAGATAAAGACATGCCACTGAAACAGTTATGACAGGATACTGAGTATTCTAGCAAATTGAGGGAGGTGGTCAAAAAGTAGAAACAAATTAATAAAGAAGAAGCCTAGAATGCTAAACTTGAACAATTTGTAAACTTTTCCAGTGCAGAGTCAAATGCACTGCTAATGCTTGACAGTTGTGGCTGGGAAATAAAACCACCCATGAAGAGTTTGAGATCTAAGTCTACTGGAATCTATATAGGATGCTGTTTATGAGTAGAAATACAAAGCTCTTTATTGTAGTTAAGTTGTTGCCACAACTGAAACATAATTAATTTTTGCGCCCAAGGTATTTCTGCTGTCCATCACATCTCAGACTGGGAATTTGCTGGTTTGCCTAACACTATAAATTGAGTCCTGATGGGAATATAACCCTCAAATAGCAGTTATGTGTCAATTCTACGATCCATCTATTTCCACTCTTCCCATCTTCTCCACATATCCATGAAACCACAAAGAGGTAAATCCAGTGAAGACAGTTTCTACTCTCTCAATCCGTAGCAGTATTTGCAGTTATTCTGATAGGGAATTTAAACACATCCAGCTGTAAAAGACAGAAGCTTTTTTGCCTGCTACACTGAAAAATCTTACCTTTTTACATTTAACTTAGGTGAGAAGGAAAAATAAGGAAAAAAATCTCCACCTCAATTTTGAAAGAATAAAATATACTTTTGATACCATTTTCTTCCTTTTCCAAGTACTGTTGGAACAGCCCCAATGGAGGGCGACGAAAATGATTAGATGGCAGGAGCACCTCTGCTATGAAGACAGACTGAGTTAAGGTTGCTCAGCCTGGACAAGAGAAGGCTCCAGGGAGACCTTAGAGCCTCTTCCAGTACCTAAAGGGGGCTACAGGAGAGATGGGAGGACTCTTTATGAGGGAGTGTAGTGACAGGACAAGGGGTAACGGTTTTAAATTGAAAGAGGGGAGATTTAGATTAGATATTAGGAAAAAATTCTTTCTTGTGAGGGTGGTGAGGCACTGGAAGAGGTTGCCCAGAGAAGCTGTGGCTGCCCCATCCCTGGAGGGGTTCGAGGCCAGGCTGGATGGGTCTTTGAGCAACCTGGTCTGGTGGGAGGTGTCCCTGCCCATGGCAGGGGAGGTTGGAACTCAATGATCTTTAAGGTCCCTTCCAGCTCTAACCATTCCATGATTTTTTCTTTCCTTTTCCAAGGACAGTTGCTTTGTCAGACTTACTGTCTCACCAATAAGTTTCTGATGTTCTGTCTTTGCAGTAGGTCAACATTCATAGCTGAATAGTTCTCCACTGAATCATGACTACTTCGTGTAATGGAATTATTTGGTCTCTTTTCTCCTGTTCTATTTTTAAACACAAAATATTGTGCTAAAAATCCAGAAAACAGAAGCAGAAAATATGGTTGTGAAGTTATGGGCTTACAATTAAAAAGAGAAGGAAAAGGTGAAGTATAGTATAGGATTTGTGTAATTAAAGTAAAATAAATAGTGGAAAATTGCATTTTTCAGAACAGAACTTTTGTGTTTTAGCTATCTATTAGAACTTAATTGCCTTTATGTATTTACTACCCTCAAAGACACAGTGAATACCCCTAGTAGTTTTTTCACTGAAGGAAAAAGAGAGAGAAATGGAAGAAAGGACACACATGGGAATACTGAAGCAGGGGAGAAAAAAAAAAAAAGAAAAACTGTGATCTCACCAACTGTTGAGATTATTCAAAAATGTTTTTAAACACTGTTAAAGAGTACTGTATTTTAATTTTTTTTTTGCATAATAAATACACACACATTTATATTTCTTAATCCACATAATCTTTTTAAAAAGCAACAATTGTTGCAGCCAAATAAACATGAGTTCTGACAAATAAATAATTATTTTATAATGAACCTTTTGAGTACAGTTATGAAGTACAGATATTATGAAACAAAAAATAATTTTCAAAGTAAGATTATTACAGTAAATATACTGGTAAGTTGTTAAATTTTTATCTTGATATGGAAATTTCTTTCTGAAATCCTTTCATTTATACAAGACAAGAAATTGGAATCCTGCATTAAAATTACACCAACACACATTTCTCTGAGGTGTATAAAATTTTTATTACCTGAAAAATTATTTTGCAATAGACTTTCAATTTTTTTCCTTTACTGTATCCTGCCACTTAACAGGCCTCTAGAGAAGTCCAAATCTCAGCACCAGTAACTATTCTTTTCCTTTTCTTCCAGAAGCCGTCTATCATATCGTAAAAAAAGCTACAAAATTAGGTTAAGTATTTGAAGATCATAAAAAAATCTTAAATTCAGTTGATTGTTCTAATGTTTTTTGCTTACTTAAACTTAATTCAAAATACAAATATATTTACCTACTTTAAAGTATTCAGAAATTATCTACAGAAAGTATCCATGAAATTACATACAGAAAATATTAACGAAGTGCTAATTTAATATCTTTAGTCCACACTCCTTATATAAAATAAGGAAAATAATTCCAAATTATTTCACGGTTCTGTACTTTGTCAAGGTAAGAGGGTCAACAGTTCTACAGTTATAAGTAACACAAGTATGAACATTTTTAATGCCTTATCTAATTATTGATGGACTTTAAGGAATTGATGAAATTTATTTTACTGGTAAATATTACTATTGATACTATTACCACTATTATTTTACCAATTATGATGCTTCAGTGACAAAGCAACATAAACTTTGGACGTCATATGACCTCAAGTTGCACTAGGGCAGGTTCAGATTGGATAACAGGAAAATTTTTGACACCGAAAAGTTTATTAAGCATTGCAATGGGCTGCCCAGGGCAGTGGTTGGGTCACCATCCCTGGAGGTATTTAAAAGATGGGTAAATGTAGTGCTTACAGATAAGGTTTAGTGATGGTTTTTATCAGACCTAGGTTCTTTGTCGGACTAGATGATCTTAAAGGTCCCTTCTAACCTAGACAATTCTATGATTCTATACCAAAAAGGTCACACCTTCCTGTTTGCACCTGTCCTTTTTCTTCTTAAAGCATTTTTTTTCCTCATAAAAATGACTTCTTCTTAACTAAGCA
Organism: Tringa tobata; assembly: GCA_033628505.1. NCBI lineage: Eukaryota > Metazoa > Chordata > Aves > Charadriiformes > Scolopacidae > Tringa > Tringa tobata. The sequence continues at coordinate 11,113,124 of JAHREE010000245.1, forward strand.
TTATTTATTCTTTCATTTGAAGACGCTTTGCAAGATCAGAATTCCAATAGTCTACTCTCATAGTTATAGGTTCCTCAAACCTCCATCTCGTGTTTCTTTACAACAATTTTTAAGCCTTTATCAAATTAATTCCTGCCCTTTCTTTTGTACCTGCAGACTTGCATGTACTCATATCAATTCTCAGCAAGATTTTTGTAACAGTTCTTGTATCTCTCTCTCTGTTATCCAGCCTCTTCTAAGCAACAGAAGTATATGATTTGGTATCTAATTTCTATCTTGGTTATTATTAGCCAGAATAAAAAGAGGCAGAGTACGTTCTTATATAAACAAACTCCTAATAGTTTTCTTTATGAATATCTCATACATTCTTTGACATTCCCACTTGACCACTTTAAAATTATTTTGGCTTAGATTATGTAGGAAAAGATCACACTGGTAATATAACTTACACGTGGCATTTATTAAAAGAACAGTACAAAATGTATTTCTCTGAAAGCTGAGTAAAAGTTAAGATTCTGTTACACAAAATGGTGTACACGTATACATGGCAATAGAATGTCTCTGTCACAAAAACCTTTAAAATTCATAAACCTTAACTAACCAAATAATTATAAACAAATAAATTGATCTGTCTAGAGAATCTAATTTAAGGTCTGGATTTTCCCAACCTGAATTGCAATGAAAAAGCAGTTGTACATAAAACTGCACTGAAGCCAGTAATAAGTAAGGAATAGATTGCATGACATAAAGAGATACTTTTTTTTTTTAGGCCTTCTGATAATCATTAAAGGAAAAAGATTGATGTCTTAAAAAATTATCTGATAAAAAGCTTTTAATCAACCCACATAATATCATGCTATCTGCCCACTGCCTTCAGTATCTGACCACTTATATCATATAAATCAAATCGTATCCAAATGCACAAAAACTATTTGTTTTTACAGAATGTTAGAAAGTATAATAAAATTTAATGTTGAAAAGGCACGAAGAAAATCAAGCACTAAAGAAGGTCCTATAAAAGATAATGTGCCCTGTCACTTGCAAAATATTCCTGGGATGACTGATGTTCCATTGGAGTAACAGAAGCACGAAAAATGTAATGTATGATGTAATGATGATTTGCATTTTTGGTTATTAGAATGCGGCAGTATTTAGCATTTACAACTCCCCTTTAAAAAAAACCAAAACAACAAACCCAAACCAACACAGAACCAAGCCCAACAAAGAAAGAAGTTACATGAAAGAAAAAAGGACTAATTAAAAAAATGAAAATGGAGAGAACATAAAAAAAGATCAAATCTTCGGAATACTGCTAATATTTTGCAACATATTTAGTTTCCTTCATGGCACTTACCCACAATATTAGGCAAATAAATACACATTTGATTAAGTATTTGTGTTGGTTTGAGTGGTAAGGTTTTGGCAGCTGGGGGCTACAGGGGAGGCTTCTGTGAGAAGCTGCTGGAAGCTTCCCCATGTTCTATAGAGCCAATGCCAGCTGGCTACGAGGTGGACCTGCTGCAGGCCAAGGCCAAGCCCATCGGTGATGCTGGTAGTGCATCCAGGATAAAATATTTAAGAAGGGGGTAATCATCCTGAGCATTTTGCAAACAGAGGAGTGAGAGTCTGTGAGAGCAACAACTCTGAACACACCAAGGTCATTGAAGAAAGAGGGGGAGGAGGTGCAGACATTCCCCTGCAGTCCATGGTGAAGACCGTGGTGAGGCAGGCTGTCCCTCCGCAGCCCATGGAAGTTAATGGAGGGGCAGATATCCACCTGAAACCTGTGGAGGACCCCACCTTGGAGCAGGTGGATGCACCTGAAGAAGGCTGTGACCCTGTGGGAAGCCCACACTGCAGCAGGCTCCTGGCAGGACCTGTGGACCCATGGAGGGAGGAACCCACGCTGGAGCAGGTTTGCCCACAGCATGTGTGACCCCATGAGGGACCAACATGGGAGCAGTGTGTTCCTGAAGGACTGCACCCTGTGGGAAGGACCCATGCTGGAGAAGTTTGTGAAGAAATGCAACCCATGGGAAAAACTGTGAGAAGGCTGTGAAGAACTGTCTTCCATGGATGGGACCCCACATTGGAGTAGGGCAAGAGTGAGGAGCCCTCTGCCTGAGGAGGAAGGAGCAGCACAGACAGCATGTGATGAACTGAACACAAACCCCATTCCCTGTCCTTCTGTGCTGCTCAGTGGGAGAGAAAAATGTGAGTGAAGTTGAGCCCAGGAAGAAAGGAGGGGTGGGGTGAAGGTTTTTTAACATTTACTTTTTATTTCTCTTATTCTCTTCTGATTTGATTGGTAGTAAATTAAATTAATGTCCCAACATCAGTCTGTTTTGCCCGTGACAGTAATTGATGCATGATCTCCCCCTGTCTTTATCTTGACTCATGAGCCTTTCGTTATATTTTCTCTCCCCTGTCCAGCTGAGGAGGGGAGTGACAGAATGACTTTGGTGGGCATCTGACGCCCAGCCAGGGGCAACCCACCACAATATTGTAAGACTAATATTGTTAACTTCTTTTTTTCTTGTTGGAAAATGGATATAAATTGAATGACTCTAGATTTAATATCTACAAATTTGGAGTAGTAACTGACCATGAAAGTCTGATGAAAACTTGTGGGCGATGGGAAATTTGAATAAACTAGAAGGTAGTGAAATACACAGGAATCAGAGCACTCTGTCCAGACACATAGAGTGAGACAAGAAAAGGTACCGATTCAGAAATAGTGATCTGGTTGACTTAAATTTTTGCATATCTCTCTTGAAGTATTGTCAAAAGAAACAGTCTTCAGATGGTTTGTCAAATATACCTGAATTTAAGGAAGAAGACAAAGATTTTTAACTGTCTCTGGCATTGACACAAGCTGACGTGACACAGTCATGTATTGTATTAGTCAGGATCCATTTATCTTTTCACAGTTAAGAACTAAGAATAAAATTTTGGTTTTAGCCATTTGGTACAGTTAAAAAGCCTCAGAATAAAAGCATTTGAGGCAAGCATATACAGTAAAAAGAGAAAGAGAACATCATTAAAATATCTCTGTCTCGCTAGTTTGCAAAGACTTTGCTTCTGATATTAATATTCGAGTCTCTAAAATCTTATCTTCTAGGACGCTAGAGAAAACAGACATAAGTGTATGACTTATGTGTACACTTAAGTGTATTGGACTTACAGATTTGAAACACAATTTATACAGTGGCTCAGTATTGAATAGTCCTTATTTTAGACAGCCTTTTATTGTCCAACTCAATGTATCTGAAATATGCCTTAAGACTACGTTGAACCTTCATGTGAGAAGTGGTGGTGGGGGAAGAACACCTGATCATTTACACTAATCAAAACATATTTTCTCAAGATTGAAATTATTCAGATTCTGAGAAAAAGATTGCCTGTCAAAAATAAATAGGCTTTGGAAGCCCAGAGATACTATTTAATGGAGCAGTATTTTTCCCACTGACTGCTCATTGCCCCTTGGCATGGACTCATCAGATGTAGAGAAAGGATGCTTGAATTTTAAGATGATACTGAGCTCTACAGCTTTTTAAATTCACAATTAGTCATTGAACTGACACCACGTATATCAATGCAGACAATTTATTCTGATATAAAACTGGTTGGAGAGTTTCTTTTTAAAATAGTACGACTTGTAGGAGAGTTAAATGTTCAAGTGGGGAATATGTATGTCTAAGAAAAGGTAGGATCTGGTATTTACTTTCAGTGATCAGTTAACAATAAGTTACAGTTTTTAAAATTTATGTTTTCTGAATTAATGTCAACATAAAGATTCCAAAGAAAAATACTTTGGAGCATCTCCCTTTTTTTTTTTTTTTTTTTACCTTTTGTGTGTCTATATACAGACTTTCAAAGAAAAACCAGAAAATGTAACCTGATAGAAGCTTTAAAGTAGGAAAAGAAAAAATCTGTTTATTGATTAGACCCATGGTAAAGAATTGAAGAGTTTCTGTTTTGTTCTTGACTTTCTCACTAATTTAGTTGGGGTCTTAAAGCATGTTGTTTTTTTTTTTTAAACTTAGTGCACCTCTGTGCCTACAGCTGTAAATTCTAGAATAAGTAGAAAAGACTGTACAGGGTTATGAAACCTGAACTAAATGTTAATGGAGTCAGTCTGCTTCTAAATGAAGTGAGGTAGCTCCAGAGGACATAATGCACCTTAATTCTGTTGTGACAGTACTGTATTTTGATAGTGAAGCAGTATGAAGTGGAAGATTGAGTTCTATGAATATTTAATTTAAAAATCCAGCATAGCATCTTGGTTTTGTTTGGATTTCATACTGTTTATTGGATTTTTTATATATTTTCTTTTTTATTTTTATCCACCATTGTATGGGAAAGTGGTCTCTATAGTTAAGTTTTCAAGTATGAAATACTACATAAATCATGATACACTTACAAAAATTCTATTGTGCTAAACAAGAAGTATGTTTGATTTTGTGTTTATGACAGATTACATAAATAGGAGAGCTCTTGTTTAAATCTGTATAATTTATATGTGGCTTAAAACAATTGATGTCCCAATCATCTTATTAAAGATCTTTCCTTCATATTTGTAAGTAGACCAGGAAAAAATCTTGAATGCATTTTGTTTATAGGAATTTCACATTTGTTTTTCAATTTATGATTTACAACATAGCATCTCTACAATATCTTATAAGTATTTATTGCTAATGTAATTTTGTTACTTGGGAAACCTAGAAATATAATCACTTAAGTCTGCTAAGGCCAACAAATAAAATACTTGAAATACTTTTTACTTGAAAAAACGAACTAAATCAAAATTAACCCCTGTGACATTCTAAAATTAAAAAAAAAATAAATACACACAACACTTTATATTACAAATTGCAGATCACTTATCCACAAACTTACTCTTGTCCTTGCAGTCTGTATTAACGCATTTGCGAAGATCCCTTTATTACTCCAAATTTGAAACATGTTCAGTATATGTTAACAATACTGACTTAAAGAAGAAAAAGGTTTTGGTTTTGAGTTCTTTGGAACAAGGTAGAGGAGTCACGCTTACAACTTCTTTTCCTTTTCAATAAATGACCCTAGCTGAACAAGCATTGTATACAGCATGTATTTACATTTAAATAAATCTACATGTTAAAAAGGGCATCACTAAAGGACCCCAAGTATCCAGCTTCACTCTTTTTTTTAAATACTTGGTGAAATTGTGTTTTCTTGCCTGTGTTTGTGCAACACAACTCCTGCCATTAAGTTGTAGCCACTTAAGTTGTTCAGAAAATATCCTCTGCTGGTTTTGTGCACTTTGCTGCAATTTTTAAAAGTACTCTTTACTAACCTGCCTCAGGATCTCAAGTGATTGTCTGCCTTTCTATCCAGGAGTGACATCTACTCCCCTTCCAGACTTCACTTCTTTGCTATGATTATCCAGTCAGTCACAGTGGTCATCTCAACAAGTCTGAGTTAGTCTTGCACCTGAATCTTGGCCAGACAATCACAGGATTAAATTCCAGTAAATCAACTCTCACCGAACAACAGACTTACTTATTTGGACCAAAGGCAAACCAGAAAAGATGTATTTACATTTACTAACAACAGATATCTATTTCTGCATTCTGAAATGATAACTGATTTTTTTACATGAAACATATTCCAAAATCTGAAAAAGTTAAACTTCTTTAACTTAAGTTTCAGTTGGTCATTGACTCAATAGTTTTAGTTTTCAGATGATACCTCACCCAGTAGGTAAAAAGAGATCATTCTATCAGCTTGAAATCTTTTTTCCCACTATTATTAGTGAGTTAGGTAGAATTTTTATCATGATTTTCTTTTATCCCAGTAGTCTCATAAACCTCAGAGATTTCTTAGCTACATTGTTTCTCTTTTATTGTTGTTTCATTGGATATATGCCATGAAAAAAACATTCTGACAACACTATATTAAACACCAGCTTTAGTTCCTGTAGGAGGCAATGTTTGTCTTTCCATTTAACTGGGAATTAAATCACTGGCAAGGCCATAAGGCTGCAAAAACATTTATTCAATTAATACATTGGTCTTTGAATACTGCATGATGCCGCAGCATCTGTCACAGATTCCTTCATGCACCAGTAGGTGAAGAATGGAGGGTGTTTTGGCTGCAATCTCTAATATGACACCCACCAGAGAGTAGATATAATAGAGGAAAAAGAAAGTTGGCAGAGGGGTTGTGGTGATGAGTTTCCCACAGCGGAAATGAGGTTCTCCTTGCTGATTCTGTTATACAGCTCTGAGCTATTCACTGCCCCATTTGGGGATGTCTGGTGATGGGAATTCCTGCCTTAAATATTGATAATGCGCTTCAAAATACCAATGACTTGGTTTTTAACTATCAAGAAATTCAATGCAGATGTGCAGTGATTTCTACCTCTTTATGGCTCGAAGGAGGCTGGCAAACTGTAATTCAGCATGACTAACAGCTCAGAAGCCATTTCAGTTTCCAGTTCCTGCATTACTATTCTGCTATACGATTAATAAGAAAAAAGCGATAAAGTTTGTTCTACTGAAATGTAGTAAAACACCTTAATTAAGCTTTATTTGAAACATAGAAGACATTAAAAATTATCACAAGGTCCTTTATATTCATCAGCCTGTGGACTGTTATATATGTAAAAGAAAAAAAGGTCAACTTTATGCCCTTAGATGATATTTCTCAGCAGAACAAGCTAGGATTTCTTTTTGTTATTGAATATTCCATATTCAGAGGTTTCTAAACTGGTAGCAAAGCTGGAAAGCAAATCACTTTTTCTAGACTTCTAAAGAAATTATTATTAACCAAATATTGCAAAACAAGCTGCAGTCCATATATATTTTCTTCCTACTAATTGTCTAGATCTCCTCTGCAGCCACAAAGAGAAATAAACTCTTTTAAACTTATTCATCTGATTTTTTTAGATGCCTGTCTCTGAGTTAAATAAAGCCTGAAAACACTTATTTATCACCATCAACAAAAAAGGAAGCCTAAACCACTTGCTCAGCTTTTTAGTTCTGACTTGTAGCTTTTTAAAAGTTATATAGGATGAATCTCACTGTATTTAAAGCATCCCCTATCTTTTTAGGGTAGAAGAACCAACAGTGAGGAAGCGTAAGATGAACACAGCATTAGAATTATTTTTATTACATTTAGAATTTTAGAATTATTTTTATCTATACAAAGACTAAGAAGTTGTGTCACATGGTTTTAACAGAAATTACGCTGTTTCATTTCCCTCAAGCACGGTTCATGAGGCTTTGTCATCAACAGAAACTGTATTTATAAACAAGCAAAACCAGTAGTTTACTTCATGCCACACTTTGATTTCAACTTCCACTTACTGTAATTAGCTAATCACTTTCTGGAATGCAAATCCTCCACACACAATAAAAGCCACTTTCAAGTATCAAAGTACACTCATCACCAAACTCCTATATTTAGAATTCAGTCAACACTTAATCAAAAATATCAATAAAAATCAACAAAACAATAAATATCACTGTGACATTTAAGAATTGTTTTGGAATAATATGTATACGTAGAAGAGACAGTAAATTCTATTAGTGAGATAATTGTTTTACCTTTTCTCCCACTTCCCACTGGAATGAGATGGCCTTATGTAGGAAAGTCTTCTGCTCTTCAGATTTGTTTCTTCCTCTTCTTTTTTTTTTCCAACTACCTTTGAATCTGGAAAAGTTAAACCTTTTGGGCTGATATTTCTATTTAATTTCGATAACAAAATGTTATGAACTTAAAAAAAACTTTGGAACAACTAAGGTATCCAGCCAGAAAAGTGCTCACTTATGAAGCTCTAAATGTCAAGGGACTGAGTGTTCCTCCTGCCTGCCAGAAAAATTCTGCAAGAGAAGGATTAAGAGACTTGTTTCTGAGCCTGGATAAGAGAAGAAATTTCAGCAATTCTTTTCCCCCTTCCTCACATTACCTCCCCTTTCTTTCACCACACATTTCACTCAGTCCCTTCCAACCTCCTTGGTGACACGATGTTCAGTGCACAGCAGATTCTTTCTGTTCTTTGCTTCTTACTATTCTTCTGCCCCAGTGTGGATCCTTCACACGCCACAGGTTCCTTTGGGGTTGTCCTTGCTCCCACACGGGTCCTCCAGAGATTGCAGTCCCTCAGAACATCCCTCTATCATCTGAAGTGCCTCCTTCCGTAAGGCCATCTTCAAATGTCCCCAGCAATATCCCCTTCCACATTCTTCCTCCTTTTTCTCCAACCCTACCTCATTACTTACCTCCTCAAGAGTCCTTTTTTGAGTGTCCTCTTGTGTCTCCTCTTGTTTCTACTTCTGATTTCTTCTGAGCCCAGCATCTGCCACCCTTCCTCAAGCACACCTGAGCAGAGGCACCGCATGCTCCTTGCTCCTCTGGGAGGTTGAAATTTTGGGCACAACAAGCTGTTTCCAGCCTTTTCAGAGTGATGTGGAACTTGCTGTGACTGTCACAGGACAGTTCATGGCCTCCTTCCACACAAGCATCCTGCAGCCCCCGTTACCAAACCCTGCCTTTTATGCCCAATACACAGCCTTACAAATTAGTGATTTTTTTTTTTTTCATGCTGCACTCGCTCTGTTTCCACAATCCCATGTGGACACGCATGAATGCACATTTTGTCTACAGCTTATTCAATAACTGAGCAGAAATCCATTTTGTCATTTCATTACTGTGTTATTCATATCTCGTCTACATTAATATACAGCTAGAGGTCTGCAACAACTTCTTCTCTTACACTCATTCTCTTCTTATAGGTCTGTGTAGGCAACATCACAACAGTATTTGAGTGTTTTTAAGAATGTGAAATGGGAGCAAGATTTTAACTTTTGAATCACACCAGGTGTGAATAACCTAAGCAAATATTCATTTTCTGAGAGACGTTAGTAGTGGACATTGAGGGAAAAGTAAAAGAACAAGGCTTCCACACTGAGCCACCCCTACTACTTCCTGGCAAACAGTAATTTTAGATTTTCTTGATCTATAAATTGTATTCAGGCTTTGATGTTTCAGCCAGGGATAGATCTATCCTCCCTGAATTTCTTGAAAAGCTTTTGAAATGAGTTTGTGCTTAAGGTTTCCACAACTTACTTCAATACTTTGAAAAAAACCCCACATCCCACCAACAAAAAAGACACCCTCCTTATGTTTATTTTAAGTTTACTATACGGCAATTTAATCAGGACCACCCTTGTCCTTGTGAGAGGGAAACACTTAATTAGCCCGACATGAACAATAGACAGTCCATTTCATTGATGAAATGCTAATCACCTGGACCATCCTTCGTTCTGTTGCAGGAATATAGATGCCAGTAATAAGTGCTACTGAGATCAATGCTTGATACCGGTTAAGAACTAATAGGAGAGGGAAAAAAGTATCTTTAAATCTGAGTGTACCTTTAGCATGGAGAAAGTATTGATATTTATTCGCAGCTGAGACTAAAACCTGATCATCTCCAGTCCTGGTGGGCAAGGAATGGTACCAGGCTTGGTGACGCGTGACAGACTGGGGTATAAACATAGCTTTTGGTAAACAGCCAAAAGTACTTTTCAGCTGAAAGTATCATGAGATACATAAAAATTTACATTTTATGATGGTCTCAGACTTTTTTTCTACAGATTTAGCGCCAGAAAATTTCATTTACTTTTTTGCAATACACTTCAAGAAAATGGAGAATGAACTTCACAAGAACCATCACAAGTTAGTAGGGTACAATCTGCTGAAAACTTTTTATCTCACACTTGCAGTGTGTTTCAAGAACATAGAACTTCACAGTCAGGTCTTGTTATTTAGCTGATAAAAAGTCATAACAGAAAATCTGAAATAAGCAAGGAGATTTATTGGTGATGTGCTGCTTTCTGCCTGGGACTGTCTGAAGCCCAGTGGAAGAAAACTAACCAAAACCCACCACAGAAATTGAGAAATGTGAACAAAAAACCCATAAAGTTGTTCGTATGTGAATGCCATTGACTGTTAGGGCTGGTTTACACAACCTTTTACACATCTTTATGGCTAACAAAGAGAAAACTGGAGGTGTCTTACTGTAGCTTTGCTAATAGCCTGTTCAAGTTCTGAAGTAATATAAGATACAACTGAAGTGAAGCTTCTCACTGCAGTTATAAACCACGGAGATGATCAAATGGAAATGAGAAGATCCATTGTATTTTGTTCTTTTTAACTGACTAGTGAACGTCTATAGGTTTTAAAAAATTCATATCCTGTCTGATTTGGTTATACAGATACACTTCCAGTGGGACTTCCTACATCAGTGTCTGCACCAAGTTAGCTTTACAAATTCACTTAATATCAACTGGATTCAGGCTTATATAGTTTTAGAAGCATTATATATCAACATATGCTAAAAGAATGAATTATAGCAAAGAAGCCAAACAGCAGACTTGTCTGCATGCAGTCAGGATCATGAAAAAAGCTGTCCTGAAACTGTACCTGTTGTGTTAATCTGTTTCCCATCTGTATCATTACTTTTTTTTCAAGGTGGAAAATTTTTATTTTTTTTTTTAAATCTAAATTTACCTGTATAATTCAGTGGTAGCCCTAAGCTCAGAAAGAAGTAATTTGAAATAGAACTGAAGAAAGATGACAGTATGATTCTGAGAAGAGCAACAGCAAAGTTTTGAAAGAAAGTTGGTTTTGCCCCAGACAGCTGTTCAGAATTTAAAAGCCCAGAAGTCACTGATGTAGTTTTAGGTATCGGTTCGCTGCGAAATTCCTCTATGATGTTGGCTAAATCACCTGTCATCTGGTGACACCTGGCCTGTCATTTACCCCTTTCTTTATCTATCATATGGTGATAATAATGTTGATTTACTTCACAGGAATGCTGTGAAGATTAATTAGATTCCTCAAAAACAAGTACTTCTCAAGTGTGAAGTATCATCTACATACAGCACAGAAATACTTTTTTTTTTTCTCTAACACAGACTGTTAATTATCTGCAAAACTGCGCTTGGCAAACATTTGATCTGAAACTTTGTAGATAAGGTTATGTGGGTTTTTTACAATTCCTTTTTTCTTTTCTCTTCCCCTCACATACTGTAAAACAAGGCATTTTATAATGCTAATCTTGCATTTTTGCATAGCTTTAAATTAACTTTTAATTAGATTAGATATTGACCTGGTGGCTATGTTGTACCTTAATAATCTCTGCATGTAATCTGTTAAACATTTAAAAATTTCGTGTAGGTGATTCTACATAGGTTAATTCACAGAATTCTATGAGTTGGGTAATAAAAGTTTAATGTTTATAGTATGGTTAATTATCAAATTATTCTGAGTGTTTGAACAAACACTTTGCTGTATGTGAAGGAAAATCACTGTACTGGTAAGCGCTGTTAAGTGTCCGAATATTTTGCTATCTGCCTGGCTCAGTGTCTGGAATACTTCAGCTATATCCTAAATCTTTATTTTTTTATAATAGAGATGTACCTAACAAAGATCTGAATTGTGCTTCTCAACAGCACAGCTAAAAGTGTGTCATTTAACTGGAGCAGATCCAGTGTCCTGAGCAGGTAGAAAGTTCTCAAGTTTCCCTGCTTTTGTGATAGAATGGTTAAATTCTGTAACAGAATTTTTAACAAGTGTTTATTCATTTGTTGAATTTCTCTAACCAGTGTCCATTTATTTCAGAAGTGAGAACACTGAGCCCTTGGTGGTAACAACATTTATTTACATCAGTTGAAGAGATGAAATAGTTCAACAGTTAAAATAGTTCCAATCACAGCTGAGCATCTGGTCCACCAAACTGAAATGTTGTCATATGTGTATGTTGTCACCTAATGTGTCTCATCAAGTAGATCTACAGATTGAAAACTGATACATGTGAGCTACGTAGAATCCCCAATTTTTTAATTATATATATTCTGTAGAGAAGAATCTTATTGATTCTCCTACAAAGCCAGTTTTCAAGTTTGCACAATTGAAGCAAGATCTGTTCTCTGGGTATTCAGGCAGGACCTTACCTGATCATCAGCTGCACAGTATTTTCAAGAGGACGGTTTCAATGAGATAAAAGGAATTATTTAAGGTCACGTGAGTGTATTAGTTGGATGTTGAATATCAGGAAAAGGCATCAAGTCTGCAAGAAATTGTCACATGTACTATAAGTGTATAAAATTTCAAGTATACGCTCTTTTGAAACAGAACTCTGCATATGATTATTTTCATTAGCTCTAGGATAAACATGACAGCAGAAAATTTAAAAAAAAAATTTTAAATTGTATGTTTTGTATACAGGCATTTTAAAAAAAATACATATGTATAAGACTTATCTGCAACATTTTTTTTTTCATATGATATGAAAACAAAGGCAAGCTTTTAATTGGCTGCAAAAATTACGTTCAAAGTTTTTGAACAAGAATGATGGTCTCAAAGTAATCTCAAATCACGAGAACATGTAACTTTTTTTGGAACAGAGAGGTGGTGGAGTCTCCTTCTCTGGAGACATTCAGAACCCTCCTGGACACGTTCCTGTGCAACCTGCTCTGGGTGGACCTGCTCTGGCAGGGGGGTTGGACTAGATGATCTCCAGAGGTCCCTTCCAACCCCATAGCATTCTGTGATTCTGTGATTTATGGAGGGATTACACTAAAAGTTTGCACTACTAAAAGCTCAGTACGCAGAAAAACATGGACAATTATTTTTGACAAGAAATTTTGCATTAGAATAGGTAATGATTTGACACTATTGTTTGGTATTTATCTTTGTTTTTCAAGCAGTCAGCCATTACAGTAAGCTGTAATTGTGTCCTATTTGCTGTGTTGTAAAATATATGCTTTAAAGGAAGCACACCTTAACTGTAATTGCTTTTTGTATCTGAAAGACACTGAAAAACACTGAAAAGTCCACCTACCACTGAATATCAGAAACTAAGAAGTATAGTACTTTTAGAAACACAGAAAGATCACGCTATGGCCCTCTAATATAGATTGAAAATAAGGAAAAGCTCATAATTATTGGTATGTGTTTTAATCCTTTTTCTGAATCTTGTTTTATGGTTCTGTTTTCCGTCTAGGGGATTACAGTAGCAAATAATTTTATGGAAAAATACTCCTTATCAGCTAAAGAACAAGCTTTAGAAATCTATCTGTAGTCTAATCTATTTTTAATAAGTCTATAACTCTGTTAAGGCTTGGTTTACACAGCAGAAGAAAATTTTTCTAGGTAGTCCTTGGGCCTTCTAGGTTGGATATTATACGATATAGGAAGCAAAGCAGGATATATCTTTTTTTTAAAAAAAATAATTTTATCTATTATTATGGATGTAACACAGTTTTCTGTCTTTCTTACAATACCTATTTTCTGATCTGTTGCCTTCGGTATTCTCATTCTGAATGGCTTGATTATATTAATTAGCTTCTACTTTTAAAAAAAAAGCCATAGAAAGTTATATAACATTTCATGAACATTCATTTATATAACATTTTCATTTTCATTTTTCATTATTCTTCAGTAAAAAGAAAAATATAGCTCCTTGTTTACTCATGAATGGAGATAAATTTGATACTTTTGGCATGATTCTTTAAGCAGTCTGTATCACCCACTCGTGACACCTTCATGCATGCTTGCAGAGGTTTTTGTCTTTTAGCCCTTTTACTTAAGCATATTCTCTCTCAGCATCACAAGTCACAGTGACACATGATGATGTGAGCAACCCCTTGCTACCACAAATTAGATTCAACAGTGGGAAAACAGACAACTCTTTGGCTCTTTGTTTTGTTTTGCTTTTGTTGTTCTCCCAATTCACATCGATTTAAATTATTAGAGCAGGGTGCCAAATACTTATTCAGCCCTGGCATCTAGTCTCAATGTATGAGCTGAGGCAATGGTCAGTGGAGAGATCCTACGCTATAGCATTCCTTGGTATAAATTCTGGCAAAGCCCAGACTTTCCTTGCAAGCTGGGTGCTAATACCATATTTCTCTCTTACTTTTAACTCTGCCAAAACCCAGCATCTGCTCCCATGTAGGGTGTTGACAGTTGAAGCATTTTTCCATTGTGTTGTAACTCTGCCGAGACCTGGCATCTGCTCACAAATAGAGGTGTTGACAGTTGGAGCTCTAGCACTTTCCCTTTGTGCATCAACTCTGTGGAAACCTGGCATCTGCTCGCACACACAAGTTTTGACAGCATAAACTACAGTCTAACACTAAGTTACTCTAATGCAGGGGAACACATGTAGTCGTACTTTTGGAGGAAGACTACTTCCTCGTGACATGAAATCCTGAGAGATCAGAAGAGAAAGTAGGGATAGGGCTTGGAACAATTTTCTTGCAGCAAAAGTCTTCACGGGATGGACACGTTGTGTTAATGAACCATACAAAGAATTTTCCCTTCACAATAGATACTAGGAAAAAATTAACCTGTACTCACAAATCTAACATTATACCTTTTCTCCATGACTTAGGCAGCTGCACTGTGTTTAATACTTGAGTGAGATTCTTGTTGCACTGATAAGCTGAACAGTAGAATTACTGTGATCTTGTTGTTTTCTGTTGGAACTTACCTTGAATCCTCAGCCATTTTCAAGGTCTTAAAGACATAGAAAAATCATATAATTATGCCAGGGAGTGAGAACTGACATGACATGTTGCTTATTATTGTATGAAGTGCAGCGGAAAAAAAGATGTCAGGTGACAATATTCTGGTTTTGATTGTTGAGCATCAACAGAATATTTTAGATGAACCACGGGTATCTCCTGTGTGAGAAGCAGGCTAAATTGTAGTTCAATAACATTAACATGCATTTGTTCTGAATTCTGATGTGAAAGTCCCTATAATGTACTTCAGGATAAACAGAAAAAGACCAAGTCAGTCAGTTCTCCCACATGTGTTTTTCTCAAGTAGAACAGCAGATTATTTTTTTTTACAACTAATTCTGCAGGGATTTGTTTCTATAATAATGTTTATTATTAATTATAGAAAACAGTCTAAAAGGATTCTTAGATGTCTTAGTGGTAGGATACTGAATATATAAAAAAAAACTAAGGGAAACTAATTTTTTTTCTTAGATTACGTCATGCGAAACAAAAATATACATAACTACAGAACTATATCTGTAGTTATGCCTATATGTATACACGTATGTGTATATTTATCTCCTATGCAGATGATATACCTATACCTATACACGCGTGTGTGTGATTCTAAAAACTTTCCATTTTTAGAAACTAGTAAGGTTTTGCATATTAATTTGTAAATACAAAGTTGTCTAAGACTCTTCTACCCCAGTTTTTCGTCTGCACACATCACACTGGACAATGTTAACACAGGTCAAAATGCAACCATTTAGTTTCAACCAGGAAATCTGTGCCTCTTTCATTGCTGTAATTTCAACCTGTGTCTTGCATCAGACAGCCGTTTGTTCACTGCTGCGCATAAAGAGATGATTCAAGTGGTGTCTAGCCAGCCACCAAAGAGTTGGATGGTTGCCTGGAGACTAACTTTCACTGTTCAGAATCTGCCTCTTTAAATAGGAAAGAAAAAAAAAAAAAATCCCATGCTGCTCACTCTAAAGAAGATATTAAGCAGCCATACAGACACTTGTCAGTCATGAATGCTGTTCTTAAGGTTTGCTGCATCTTGAAACTGCACACAAGTATAAGCTGGAGCACAGGAGATTTTTTATATTCCCCATATCTCCTACTTTGCTAAATGGGCTAAGAGATTCAGAGCTCAGGTGAGACATTTTGGCGGCTGAGCCACAGCTTGCCTTCATCCTCTACAACTCCAGCATTTCACTGTCACCATAAATCTCTGCCCCAAGTTTCTATTTTATGTCATAGGATCATAGGATAATGCAGGTTGGAAGAAACCTGAGGAGATCATAGAACCATAGAATCAGAATGGTTTGGGTTGGAAGGGACCTTAAAAGGTCACCTAGTCCAACACCCCTGCAATGAACAGGGACATCTTCCACTAGATCAGGTTGCTCAAAGCCCCATCCAGTGTGACTTTGAATGCTTCCAGGAATGGGGCATCTACCACCTCTCTGGGCAACCTGTTCCCTCACTGAAACAAGTTTCTTCCTTCAATCTAGCTAAATCTGCCCTCACTTAGTTTAAAACCATTACCCCTTGTCTTACCACTACAGGTCCTACTAAAAAAATCTATCCCCATCTGTCTTACAAGCCCCCTTTAAGTACTGAAAGACCACAATAAGGTCTTCCTGGAGCTTTCTCTTCTCCAGATTGAGAGTGTTAGGTAGTTTTACTCCTGTTAGGTAGTTTTACTCCTGTTCATCACATCACACAGGAATTCATCCTTGTTACAGGTCTGAACATTTATTTCAAACCAAAAAACACACTTATTTTCTAAAACTCAGAAAATTTAGGCTTTAAGGACACTATATTGAGACATAATTCTGATGAACAGCATAACACCACAGAAGATGTATTTTTGCAGATTGTCTCTAAAGCTACAGACAAACCACAAGTGAGGTTTTTCCAAAGTAATTCATTGAATTAAGTGCCTAATTTCTATTGATTTTAGTCTAGCCAGATGACCTTTTAAAGCAAAAGACATTTTGATTATTTACACAAATAGAACAAGTCTTTTGAACATGTACTAAGTTAATTTTTAAATAAAAACAGCCATAACATCAAGCTCCACAACTGACAAAGTTGAAGCACAGAGCATTTTAGGAAGATTAAAGGAAAAAAGCATGTTCCAGACTCAGGTGTTTGTTTGTCCTCATTCCATTAATTCTGTCTTTTTTAAGGCTTTGTTCTTGGTTTGACTCTGTTTTGAGAGGAAGTTTCTGTCTCTGTTTTCGATGAGGATTCCGTTCAGGTTTTTCAGTACAGCTACTTTCAGTTTGGTGTAAGATAGAAGCATGCTATGGTCATCTTTTATAACATCTTTTATAACATGAATGCACATATTTTGTCTCAAAAGCTAAGCAGCTATAGCTAACAGCCCTTTGACCTTCACTTCAAAGTAAACTGGTCTTATGGAATACCCAGCTGCAACCACTTCCTTTCCAAGTCTAAGGCCACAAGACTTGTCTTTGGGCTTTGCACAAAAGTACCTCTGTGGGCTAAGAGTGACCTAAAGATACCCAAAACTCTTTGTAGTGCTGCCAGGCTGGCTGACAGTGTCACCTCAGTTGACCTGATGCAGATGTTTGGAGTCCCCTCTACAGGGACATTTTAGAAAGTGAGGAAAACTATTAGTTTCCTGATAAGGATATCTTTGAGATTGTAGTAATACATGAGAAGTTTTGCTTTGTTTCCGGGAAATAGGAGATCCTCTCACAAAGCATCTCAAAAACCCAGTGTCTATATTGTTAAACATATAATCAAAACCCACAGTTTACATTGCTAAAGATAAAATATTTTCAAAACAAGATTGCATGCCTCGTGTTACATTTTTCAGTTTCTTTAATATATTTCTTCTAAATGTCCTGTCCTGTTCTGTCCAGTGTCATTCCCATTACTAATTTAAGGGAATTCCTGCCTAATAGAAAATCACATTTCACTACACGTTCTCAGAGATACACAGGAGGTGGATGTTGGATTAGAAAAAAAATAATCAAGGGACTGGTCATTTAAAACATTTGACCAGGATAATCACTTTTAAAAATAAATAATTATCAATTATAGCACAGACTGCACTTTTTAGAAGTTTGAGCTCTAATTTTTGTAATTTTGTGGCTGCTACATAGACTACTAGATGATTTTTGCCATTACTACAAGAAGACATAGGCTTCTTAGAATTACAGAATGGTTAGAGTTGGAAGGGACCTTAAAGATCATTGAGTTCCAACCCTCCTGCCACAGGGGATTGTTGATCTGAGAGTCCCAGGACTTCTGTGGAAGTTCCTTAGCATGGTCTTAACTGTTTTATGTGTTTTTAACTTCTGGCTACAAGTCAAGTTATTGTCTAATCTAACCGACTTGCTGATGCTCTATGAATTCTAGACAAACAACAAATTCTTGTCTCCATATATATATATAGCACAGCTTCTGCCCGTAGCAAGATTGTAAGCATAGTAGCACTTTTGTCCAGTATGTCTGTTTTGCTGTCAATGGAAGTCTAAAGGAATTTTGACTGAGCTGGGATGAGGGCCCGCAGGTAGGCCGAGACTGAGCTGGGATGAGGGCCTGCAGGTAGGCCGAGACTGAGCTGGGATGAGGGCCTGCAGGTAGGCCCAGCTCAGCAGGACCCATGGCCAGGGAAGTCTGTGAGGAACTGGAGGCCGATCCTGCTGCAACATCACTGGAGCAAAGACTCACGGTCCAGGGGGCCTGAAATGGGGTCCTGGGCCCTGGGTAGAGTTGGGGGAGGTTCCAGGGAGACTGGAATGTCCTGTAAGGTCTGGTGGTGCCTTCAGGGCTCTGGCACGGAAAATAAGATGACACAAATGACATACAAGCTGGTTTTTTTTCTGATGTGAGTGCCTGACTTCCCAAAAAGTATTATTATGTTATCATATCTTGTTCTGTGTCATAAATCTGTGAATTTTATAAAGAATAAATTATATTAGTCGTTCTTATTGCTCTAATATATGAACACCTTTATTATTCTGCACTGAGACATTCTTCAGAGAAAGAAACTGTCTCTGCCCAGCCTCCTTTGTTCTCTGAAGTAAGATTGCAGGTTGATCTTAAAAATTCTAGTGAAGTATTAAAAGTTAAACTAATTTTTCTTTTAGAGCCTTCCTGAATTCTGTCAATATTTTACTGTCAATATTTCCCCTCTTCCTTACAATTCACCTTGTCTTTTTTTCTGTCTTCCTTGTCTTCCTTTTCTTGGAACATTCAGAATAGCAGGTTAGACTCTATTTATCTCCTTGTCTTTACTATCAGCCTATATTCAGATTTCTACCAGCAGTATGTGTTTTATGATTTTCTGATCTGTTTTTGACAATGCATCCTTTCTTGCACTCTTATCTGCCAGACCTTTATGTTCTCTGTTTTATATAAATCCTTCCATTTGCTCCTGTGCATCCTGTGTGTTTTCCATCTTCAGTTTCCTGAAATCTTAAATCTACTTTCATGCAACATATTACAGCTTCTGCACTTTTCTTTTTATTTTTACCATTATTTTTGTGTATTCTTCCTCTTGCAAAATCATAGTCCAAATAACATGGGTATTTTTTGAGTATTTCACCTTGTTTTATCTTTTACTTTCTACCTTTATGTCTTTCCATTTCAGAGACATTTGCACAACACACATTGTTTCCTCTGAATCGGTATCATTTACTACCATCCTCCTTGATAAAATTACTTGATTTTTTTCAAATTCGCCATGGTATCTCTTCTACACTCCTCTGTAATTTTGGTTGGAGACAGGATGAATTCCATAAAATATTTTTTGTTGCTGTGTTTATTGTTAGAAAAGCTGTAGGGGAAGAATATCTTTCCCAATGTAGGATATCCAACTTCTGTAAGTATCTCAAATCTGTTCTATTTCTTGAGGCTTGGCTTCCTGGGAATATGGTCTTGTTTCCCTTTGGTATGCTTATAAATTGCACGTAATATTTCCTGTGTTGAGTCTGTATATCTGCTGGTACCACTACTCATTTAGTGTTCAAAAATCTGTCAGCCATGAGTTCTGGCTCACAGAGAGCTTGCTCAGAGCCTGGATAATAAGTAGTGACACTCGATTTACATTTTGATTGAAGGATCCAGCTCAATACACTCCCATGTGCATGCCAATTGGTACGATCTGGCAGGAAAGCTGGTCAGTGTTTCATGTCCTTTTGTCTGCCTTGCCTGAAGACAAATGTTTCATAAACCATATTATTTCCTAGAAAGAAAAGGTCAGCTGGAATACTAAGGGCGTTTTCAAGGACATCTTCATCTCTGCCATTTCTTATTGTTAGTCATCAAATCACATGTCTTCTACATCACTGCCCATGCAGGGCAGATGAAACGCAACTTATAATGTACTTTCGATTTTTAGTGCATCCAACATTTATGTGTTTCCTCATTTCCAACGCTGTTGAACAACATCTCTGTCCTACTGAGAACATCATGCTTGAAATAAAGCTATTGCAAATATCACATTACTTTATATCTCTTTTTGTTCTCGTTCTGCCTCTAAATTTTTCTTCCTCAACCTTTACTTCACTGTAATGTCTTGAAAATTTGTTCTCACTGAATTGTTATGAGTTTGTTACTAAAGATTTTATGACCTACTCTCTTTTACTTAGTGTTAAATGACTTGTATCTGTGTATTAATGACCACATCAATGTGAACAGAAAATTTATACTATTCAGTGATTGCCCTTTCAAAAGGTGCCTCTGAAGATATGCCTGCTAACAACTGTAATCTCACAACTGTAAGATAAAAGATCTTCTAATCAGTCAGCTTCTTCTCTTGGGTACCACATTGATGATTATTTTGGGGTGATATTTCAATTTTATACTTCACTTTTCTCCATTTTTTAGTTTTTCTGATTTTTTTTTTTTTCACAACTGAAAATCGAGATTAGTGGTAACAATCCTGATTAATCTTGGTATTAGTGGTAACAATTTATGGGGGAAAGTGCCTTATAACACCTTGTAGCTTATGAATGTCAGTGTTGGATCCAATGAGGCATGAGGTACCTAGGATGAGAGGAAAAGGCCTTAGGTTGTGCCGGGAGAGGTTTTGATTGGATATTAGAAAAAAATTCCTCACCTGAAGGGTTATCAAGCATTGGAACAAGCTGCTCGAGTCACCATCCCTGGAGGCACATAAAAGACATGCATATGTAGCACTTACAGACATGATTTAGTGGTAGACTTGGCAGTGTTAGGTTTATGGTTGGACCTGATGATCTTAAAGGTTTTTTCCAATGTATATGACGCTATGATTCTATGTTTCTTGGTTATACTATTGGTTGGATGAAGAGCTCTCAGGAAGGAAGATCACAGGTGCATGGGCTTAATGCTCTGTAAGGAAATACCTTGGTATAAGTCTTTTTACTGCATATTTCTTGCAGCAAAATATGTTTATATAGTTTATTATTTTTCATCTTCTGACATTATCATTTTTGTACAAATTGTAAGAAATAGTGCAGGATGGTTGTTCAAGGGTCTCCATACAATTTTCTAAGTGTATTAAGGGAAGTAAAAAATAAATTGGATCATTTCTTTCAGAGTAAGTGTGTCTTAATGGCACCTTACTCAACAGAACTCTCTCTTAACTACATCATGAAGAAAATATGCTGACTTCATTGACTATGAAATAATCTCTTAGCACTTTTATTCCTTTCAGAACTGCAGAGTTAGAAGGTGTAAAGCTCATATGGCCGCATTCCATTTCTTCTTGTGCATTACCAACATAATCATTGTTGTGAATGTCACAAAATGAAAGATAACAGCAATGATAGCTGATAAATTTACTAAGCTCTCACTTTATTAGGTGGCAATGATATTTTGTCTGGCAGTGATTTATCCAGAACATAATATGTGTCTTTTAATTATGCTATTTGGTAGAGGTATACCATCTTCTTGCTCTTCATTTTTGTCCATCAAGTACAGAAAAACCACAAACCTTTTCCCACTCCAACTGCTGTTGTGGCCTCAGCTTTTCTTTTCTGTAAAGAGCTTATACTGTGGAAATATGGATGCCTCCATATTGGCTGTGGCTGGCATCGTTGCTCAGCAGTTCCTGACCCCATCCTTCCCCCATGACAGCGGCCAAATGGCCAGACTGTGACAGAGCTTACGTGTCATAAGCTATAGATATTATCTCTATACACCAAACATCAGGAATCCCACTACAGCTGTGACAGAGCTAGTCCTTACCACAGAGGAACTAACACTTTTGAATGATTACCTACATCGGGAAATTGTTACATTGGTACAAGAAACTTTTTAAATCCCACATCCCAGATACCCTTCACTGCTGAACAAAAAAATGAAATAGCTTTCCTCCATAAGGCTAATCTGAGAAGGACGGTAAAATTCTTCCTAAACCTAAAATATGACTGACATGAATGCTAAAAATAAAATGCCTGGAGACTGCCTGGCTTTAGTCACAAAGATATTATGGGCATTAGGGAGAAGGTGCATGTATACGTGATGTTACAAAACTTACTGGAGGAAAGACTTAGACTGACATTTCCTATAGGTTCTCTGAGCAGTGAGATGATGAGTCATTTTGTCTCATTCTGTAAGTTTTTAAATATTTATGTTAAGAAAGGCACGCTGAAAAAATGCATTGCGAAGGGTAGTCCTCTGCATGGAAAATAGAGCACTCGGTTTGAAGTCGAATCCTGCACAACATCAGACAGAGTGATGATTTTGAAGTATATTTCTTGAATCCTTAGCTAAATATTAGACCATTAGTGCACTGGGGTTCCCAAATAAATAAACACGTGCAGCTGGCCACATAGTGGTGCCTCTCTCTATGTCAACTGGCCATTTGTTCCACTTCCTTTACATTTCACTACTGTCCAACTTGGTAAGTTCCTGCTTGAGTAAGGAATCCCATTTTAAGATTTCAAATCTTCTGTGCAATGCATAGGAACGACAGGTGAAGATTCTAGGACTGGTTAGGAAAAACATCTTTTCTTTTTAAGGGAGGAGAGAGGGAATAAGATCCTCAATTCCTTTTGCTGTAACTTTCTGACAAATGACAGTGCTTAAAAAAGAAACTAATTGTGTTAGAACTGCAACTTACTATTTTCCTGTCATGTATATTTTCTTTTAATTAATTTCAATAAATACTATTTTTTACTCAAAAATATTGAACTAGTAGAATTTCTGCAACTACTAAGTCAATACTGGCTATTATTCATTAAGTTACTTAAGATAGTTTGAAATAAAGCTTTTAGTCAGAGTAGTATCATTATACGATTCCTAAATGCATACATAAAGAGAGAAACTATGACATTTCTCAGAGGAGCTGGGGGTGGAAAACAGTAGACACATATGTTCAAAGGTCAATGGATAAGCCTGTTTCGAGCTGTAGTGGAACAGTTATAACTCCCTCTTTCACAGAAATGAGTTTTATATCATGGTTACATATGATGTGTTCTAAAACCTCAGTTTTTTATGAGAATATACTTAAGTTTAGAAAGTATAGTAAGTACACATAAATGCATACATGAAAATTGAATTAGTTTATAATTTATATTTTTGTCATTCAAATTATCTGTATTAGTAAAATTCTCCATCCAATGAATATAATTCTTCATTTCACTTCACAGACAGGTAAAAACATCTGGGAGCAGGCATCCTCCCGTTGTTCTTACAGCACTTAATACAGTAATTTTCTGAACTAAACTGGTGTTCTGAGGCACTACCGATCACTGAAGTTTGCTGGAATAAAATGAAAGGACCAAAGAAAATGACTCATCCTGAAAGAAAATAGTGGGGAAAAGGCAGAGTGTTTTCAAGCACTTTTTTATTAACATGCCTTACTCAGAAAATCTGAGCTTATTCTATTTCAAACACTAACTTCTTGAAGATTGTATTCCAAAAAAGGCTAGTGTCAGAGCTCGCTAACCTCTCCAGAATTTGGAGAAGACTTGCAGACTCACAGGTTTCATTTCACGTGTCTGGCTGACTTGGAAGCTTGTTAAGTTGTGACACTCTCAGAAAAGCCAGTAAGAGTGACATTCACAAAGTGATTGAAGTGCAGAAGCACACTTTAGGCAGAACATAGGCATTTTACTCAAACAAAATGGTTCGGAAAAAAATAATCAGCTGCCTAAGCACCTCCTAATTTGATGACTTTCACCAAAATATATTACATAGTGTTCAAAGCACTACTATAATGAGTTACTAGTTTATTACAACAGTATATAATAGAGTATCCAGACTGATGCCACCATGGCACAAGTTATCATAAAATATAAAATCAAACCAACTGAAAAAAAAAAAAAACAAACCCAAACAACTTGAAGAGAGCAATAGCCTTGAGATGGCTTCAAGCCATGTATTCCTTCTTGGTGATGGGCGACACCCAGCATCATGAGAGTAAGCATATTATGTGAGCATATTATAGAGATCAGTACTGAGAATTGCATTTTTAGTTGCATTGTTACTTAAGTACATTGCCATATCACTCTGCTAAATCAAAATTATGTGTAATGCCAAATAACTTGAAAGAAGTAGATTTGGTATTAAAAATTAAACCATTCACATTAAACATTAAACCCTGCATCCTTCTGTACTAAATGAACCTGGCAATACTCTGAACAATAATCTCATTTGAAATTTTCTTCTGATTTTTTTTTTTCTTAGGATGCCTATGGAGTCCCTCATTGTGAAATCCAGTCTCGAGAAGAGATCACCAAGTTCTACTCACTGAAATAGTTAGTATGGCACAAACCAGGTTTCTTTAAGACTCTGAGACTAAGAGCCTGTGTCAGTTCTCATATCAGAAAGTGAAAACAGTCAAGTTAAATCACCAAAATCCCGTAGATCTGCAATACATACCTGTTTTGCCAACCTCACAGTATTACTTCATCTTAAAGAAACGAGTGTGATTCCTAAAGCCTTAGGTTCTGAAATAGTTTCACTGTGTGAGAAGATAAAGCAAGCTTCTAGTCCTATGAGTAAGGAAAAAAGCCAGAAGGGGAAAAAAAAAAAAAAAGAGAGCACAATATCTCCTATTTTCTAAAAATAATAAAAATAATAATAATAAAAAATTTTAAACCAGTCATAAGCCTGTCTATCTACCCATTTACTTCCTGAATGTATAAAAAGTGTTGCCACCTAGAGTCATTTTTTGTCATGTTTACCATGATTAGTTCTCCCATCAGTTATTTCATTTATATTAAAAAAAAATACTCGACTGCATTGACTTTGTACAGCACAAGAACAAACTCAAGATTGAGCTAATGGTATTCAACAAGTTTTTGTGCCATCATTTTAGCAACTAAACACCATTCCAAAATTGTGGACAAGAATCTAGATCCCTGAACTTGTGAGGCTGCTGCTTCTATAGGTATTTCCATACCTTAAGAAAGCATGAAGGAAATTCACTAACAGGATGCTAAAATGAGAATGGACAGTGGATGAAGACGTGTAATTTGAATAGATGTACTCATCTTGCCTTTCACCTACTGATCAAAGAAAATAATTACTCTTTAATAACTGTATACTGTACTACAAGCTCACTGGTAATCCCAGGAATGTTTCCTGCTTACTACACTGTACTGAAGTGTGTCCCATGATGTCTTTAAAATCAATTTCTCAGAGTAAGCCAGCCTAGGAAGCCTATGCCAGCTCACACTTTTCTTGAACTTTCTTTTGTATATCCATCATTTTTATGGGTGCATATATAGATGGGGAGAGTTTAATTTTGTCCATCTTTAGACAAATACCATGAGTCTCAGTGTCTGTTCTTCTCCTACAGTCAATGGAAATCTAGTCAGTGAAACTGATGGAAAATAACAAATCATTCATGTCACTTTATTGTAGATACCTGCATTTAGTCAAATATATTGCATCAAAACCTGCACAAACTCTATTGATTAGATCTCCAGAGATTATAATCAGAGTTTAGAGACAGTGTTTTCATGTAGGCAACTACATGACAAATATCTAAATTTAGGCAAAAGAATTCTATATTTATTTCAGTATGTTATAGACTTTTTCATATTGAATGCAAATAAGCTTTTTCTGTTCAATGTCTATATAGCAAAGATTCTTTCCCGTCTTTATAGTTTGATAAAGTTCCTCTGAAATACTTCTCTCTGTTTTCTTTGAAACTATGAATCAATATACTTTGTGTTGCAGACCTAATATTTGTTCTCTGTGCAAAGAGCAGACAATAGTGAGACTGAAGGAATCAGAGGGAAATCCAGTTGAGTAGATGAAGTACCACAAAAATGGCAAAATGACCACTTCTGAAGTTCCAGATATTTGATAGAAATGGATGAAGACATAATGTTCCTAAATATAACTAAATAATTACATAAATAAACATGTATTTGTGTATTTAATGTCTAGGTAGATAAAAAATTCTTGGGTCTTTGTATGGCAGCTCTGTTATCTCTGTCACTTTTATAATACATTGACACAGAATAACAGAGATATTTGTTGGTAACTGTTTTTAGTAACACCAGCAGCAAAAGTTCTTTCTACACATGACCTACAACTCAGCTTTTATTTAGATGGCTCATTAATGTGTTCATATTTTTAACTGAAAGGGCTGTTTGAATTTAGACAGTTTTAAAAGTAGTTTTAAAAATTATTTCCATTGTTCTTGGTGTACAAGGATATTTAGTCATTTTTTATTTATTACCTCATACCTTACTGAAATCCATCTGCATATCTTATTTTTTTTTCAAAATGGAAGCATCATTATCTCTGCTTTACAGTTTAGGGAGCCAATAAAGCCCCCCCCCGCAATCCCACCATGCTGTGTTACAAGCTTATACATCTTAATTTATACATTTTCTCACATGCCTCCTCTACTTTTTCATACCTCCCTCTCCCAATGCAAACACTATGAGAAATAATCTTCCCAATATGAAACTTGTCCTTTATCACATGCTTTGAGAGACTGAAATAGTTAATAATGCTAAACTGTAAAATCTCTTTCCCAGTTTCTACATCATATGAAATAAACAGGACATTTCACAGCTCAGAATTATAGCATCTGGCCCTTTACTTCCTCAGGCAAATGTCTCTCTAGGTAACACTTTATCACTTGAATTTCGAAGGCTTCCGTTGCAAGCACAGCATCCTTTGGGTTTGCTTTCATTTTTATGGTAAAAGATAAAGCTGTGGAGTACATCAAAGTTCCCTTTTGGAATCTTCTGTACTACAGTTCATGTCCCATGGGGGAACATACTTTTGGAAACACATTTTGCAAACATGGATTTAAGTGAAAATGGGTTTTTAGCCAATGATATGCATACTTTTTCTACAAAGATTATTCAGTGATATATCTTTATGAAAATATTAACAATTTTCTCAGGAACTAGACAAAAAAGAAAATATCTTAAAAGTTTTCGGTAGCACTGAAAAATCCATATAACCACATTTCTTTAAGCTTTTTACTAACACCCCCTTCAAATATAATTCCACTGTGCCTTTCATGGCTGTATGAGCCAGAGATTGATGACTGCTGTTAGGTGTGAGAATTACTGCAATCACTTTTTTCTTAACAGCATCAAAATCAAGAAAGATAATACAGTTCCTACTTCTTCGGTTTAAGAGTCCTTTTGGATTTGTTTTCTAAATCTCTATCCAACCACAATGTTTAAATTCTTGGTCTGTGTGTTCAGTTTTAGGTTGACATTACAACAGGGTAGCATTTAGGGATCTCTTAGTCTACTGGTAAAAATTACATTTATCTTCACACATTTAAATGTGAATGCCAATATTCAGGGGCAAAGGTGTGGTCCTTAAAAAGTATAGCAAATTTTATTTACAAATGGAAAGAAGATCCAGTTGATTGTCCATCAGCTTGGTAAATAGTATAATATTTCCTTTTGTTGTACCTCAGTATCTAGGAGGTACCAAAGAACACAAATCAGTAAATCAGTTTATAGAGCAGAAAGAAGTGAGCACTTTCTTTCTCTGAGTATCCGTAATGGAATTCTATTTATCAGTCTATGGAGATTGAGAGGAAGATCAATATTTATTATTTATGTCTTATTGCAGATATAAACACAAACAGTTTTCAACAGACCCTGAAAAGATTCAAACTTTTTCCTAAAATAATGATTTCAGTGCAGTCTTGATCAGGCTCTCATTTGTCTGTCATTGCCATAGAGTAGGTAGGTAAGGAAGGTGGGTGGAATTACAGTAACATAAATCTTAATGGGTACCAGTGCCTCAGGGAACACCATGAAGATTTTGATAATTATTCTGATTACTTTTGTCTTAATATATGGTGCTGTATTCTGGCTGTATTCTGAGCTGCTGGAATGTAGGAATGTGTTTTGACTTTTAGTCTATTAAATGGAATAGCATTTATTTTGACATTAATACTTTGTTTCTTTTAGTAAGAAGCAGAAATGGATAGCACAAAAATACGATCTCTTCACAGTTTCATTAGAATGAACCCTCATGTACATCATCTGTTTTTTATTCCTACAGTAATTTTTGTAAAAAAAAACCCAGGCAGATAAACATATATAGAAAGGAAAAAAACAAAGAGAAGGGAGAATAATAATATAAATTCTTCCTCACCTGGCAGACAGGTTTTTAACTTCTCTTCCTTTTAGGTATCCCTCTAGGCAATAACTCTGACAGATATTGACAGACTGGGAAAGTCCAGGTAGTGCTTTAAATCTACTGATATACATTTTTTCAGCAGAAATTCTAGGCAATTATGAAGCTCTTCATAACATTTTATGAATAGTTCATTAAAACAAATTCCAGCAGAATTAATTTAAATATATCCTGTGGGATGAATCCACTGCAGATCTAAGTCAATGCAGCCTCTTCTTGCAAAGCTTCTTCCAGTGCAAAGGAGTCAAACCCATTCTAGGTGTATGACATTCTAGGCTTTCATAAATTCTGAACTCTTAAGTCTAGACCCAAAACATCTGTATTCATAGTTTCAAGGAACAAAGTTCAAAGGGTAATTTTCATAAATATGTGTTCTTGAAAGATACTATTCTGATCTCTTTGACAGGATTTAATGCTCACAATCTTGTTTATGGGCAAAGAGAAAACACACCCTGTATTTAAAGACAGGAATTCATTGATGGTAAAATTGAAATCTTAACAGTCTCACCAACATTAGTCCGGGTCTAATTATTGCAGAAAAAGAAAGAATATTCTTATGCAGAGAACATTTCAATGCTAATAACAGATGGAGAATTGTTAAATGTTCACTTAGTTTCTACTCGGTTGCCTGGTGGTGTGCTCACTCTTCACCTCTGTTTCTGGATCCTAAGGTTGCTGGTTTCATTCCCATTGTGGTAGGAGTGTTACGGTGAGTTGCCAGGCTCCGGGATCCTTCACTGGAGATAATGTAATGCTGGTATTGATATTTTCTTCCTCCGTCCTCTAAAATCCACTCCGGGTCTTTTTTACATGTCTTCTGACATGCTTTCACACCTTGCGTTATCTTTGTTGGTCTACACCTTCATGTTATACCCAGTTTTACTTTATATGATGGATTTTACTTGTGTTTAGCCTAAAGACAGTGTTTTCAGCTTTGAGTTTCTTTAGCTGACAGACAGCTGGTGTCTTGTTGATAGCAGTGAGGTCTCTGGTTCTGGATCCGTGCCCCATCCCCTGACATCCCAGGGCTGTTCTCCTTTACATTGCATTCTCTGTCTTCACTTCTCAAGGCCTGTGCTACTCCCCAGTGTGGCTCCCCCATGGGGTAACAAGTCCTGCCATCAAACCCACTCCAGCGTGGGCTCCTCTGTCCATGGGGTCCCAAGTCGTGCCAAACGCCTGCCTCACCATAGTCTTCATCATGGACTGCAGGGGGATCGCTGATCTGGCACCTGAAGCACCTCCTCCCCATCATTCTTCACTGACCTTGGCATCTGCAGAGCTGTTCTCACTTATTCTCACACTTGTCTCCAGCTGCAGTTGCGCAGTTTGGGTTTTTCCTCCCTGCTTCTTAAATATGTCATCATGGAGGCGCTACAGGCATCATTGATGGGTTCAGTCTTGGCCAGCAGTAGGTCCATCTTGGAGCTGCTGGCACTGTCTCTATCAAACATGGGTGAAGCTTCTAGCAGCTTCTCATAGAAGCCACCCCTGTGGACACCCTCTACCAAAACCTTGCCACACAAACCAAATATCACACATAATTATCTGTCACGTGTCAAGGATTTGGGAGCACCTCTGTCATTGTCCACGTCAAGAGACAGTCTTGCCAAATTAATTTTAGAGAGATCTCTTTTCCAGAGTAAGTCAACATTCGAAAAGTGGTTTAGACAGAACAACAAAAAGAAATATTACTTAATAACAGTTTTGTCATCAAATTTAAAATCTTTTTCCTGAAAAAAACTGTGGCAAGCCTTCTACATTGTCCTTTAATGTGAATTTTCTAAGCCCTGAGGGAAAAAAAAAATCTAGGATGAGGGTGTTTTTTAAAGCCAGGCTTCTCCCTATAGAGTTGAAAAAGATACCTATCAGTGCCTTTTGCCACAGTGGTTTTCTTTGATATGGTAATTTGGTCATTAGGCTTGTATCACAAAATATTTACTGTGGAGGAAAAAAAAAAACAAAACAGGGAGGAAAAATTTTAATCACAAATACGTGCACAGGACTGAATCTTTTTCAACATGTTAGAATGTAAGACCTGGATGTGAGTGATTCAGCTTCTCTAAGTGGTGCTGTTGTCAGTGGCATACTATTCGCGCATTTGGAAATTGTGGTGGTTGAGCTCACAAATTGAACTTACTGAAGGCAATAAAGTTAAATGATTAGTGAATATGAAATGCTATGTATTCGTGAAATAAAGGGAATGAGGGGATACACAGATCAACACAGGAAGGACATGGACCTGTGGACTGGATCCAGAGGATGCCACAAAGATGATCCCAGGGCTGGAGCACCTCTGCTATTAGGACAGGCTGAGACAGTTGGGGTTGTTCAGCCTGAAAAAGAGAAAGCTCCAGGGAGACCTTATAGCCCCTTCCAGTTCCTAAAGGGGGCTACAGGAGGGATGGGGAGGGACTCTTGATCAGGGAGCAGAGCAATAGGAGAAGGGGTAATGGTTTTAAACTGAAAGAGGAAAGATTTAGATTAAAAATTTGGGAAGAAATTCTTTCTTGTGAGAGTGGTGAGACACTGCAACAGGTTACCCAAAGAAGTTGTGGATGCCGCACCCCTGGAGATGTTCGAGGCCAGGCTGGATGGGTCTTTGAGAAACCTGGTCTGGTGGGAGGTGTCCCTGCCCTGAAGGGGGGTTGGAACTTGAATATCTTTTAAGTCCCTTCCAAGCCAAACCATTCTATGATTCCACCATCTCTGTCTACTAGTGGGTGCCTCTCTCTGAGGTATGGCATCTTATTTCCTCCTTTTCTTTGGGGGGAAATTAATATTTACCCCCATACAAAATGAAGTGATTTCTAAAAAAAGGATTTTGAAGTTTTTCCAAAATACCCATAATTTAATGGACAAGGCACTATAGTGGAGGCGACAGATTTAGATCCTCTGAGATGAAGAGGAGAATTGAAGCTATCTTTTTAGATAAGCAGTATAATCACTAAAAGCAAAAGAACCAATGAAAGAGGATAGGAGGGGATAAGGAAGGAAATTATTCATGGCCCCTCCTCTTTTGGACTACATGTATAGGATACGTCCATGAATTTTGAAAGAAGAATTTTACTTAACTGAAATCTGGAAAAGACCTGTGTTTCTTGAGGGGATCAAAAAGCTCAAAGGTACATTACTGCTTGCCCTTCCCAAGACGGCCTTTTTTCAGTGTTTCCTCAAGAACAGATCCAGGATGCTCTCTGTTGAGAATTTTCTGTCACTTACATTTTATATATTTAGAGTAGTGATGTGTAATTGTGTGGCACACCATACCTTCTCATATGATATTCCACTGATGCTAGTGTGTCAACATAGTTTGAAACTATCTTCATATTAGTTTATTTTTTCATAAATGAAATGTTTTTTTAATAAATAAGAATTAATGAGCAAATTTTTCTGCTGTGTTTTGGATGTTTTGGAAAAGTTGAAATTTAGTATGAAATGTAATTACGACTATGTTCAAGCTAGAATGTGGTAGCCCATTTATTTCCTAGATGAAATAATCAAGCAATATCTAAAAATAACATCGAACCTCAGAACTTTTGGCCCTGAACTTTCTCTTTCTGAAGTGAATAACAAACTGTTAGGATATATATGTAGCATATCACACACATACAGATGAAACATATATTGATCATTAGAACTGGATATTGGATACCACAGTCTGGTCTGAAGGTATGTTTGTATAGCAAATAGATATACAGACATGCATGTATAGTCAAAATAATTATTGATGAATCAATTTGATCTGATATATATGGGGTTTGTGTGTGTGCTATTTATTATTTCATTTCCTGGCTCTCATAGTGACATCAATACAATTAATAGTTATTTGAGCTGACAAACTAGTATACTGATTCTATTTTGTAATGGATGTCAAAACTAAAGACAAGGAAGAGACCAGAAAAAAATAATAAAATCAACCTACCTTCCTCTGGTTGTAAAATGGAAGCAAATCACACTGAGGATGGAGACACATAACTTGTTATGTGTTCTCTAAATGCATGCACTGGAAAAAGACCACACTACTGGACAAAATGAGCTGTATATCAATTAGTGACAGCAAGTGAAGTCAGGTTTTAACTGAAATGGAAGTAGCCAGATGGAAATAAATGTAGAACAATCAATGAAAATGTCAAACATCAAAATAAAGGTCAAGATCAACAATGCACTTTGAGAAATGTAATAACCCTTTGCCAAACAGTGGGTCAAATACTATAGTACTCATTTGAATTCATTGGCACATTGATGCATACCCCAATGAAGATCAATGGTAATTTAAGTCCAAGGACTTAACTTTGGTTTATATTGTTGTAATTGGGAATAAAATTTAGTCTATTTTATTGCCAGCTATTTGATTATGTGGAGGAAATATTCATCAGTTTAAATCACTAGCCCAGCTACTCCGTCTGTCATGATAGCTATTACTACTGCTTACAGAGATTAAAGGCATGAAAAACAATCTAAAGGAGAAGTGACCAGTGAAGCTGAGAAGCTAAAGAAGAGAGAGGATTAAATGGACTCAGGAAATTATTTTGTGCGATAGTGCTATGGCAGTGTTTTCTTATTCTTGTTAAATAGTAAGAACAAGGTAACCCCCTGGAGTTCCTAAATGGCATTCTTAACGATGAGATTTGATGCCTCCCAATGAGGTTTGATGTCTCAGTAGTTCCTTGGGCAATTTAGTGTTGGTTTAAAAGCTGTCAGTCAATAGAAAATACTCTTTAAGTACAGTACTTGACTGACACTGAAGATTTTCATTACTAGAGAAAAATTCTAGCCTTGTCCAAAATTGTGATGAAAATCTCTTTCAATATAAGACTCCACAGAAGAAAATTGAGCTCACGTGTCTGTCGTTCTCTGCATTCCTGTAGTGGAAGGAATATATATGTTTGCATATGAATCAAAGCTTGCTTCAGAATAACAGTTCTCTGCCCCTCCCCACTATTAAGACATTTGCTGGAATGGATTTCATTCGTAGAACACTATGATTTGGATGAACCATGATCTATAAAGAAATTATTGCTGTCATTATACCTCCTTTTACTTCTAGGAAGTTTCTACTTAGTGTCTTTTTTGTTGTTGTTGCTAATCTTTTACTTTAAGCAACTATCCAAATTGTTTAGATTTCTCTTACAGCCCTTCACTTTTTTTTTTTAACTATGTGAAAGCCTCATAGCATAATAACATTTTAAAATATTTTTCATTTGTTCCAGTATATTTAGTCTGTACTTTGACATTTATACTCCTGTATCTAATTGTGATACAGAAATTGTTCTACACACAGCTCTGACTTGAAGACTGCTGGAAATCTGTTTAGGTTTTAATACTTTATAAACAATAAAAGATTTTCATTCTTTTCTTCTCAAACTTTCTTTTTGCTTATGTAATTTTTCTTCCAGAATGAGGAGGTGGAGACAAGAGAGATAGGTAAAGTAGATGGCTTGTTCCAGTCTCCTCATTTCAGAATTCGCCAATGCCTATCTCTTATGTTATGTCTCTTAATATTCGGAGACAGTCAAAGACAACTTTTGGACTGGCCTCTTGATACCTCTATGCTCCTTGAGGATTATTATTTCACACAGATTTCAGTATTAAAATGCTTTTTCAAACTTTTTTTGCAAAGATTCATGCATACATTTGATTTAATTGATTGAATGGTCTTATTAAAGTTAATAAAACATTCCTTGAGCCATTAAAGCACACCTACAAGTCTTTGGAGGACCAAGTCATTGCTGCATATTTCTAGTGGAGGAGAATAACTTAATCTCTGAAGAATATATAGTACATAAATAAAAGTATACATGATTGTTTCTGAACTCAGTTTGATAAATTCCAAACAATTTACTTCTAATCAGCACTGAAATACTGATGTGATATTTTGCATGGGAATTATAATTTGATAAATGGGCATATTTTAGGTTCCATATTGAGTCCAGATGGTTACAGATTCCTTAATATATCTATCCATGTGGCATTTGCACATTTGCGTATCTCACTCTTCCTCTCATTTATGTTTAATGATGGATTGAATCCAAACAATACAAGATGTTCTTCAGCATGCTAAACTTCTGTTAAGTGGACTGATAGTCAGGTCCTTCTGCACAGGATCCTCTTTCTTTCAGTGTCCTCTATTCCAAGACAATCAATCTTCATTTGAAGCAGTTTTATTGACGAGATTTCATGTATAAGCAAATGATAGCACAAAGAGCCTCCCCAATTATCCAGGCAGGAGTCTGACTTGACAGTTGTGTGCAACATCCTTGCAAGGTTATCAGTTCTATTAGACAACTGAACCAAAACGATAGTTTTGTATTTTTATCATTTGTAGACTTGTATTTCATCATTAAACCAATCTGCAATTTTCAATAAACTTGGAGTACTCAGATTATTCAGGAGAGTTTTGGTGGTTTTTTAGTGTGGGTTTTTTTTATGGTTTGGTTTGGTTTGTTTTTTTGAGGCAAAGCTGAAGAATTCCATATTGTCCTACTGCTTTAATGTGTCCCATCCTCTCACCTCCATTGCCCCCTATTTCTCATCCACTGATAGGAGAGTTGTTTTCCTTTTGCTGAGGAAATAGAAGACTAATTAGTTGGATTCCCACCAAAGAATTCAATTAACTGAGATAACAACTTCTTCCCTCAGGTCAGGAAGTCCTGTGAGACGTCAGCTGAACTTTACTCTTCTAATGGAAGAAATATCATGTTCACTTGTACCAAGTTCTGAATTTGTTGGTAACCATAAAAACGAAAATTAGCAAACAATAGTTCTTTTGGTGTGTTTTATTGCCTTTATAAATCAATGCTTCAGTGCTGTGGGTTCACAATATGTTATCATTTTCACTGCTCATTAGATTTCTGCTGTGCAAACACAAGTAGACTCTGTAACCTTGAGTGGTGAAGGAATAATTTGTTATGTAGTCACTCTAACCAGTGTTTGAGTTTAGATTTCCTCTCTTCAAATGTGTCTTAGTGTTGGTCTCTCATTTGGGACACACTTCATTGTCATCCCACACATCTGTCATTATTCCCGTGTTTATTATATTATATAGATGACAGTTTATGTAATACTGCTGAGGAAAATTAAGTTTTATTAATAAAATACGGGGTCTATTGTTAAATAAATTTTCTCCATAATAAATGTCATTGTTTTTCATTTGGAAAGCATAGATTTCCTCGCTCTACAAAACAGTCCCAATGTCATGTCAAGCAGTTCCAGTGCTAGATCATTAGTTCATGGGTTTGACATAATTAATGAATTTAGGAAGTTCAGTGCGAATTACTGCTATTTTAAGGGAAGTTTAATGTGTCTGATTTACCTATTTTTCACCAGATTTCTATCTTAAAAATATTCTGAATTATCATTTACCTCAAATACATAGGCTACTTTTGGATAACCGTTTGTAGGCAAGAAGAAATTCTCAGTTATTCTATTGGAAATTTCCATTAAATCAAAAATCATGTTAACTTTTGTTAGATACAATCAAACTAAAACACAGAATGAAGTAAATATTGATTAATAATAGTGGAGCTTTTAATTACGGGTAAGTAAGTATCATTACCGACTAAAATACTTGTTTCTTCTGGTCTACTATTATTTATCTTCATGAACAGATGAAAGCCTATAATCTGACCCTATAAACATTGTTCCCAACGTGTCTCATGAATTTAATTTATTTTATATAGAACCTCTCAAATCAAAATGGTAAGACTTAGAATCTGGTGTTAAATGAGCTTTATTTGATATCTTTGTCTTTACTAAATGTTATATAGGATTTTTTAAAGTCCCACATTTTGCATCGCATGAATACTTAATGTATTTTTCTTGGTCAGAAAAATGGAATGGATACATCCACAGGATTACTTCCATTTTCAAGTAGCTGAATTTTAGGATGCTGTCTTCTTCACTTAGATTCTCAAGACAAGGGTAAAGGTTCACACAGTGTTACCTCAAATGAATGAATTTAGAAATCCTGTTGATAGATGGGTCTAGCTCCTTATTGTAGAAAGACCACATTATCTCTCATCTTTCCAAGAATGGTTCTTTTAGTCATCCACATATATATATCAAAATTTGGAATCAATTTTATTTGGAATTTATATTGTATATTTATGATTGTCTCTTGAGCTGATTGCAAATGTAAATTTTTAACTAGCTGTTGGGTTTTTTTTTGAGAAGTAGTTAATTTCTGTATTTTTGTACCTTCAAAATTGGCTTTTTGTGATTCTTCTTTCATTGTTTTACATTTATTATTTGTAAGACTTTAATTGTGAATTGTTTGACTCCATGCTTCTTTTCCTGTTGACTCTTTAATAACAGACAAAATGAAATGTTAGTCACAAACCAAAAATTCTGTCCTGTAAAAATGACTTGCTATTTTATATTTTTTTTTTACTGGGAGAGAAAGCCAAATGATGAACAATGGGAGTGTAATTATCTCTAAACATAAGTAGTAAGCATTCAGTGCTTCTGATGAAGTTAAAGTTGATACCAATTGTTTGTCGAATGCAGCATAAAAGAAAGAGCTGATCAGCCCACTCTCCATCTTTTTTCTTACTGATGAAATACCATTTTAGATATGACTTACAGTATTCTTACCTCCATCTCTAAGTACTTTTTCTTCCTGTGCATTAAAATTTCCTCAGCAAACCTTATCTAAATCAGCTTGTCTCCAGGACAAGTTTATTTTAGTTTAGTCCTGTAATAAGCACAACAGCTGACAAAAGAGAAGCAGAAACGTTGTGTGTGTTTGGCAGCTCTTGGTCTGATTGAACATGGCGTTAGCAAAGAAACACGGATGAAAATTGGGCTCAGTTTAAACAAACGGCAAAATTCTTATTTATTTTATGGCACAGAAGATATGCAGGAAATTTTCTGAATAAATTTTACAAGAATGCTGTAGGTGGTGTAGAGGTGGCAATATTTTGAAAAATGGAAAATGTGTTCATTGAAAAGGACAAACAAAAAATCGTTCAATTGAAACGTTGTTCATTTTGTGACACTGGGGCTTGTATCTGTCAACTACTAATATAAATTGTGGAATAAAATTAAGTATAAAAGTCCACGACTTACCTTATGAAATTCAGGACAATAGGCTTGCTCAGGTTATTAGAATCCATTTTAAAAATTATTATCAAGACTTTAAAAGTCTACCTGCACCTCAGGACAGATGAGAAAGAAAAATAATCATTAACTATTTCTGAGATAATTTTATATACAGAAATGAAGCTTAGAAATCTTTGTGCAGCAGAGGAATGAGGTTGATTGGTGTTTGACTTCAGCAAACTGTCAACTCTGGCTTCAGTAACATGCAGTCTGAACCAGCAAAAGTAAGAATTTTTCAATGCAATTTTTTTTAAGGACCAGTTGCCTTAATATTATCTTTACGGAAGGGCTAAGCAAGAGAGATTTCCATAGTAACTAAGTGAAAACTTAAATGCTGAGATGTTATTTAAATTGTACATGTAGGTATCTTACTATGTCAAAAGAGGAAAGTTAATAGTATTAAAAAAACACTCCAAGAAAAAATGGTATAAGAACATTAGAAAACAGATTGAATAAACTAAAGAAGCAGAAAAAACTTCAAAGAAATAAAGATTGATATATCTTCTGTATGCCATGTGTTTGCTTTTTTTATTTGTTTGCTTGGTTTTATTACAATTTTGTGTCCTTTCAAAATCTCTTCTTTTGATGTGATATAAGCCTGGGGTCAACAGAAATAATTTCAGCTGCTCTGAAATTGCAAAGCTTCTCCAAAGAAAGCAAACCCCTTTGACCTCTAAGGAATGCGAAGAGAGATACAGGATGTTTTGAGCATTCCCCTATCTAAAGTTGCAATTCAAAGGGCACATATCAAAGGATTTCTGACCCTGGAGAGTTGTTACATGAAAGCCTGTGTCAAAATGAAATATGCAAAAATCCCATTGGAATCAAGAAGGCATGCGTTTCAAAGGAAAAGACCACATTGCTAATTGTATTATAGAATCATTGTATTATAGAAACCAATGGTTTGGGTTGGAAGGGACCTTAAAGATCATGGAGTTCCAACCCCCCTGCCATGGGCAGGGACACCTCCCACCAGACAGGGTTGCTCAAAGCCCCATCCAGCCTGGCCTTGAACCCCTCCAGGGATGGGGCAGCCACAGCTTCTCTGGGCAACCTGTTCCAGTGTCTCACCACCCTCACAGAAAAGAATTTCTTCCTAATATCTAATTTAAATCTGCCCTCTTTTAGTTTAAAACCATTACCCCTTGTCCTATCACTCCACTCCCTGATAAAAAGTCCCTCCCATCTTTCCTGTAGCCCCCTTTAGTTACTGGAAGGCTGGTATAAAGTCTCCTTCTCTTCTCCAGGCTGAACAACCTCAACTCTCTCAGCCTGTCTTCACAGCAGAGGTACTCCAGCCCTCTGATCATCTTCATGGCCCTCCTCTGGATCTGCTGGGTTGAGGACTCCAGAGATGGACACAGTACTCTAGGTACTTCTGGTTTCATCAGAGCGGACTAGAATGGTAGAATCACCTCTCTTTCCCTGCTGGCCACGCTTCTTTTGATGCATCCCCAGATGCATTGGGCTTTCTGGGCTGCCAGCGCACATTGCCGGTTCATGTCCTGCTTTTCATCCACCAACACCCCCAAGTCCTTCTCCTCGGGGCTTCTCTCCAGTCATTCTCCACCCAACCTGTATTTGTGCCTGGGATTGCCATGACCCAGGTGCAGGACCTTGCACTTAGCGTGGTTGAACTTCATGAGGTTTGCACAGGCTCACCTCTCAAGCCTGTTGACGTCCCTTTGAATGGCATCCCTTCCCTCCAGTGTATCAACCACACCACACAATTTGGTGTCATTGGCGCATCTCGATTATGATACTCATCTTAATAATTACCTAATTTTTTTTATACTAGAGAATACCCACGTACTTGAGAAATATGTCAGCAATGTGTCAGCCCACTTCCTTAGGCTATAGGGGGAAATTTATTATTATAAGATTATTTCCATTCAGTAGAGAGTTACAGCATATCAGTACGCCTTGTGAGTATTAGAAAGAAAGGGTAGCTGAATGCCTTTTTAAAACCTACTGAGACTAACAATAATGAAATAACTGGTTAGTATTATATAAATATTTCCACATTCTCGGACAATCCAGGGACTATAGTTTTAACAATACCCAGGAAATAATGATATTTCCTAAACTGCTGGGCTACCTCATGGTCCCATTTATAATCTGATACTTTATTTTCATACTCAATGCATTATAAATAAAATCCTACAAAAATGTTCATTAAATCTGACACTATAAGCTGTCTTTCTACCCACAGAAATATGTATTTCAGCTCTAATTTCATCCTTTCTCTAACTAGCAGAGGTTTATCCAAAAATGCATTTATGTCTCTTAACTGTACAAGGATTTTTTTTTCAACCCGATATATATTTTTTTTTTGTACCGTTAGTCTTTCTTTCAGGCCGTTGCTTATAATGAACCTATAGATGTGTTTGTTCAATAGCATGAATTTTGCAAGTAAAGTCACGTAATACAAATCAAAAGATTTTTCTGTGTTACTCGGTGACCAAGTCAGACTCGTGTGTTCAGAGGGATCAGTCAAGCCCATCAGAAGTCTATTGAGATAGAAGAATCTGAAGGGGAACATTTTGCTCTTAGAGCTTCAGTC
Source organism: Tringa tobata (assembly GCA_033628505.1). NCBI lineage: Eukaryota > Metazoa > Chordata > Aves > Charadriiformes > Scolopacidae > Tringa > Tringa tobata. Next base: position 11,152,958 of record JAHREE010000245.1, read on the forward strand.
TATGATACCAGATCTTTTTTTTCTCTAATTCCTTTAGGAACTGTCAGCTATGAAAAATGGTCTGATTGACACACAGTCTATAAGTAACTTTCAGTTTTACATAGAGAACTTTGTTTCACTGTTGTAGAAGGTCTTTTATGCCATCAATCTAAGACATGAGATTTTATTCTTTTCTTTACGAAGACTGACACCCTATCTACACTTCTTATTCTCCCACTCAGCTGGAAGTTGCCTGCATCTTATCACTTAGTATTTTGTTTCATAGAATTGTGTCTGTTTTACAAAGAAAATTTTTCCTGCTAGTTAACCTCATGTCATTGATTGATACAGAAAGTACAATTACTGGATAGGTCAGGAAAAGGAGGAGAAATTTCACTGAACAGACTATTTGGTAGTGTACGGTGGTATTTTTAAAAATAGAAGCCCTACCACCTACTACCTCATAGTAGAAAACAGAATAAGTGTGATTAAGACCAAAGTATTCCTGTACTTCTTGCACTGAAATTGCAGGATACAAAAAGGTTTTATAGCTGTGCAAAGCATATTTTGTTCAGCGTGCACAGACAATGAATTGTGTCTCTCTAGAAGTAGGTTTTGCACTCCTTTGTCAGTTCTTGCATTATCAAAACCAAAACGATGCTACAGGTGGACATTATTGAAGGAGACATCCCAAACAGCTCTATCAGGGAGTTTCTGGTTACTTAAGAGAGCAAGAAGTTCAGACCTAGAGTCTGTTTAGACTGAGCTCTTGCCTGATATCCCTCCAGCTCCCTGACAAGGGGCAATGGACACAAGCTGGAACACAGGAAGTTCCCTCCGAACATGCGAAAAAACTTCTTTGAGTGTGCCGGAGCACTGGAACAGGCTGCCCCGAGAAAGCATAGAGTCTCCTTCTCTGGAGACATCTAAAACCCACCTGGAAGTGTTCCTGTCCAGCCTGCTCTTGGGTGACCCTGCTTTTGCATGGGGTTGGACTAGATGATCTCTGAAGGTCCATTCCAACCCCAACCATTCTTTGATTCTGGCAAGGAGCATCACTAGATTTCCAGTATTTGACTAGGTTTAAAAAAAAAAATAAAAATGTATTTTCCCAATGTACAGTATCATCATCTAAATCTAGAAAAATAGACACTCTTAAGGAGTTTTTCTTCTGATCTATCTCAGCCTTTTTCTGTGGAGCAGCAAGAGCAGAGTGAGCTGGGAGTCAGGGGTGAAGCCATCAGAGTCAGGACAGTGGCCTCCCCAGCTGAGGGAGCCTCTGTGCAGGATAAGGGCAGCAGGGATGGTGATGGCTGTTGGTCCTATTGACAGTTCAGTCATCATCACAAAAACAGAAGGGAATAGGTCATGTTTGAGCTTGGCTGCAGCCACTGAGGCATGTGTTGCACTATTTTGTCTAATTTTGTTTGACTTCACAGTCTCTATATCAAACAACACAGTTCAAAAGTTAAACTATACATTTCTTCATATGTTTTGAACATGACACCTGCTCACATATTTTTGCTACTTTAATTTGAAGAAAAAAAGAAAATTTTCTCTGTATTTATCTTTATTCATATAACACAGGCTTTATAGCTTTAAACATATCACTTCATTCATGTCTTTTTCACTCTAAAAGATTCTTGCTTGTTTTTTTTTTTAATTATGTCCTATACGAAAGCCAATCAAAACTTTGATCTTAACTGTCACCCTTCTCATGAGCCTCTCTAGTTCTTACTATTTCCTTTCTGAGATTAATGGATCAGAACTGGGCTGATAAAGACACTGAGAAAATAAAGAAGACCATCATATCTGGCAGTCATTGTTAATTGTCTGTCTACCCCAAACTTAGATGTTTAACAGCTGGCACCTGGGCACTTGTGTGTGTTAAAAAGCTCCCTCAGAACTGGAAAACAAACCATAGAACATATCACACACACTCCCCTTTATTGGTAGGCCAGAATGTTTCAGATGAATCAATGTTCTTGAATGAGAAGATTTGGAAGAAAAAAACACATCCTTTTTCTGTTTTGTTTATTTGGTTGGGGCTTTTTAACTTATTTTTTCATGAAGTTTACAGAAAACTGGGTATGAAACTCACCACAGGCAACAAAATACCTTGTGTTTCCAGGAGGAAAACAGCCTTTTCCTACAATTTTCCTGATATATGTTGCATGTGTCTGGTGTCAGCCACCAGAATGTTACCAAATAACAGTCTCAAGGCAGGTGAACAAGTGTATCCCGGCTATTCTACTTGCAACTTAGGAGAGAAAACAAGACAAATTATTTATCTGCCATTTCACATTTTGCTGGGGCTACATTATCCGCTTCAAGGCAAGCAACAAAGTCCGAAACATTACAGAAGAAAAGATGTTTTGCCATCAATCACAGTGACATTTGAGATAACTAGGGGAAGTGCAGAAATCATAGGACTTTAATCATTTCCCAGTAGACAACAGAGGTTTTAATATATCCACTCCCTAAAGATTTCCAGCTGATTAAAATGCTGAACACGAAAAGCCCTAATAGTTTAAATTTAAAGAAAAGGCGCTGAACTTTAACTCATTGGCAGCCAAGAACCTCTGAGACCACACTTCCATTCCACAACTGACAGACATTCTGGTGTCTAAATATTGCATCAACTACTGCAACACAAATTGTGCTGCTTGATAGTGTTTACTCAGGCAGGCCTACCATATTTAATTTTTTATTTTACTAGCTCATATGGAAGCTTTTTTTTGAAGTTCCTACATTACTAGTTCACAGCATGTATCAAAAGTTGGAATTGATTTATGAATGAAATACAGTTTTGATGACGTCTTATACAGTTTTTTATCTACAAATACAAAAGTTCTGCTAAATATCATTCAAAAATGTGTGAAGTACATAAGGGGACTTAATTTCATATTAAGATACCGAACTCAGAAATTTTATATTTAAGGTTTTTTTTTCTAATAGAAGTACAGTGAGATCCTTGTACAACATTCAATATGAGTAGTGTGTTTTCGGTCCTCCCTATTGAATTATACAGAACATTCCTGAAAAAAGAAATTCTTGAACAGAAACAATTCCTTCTCTCTCCATTTCTATCTTTTGAACCCTTTTTTTTTTTTTTTCTTCAAAATAATATGGCAAATATTTTCATGTTGAAAAGGACAACTTAAAAAATTTATGAAAACATCCATATGGCTGAATGCACCAAAGTAAAACTTTATGTCCAACTATGATAACAAATCCTCCTGTCCCTGTTATAAACATGTAATCTTTTATAGTAAATAAACCCTGCTATATCCTCTGCTTCGTTTCGTACTAAAGATGTGTTTCAGTTCATCAAGTTTAATTTCAGACTATGCTGACCACAACAGCAATGAAGTAAAGATGAAAACAGAAATACCAGAAGAAAATAAAAAAATATATAAATATAAAAATCATTAATAGTATTTTCCACACCTCATTTTATCTTATTAGGATGATAAAATTTTAAAAGTGCATAGTTCATAGTACAGACTGAAATTCAAGTTTAGCTTAGTTTAGTTACAACTAATTTTCCAAACTGAGCCATCTAAAAGGCAATTTCTTTTATGATAATTTTCTACTAAAACATTTCCAACGTAAGTGTTAACGATTAAAACCTTATTGTTTGTACCAAGTGTGAGCTATCTCACAGGTTCTTATGGAGATCAGAGTTTTATATTCCCTTAAAATATTTTAACTTGAGTTTCCCACATTATAGATGTGCAGGCAAGGTAGGCTGGAACAGTTTTGAATTTTTTGAACAAAATATTTTTCCTTTAGGAAGTACAGTTTTCACTGAATTTCACTGAATTTTAGAGTTGGAAGGGACCACAGAGATCATCTAGTCCAACTCTCCTGCCAAAGCAGGACCACCCAGAGCATGTCAGATCATGCTACTCAGGACGGCATGCAGGCGGGTCTTGAAAATCTCCAAAGAAGGGGACTCCACGACCTCCCTGGGCAGCCTGTTCCAGGGCTCCGTCACCCTCACTGTGAAAAAGTTTTTCCTCATATTCAAGTGGAACGTCTTATGTTCCAACTTGTGCCCATTACCCCTTGTCCTCTCACTGGCAACTACTGAAAAGAGTCTGGTTCCCTCCTCAAAACTTTTTGACAAAACTGATTTTTTTTTTAGCATTGTATAAATTTGTTTATTACAAAATAGTATAGAGAAATCCATCTAATATTTTCCATATATAATAACACTTCTACTGAGATATCCTGAGATAATAAAACATGAAATATATTTCCAATCAAATATTTCTTTAAAATAGGAAGAAAATCCTGATTAACAATTTCCCTTTATTGTTTTAAGTTTCACTTCTGTGAGGAAAATATTCTTATTTTGTTCTGGAGTTAAGGCCAATCTTGAACAAAAACCAGTTGAGAGTTCTCAACAGCTTTAGTAGGTTTTTTAAGGAAAATAGCTAATTAATTCCAGTTTAACCATTATAAGAGAAATATATATGGAAGTCATCTTTTCCAAAATAAGGATTTCATATAGCTGTAGAATAATTTCCCTCACGTTTTATTAATATAATTTGCATAGAATATGTAGCTCATAGAAATGTATTGCTGTTTGAAACTAGACAGCTGGGAAAATTCTTTGTCTTAAGATTTAAGTAATTTGTGGTGAATTTTTCACAGAGAAATAACAATTTCATATTTTGCGCAAAGTTAACATGGTTTCCCAGAATTTTAAGGAACTTTGTGTCATGCTTCACAACACACCTTTGTCACGGTATTATGAGACTAGCACACAATATGTAACATTTTCTAGCTTAAGTGATGTGTTTTAGGAAAACATATGCAAATTAGTCTTCAAAAATCAATTATACAGTAGTATAATACTGGTCTTGCAATATTAATAAAGGTCCTAAGAGACAGCTCAGTTAATTTTGTTCCAAATATAGTAAATTTATCCTCATGTTTTATACATTGTTTAAATTTGTGTAATATAAATAATACATAGTGGCTAATAATTTATTTATAAGAAATAAACATAATTTCCTTTTCTTTTGTAGTGTTAAGCCACATTGTTATTCATGTACTTCGGTTATGCCAATTAGCTATGCTTGCTAAGTGTAATAAGTAATACATTGAAAATACAAAAATTATTTCAAGCAATCTTTAAGATCTGTCAGAGATATTATGAACAATAATGTTTTATTTAATCAAAACAATAATGTATTCCTATGTTATTTCAGGATCAGATTCTGGGTTCACTTCTAGTGTCTTTACATCCTCAATTAAATCAAAGATACATATAGACACACATGCAGACACTCACATAGAGTCACTTGGCTAATCACACATCCCGACAAAAGAAATCATCTCAATATGACAAAATGGAGGAGTCATTTAAGAAAGGAATCCAAACTATCTTTGGGAAAGAATTTTGTTTTAAGATACTGTCTGAGCAATGAATAAAATGCTTTTGTATGGGTGAATTTACTAAAATTTCTTTCTGTCCTGGTTTAAAGACCATAAAAAAGTAACTTTTAAAATGGTATTTCACTGATTGTGCTGCTCCTAGGGTGTCTAGAAGAGTTTGTACATGCTAAGAATTTTGTATAAAAAGCTTTGGAATATTATACATGCATGCATATTTGTTCTACTTTTTTTGTCCAGATTTATCAAAATCCCATCGCCATATATAGAATGTGGACAGATCATCATCATAAATTCTATATAGAAAAAATTGATTAGGGATATTTTATGTATAGACTACTCTTACAGTAGAAGAGTTGAGGTTATAGACGGATCTTAGAGCAAGTAACTTTGACAGGTAATACGAAAAAATCCCAGTGAGGGATTTCATTACCCTTTTCGTTACCAATGAATCTGAGCACTTCAACCTCACACATGGTTAGAGCTTTGTGAAGTTCCTGAAGGGGAATTTGTGGCTTGCAGTCAACACTCCATTTTTCTGATACTCCCTGGTGTATCTTCATAATTATTTTTTTTTTAATATGGACATATCTTTGACCATTCAGTAGAGCAGCAGCAGGAGTAAAACAGAAATAACCTTAATATTAAAACCCCACAAAATAATTATCTCCTTAAAAGATAGAGAATATATGAGGAGGAATAATACCTGTCTTTATAAGCTTCCTAATGAAAATTAAAAAAAAAAATAAAATACCATTAGTTATGCAATTAGAAGTTCATGAAGAATCCATATCCCATCTTGCCATAATAGATGCATCCTTGTACACAGGATGTTTTAAGTGTTATACCAAACTGTTTTATTTCTGCCACGCCAGATGTTGTTTGCTTTGCTATTATTAGACCTAACACTGTCAACCTTAAATCATTTAAAATCACCAACTTAACAAATTCATTTCAGTAACAGAAAAAAAACAAGAACAGATGTTCAATACGGGTCCCAGCCCGTAGAGGTCCCAGCCTCTTTTTGCCTACAGCCTGCTTTTGCATATCTTTCTTAGAAATAGTAAAAATATGGTCTGAACATCACTGTTCATTGACATCAGCCATTTCTTAGTTTAACCTCATTAAAGTAATAATTTAAAAGGTTCTTACTTCTCAGCTTTTCAATGTGTCATCAGGACAACCTGCATTATTGGAATTCGATGATTAAGGTCCCTTCCAACCCAAATCATCCTATTATGGTTCAAGAAGGACAGGGAACTGCTGGAGAGGATACAACAAAGAGTTACAAAGATGATTAGGGGAATGGAACATCTGTCTGATGAGGAAAGGTGAGGGACTTGGGTCTTTTTAGTGTGGAGAGGAGAAAACTGAGGGGGGATATGATCAATGCCTATAAATACTTAAAGGGTGGGTGTCAGGGGGATGGGTCCAGTCTTTTTTCAGTGATGCCCAGTGACAGGACAAGAGGTAACGGGCACAAACTTGAACATAGGAAGTTCCGTCTAAACATGAGGAGGAACTTCTTTCCTGTGAGGGTGCCAGAGCAATGCAACAGGCTGCCCAGAGAGGTGGTGGAGTCTCCGTCTCTGGAGACATTCCAAACCCACCTGGACACGTTCCTGTGCAACCTGCTCTAGATGGAACTGCTCTGACAGGGTCTTAGACTAGATGATCTCCGCAGGTCCCTTCCAACTCCATATCTTTCTGTGATTCTTTGATTATGCCCTCCAAAGCTGGACTTGAATAACTTACACTTTCAAATTTCAACAAAATTCCTTTCAGCACTGTAAGAAAGTTACAGCTTAACTCAGGCAACGGAAATGCTAATGCACGCTATGCATATGCAGAAAACAACTGGGGTACCTGGCTGCATCCTCATAAACTCTTTCATAGACCAGCAAGGGAAAAGGACATTGTTGTTAGAGGCAATAAAGATGAGGCACAGAATAAGAAAAGTATTAGAGGATTAAGAATAATTTTATCTGCTATTTGAAGCTTGGCTGTGACAGCCATCAGTCTTAAAAACCCGACAAAGATTTTATTAATTATTTATGATGATAGTGATTTAGTGGTAGATACAGCTGATTGACAACTTTTCATCAAAACTTTTTTAAAAGCAGACAAATTATCTTTTTGAAAAAAAAAAAAGAGTAATTGTAAGATATAGAGCTATATTTGTTCTTAGAAACTGTTAGAAATAGAGCACTTCAAAAATTTTGAATTTTAAAAAAGAACATAATTAATTTCATGGTATTCTGTGTAAATTACAAGGCCAATTGTGTCTGGAATTATGCATATAAGAGAAAAGAGAGATTGTAAAATGAGACTTCGGTGTGGAGACAGATTATGCCCATGTCTGGAAGTTTAGGTGATGGAACAGAACATAAGAACTTGAGACATATGAAAAAGTAGCGTGAGAAGCTCACAAAAACAGTTTTCTCTGTAAGAATAGTACCATGAGGATGAAGGATGGCTGGATTTCAGAGATAGTAAAAGGAAAGTTGACCAAATACCATGGATAACTGGAGGAGAGCATTTTGGAGTTGCATGGCAGCCAGGAAACCACATCAGAAATGTCATCTGAGTAACTTTAGGAGAAATAGTAGATTTGGGTACCAATGGAATAAAACTGGAACCAATAGGAAGAAATTAATTAGGGATGTGTTTTTATCAAAAGGAACAAAATGGGTCTGTTTAGTGGCTGTTTCTGTGTATGTAGATGCTGATAAAGACATTGCTTTATGTCTGTTTTAATCTGTGCCTGGCCACGTTGGTCTAGGATATATATCTCTGTGTGCTGCGACTGCAGCAGCCACATCTACGTGATGGAGACTGGACAAACTCCCATGGGTGTGAACCATCTGAAGTCTGCACCAGGAACTAGAAAGTAGAACTTCCCAGGATCCCAAAGACCCCCAGCTATGGCTTCCCTTCCTTTATTATTAAAAAGTTATAGAATGACAAAATCTTAGTTTCAAGGACTCAATCTTCACAAGTAGTGAAGTTCTGTATATTTCTTTCTTAAGGCGTCTTTTGACATGTAAATTTGATAAACTCTTCAAAGTTACCAATTTATCTGTTTGAAGGAAATTAGGCTTTCATGTGACAAACCCTCAGTTACTTCACTTTTCCTGACAAAAAGGGTACAAAAGTTTTGGAGACACATTTATAGGTTTTAAATATATATATTGCTGTTTCTTCTCAGTAGCAAAGCTATACCTCCCTTGCGTTCTCTCTATTGGAAAGCTTGTGTATGGGTAGCATATAAAAATCAAGAAAGAATCAAAATAATTAGCAAAAGACAAATGAATACAATTATAAATAATATCTTTTTAAACAAAGCATTTGAAAGTTCCTTACGATGTCATGAAAACAGGGATTTACGAGGAAAAACCCTCATATGGAGAAGCGCTTTTAAACTGAGTTATAGGAGTCAGGTTGAGAGAGAGATCAGCAACCTCAAAAAAGAAAGATTTCTAATGACACCAGGAACTCCCAGAATTACAGCAGGGCTAGGAAGAGACAGAGACATATAATGTGTTTCTTTGGTGGGCAAGGGGGAAGTTTTTAGGGCTTGTAGATTTTTTTTATCATTTCATGTACATGTATTTCTGTTTACTCTTTTTTGCAAAATGATTTGTAAGGACAAGAACACATATTTTTCAGGTCACTGGAGGAATAAACTTAAACTGGCATGTGACTACTCATATAAATGCTCTGCTTCCATTCAGAGTCATTATTTGCAATAATGTAATAATAGGAACTGAGGAAAATTAATACTTTGACATTTTATTTTAATATTTTTTCTGGTTTTAAGAGAAATCATCTGAAATTTGATAAGGTCTTGCTTTTTATGGAATTCCTAAACAGGTTTGGTTTTTTTTATTTATTTCATATGTATCAACAGTAGCAACTACAATTGGCAGATAGAAGTCAAAATACCTATTCTGGAGAATAAATAGAAAACAGATGTAATTAGTGTGAACAGTAACTAATGATAAAGACAGGCCTGTGCTATATTTCTCTTGTGGCACCAAAAAACTCACATGTGGCTGGAGACGGTAAGGTCTAATATTTGGATTTGTTCAGGCAAAGGCAATTCCATTTTGGCATTCCACATCCTGAATAAATGTTACAGCATTGAGCAAAACCAGCTTTTAATATGGTGTCTATATTTTATGAGTAAACCCACTCGCATATTTAATAGTGAGAAATAGTTTGTGTTTGTATATTCCATCTGGAAACAGCATGTCTTTGAACCAAAAAGGAAGGCACTATGGATCTAAGGAAGAGATCCTTAGGAAGCTTGATGGACCTAGGGTCTATTAAGGTCTATCCTATTCTCTGTGTCCATTGGTTTATTTATGTTAGTTGGAAGGCTGGGTCTGGGATTCCTGTACTTGATATATGGAAATTACAGGCATTCATCAAGGAAGAGGTTCTGAGAAGAAGCAAAGTATAAAGGTGGATCTTAAACACCGGGCTTAACACTCCTATGTAGAACTAAGCTGTTGATCAACATGTTGAAACTAAAATTCAGCACCTATATATAGATACAGAGAATACCTTTTGTGAAAAGCCTTGAAGAATACTAATAAGCATAGAATGAAAAGGGAAGATTAACACATTTGGAATAAGTCTCAAAAACTGCTTCTAAAAAACTGCCTATAGCTGTCAATTCCAACCATCACAAATCATGGGACAGAACCCTCTGCAGTAGCACAATTTTTCAAAGTTCAATATTCTCTAAAAAACCCCTAATCTGCTCAGACATCTAGATTACAGAATGTAGTCTACATAAAAGAATTATGAGGATGAAAGAGAAAACTTGTGGGAAGGATGAAATAAAGAGTGTATTTCTCAGGGGTTATGTCTGACATAAGTCTGCTTTTACAAGTTGTTGTTGCCACTCAACGATTTTAACCATAACCAGCCCTGTCACTCTTCTCAGCGTGCCCTTCAGTATCCTTGTGTCTCTGTTCTGATTGCATGTGCCAATCTCTTTTTATCCCTCTCTGTCATCTTTTTCATGTGTGTCACTGCTCAAAAATAGTCATTCTCCCTGGTCTGTTCAGAACTGGAGTGCACACAGGAGATGGAGGGACAGTACTGTGGACTCAGTAAGGCTTCTTCATTAAAGGTACCCAGAGGAGATGGAACTAGTAGGAAGCAGGAAGAGTCTGAGATAAGGAGTCCCTCTTTCATTTCCCTCATATATTAAAAAATTGCCAAAAAATGGTAGCACTGCCAGAGAGTCCTTTAATGGGGTGAAGGATTTAGAAACTTTCAAAATCTGAAGCTGATATGGTATTCATGATAATCAGAAAGAGAGTACTGTGTTGTTATTTTTATAAAATAAGGATAAATTGAAACTCTTCATTTGTCATGGTGCCTTGAAATGAAATATCCGTGCTTGAAAAATACAGACAATTATACATATAAAAGAAATGATGTTTTGTGGGGAGATATAATCTTAGTGCAAAAAGACAAAAATAATTGTGGAAAGCCATTGGTGAGCTGTGTGGGTGTACAGTGTAGAGCTGTTTTTTCAGCAATCATTGAGCATTTTAGAGGTATCCGGTCAAGTAAACTATATACAGAAAAATCTAGTTTCTCATAAATCCTAAAGAACGTGAGAGATTCTTATTATTTCTGAGGTGCTATCGACTCTTGGTTTTTATACAGAAAATTTTGTGTCTGTATTTCTGATGTTGCCTATAACTTTCACAGTTTCAAAAGACAGATTTTATTTTGTAGCATTTCACTTTTTCTGTGTGTGTGGGGGGAAGGCAAAGACCCACTGTTTGTGATCTGGCTTAATTTAATTCCCGGTTCTAAAGCAGGCTTCCTGTAGGACCACATAATGCACTTAGACTAATTGTATCTCAATTTCCTACTGATAAAATGAGCAAACCAATGTGTTTTTTCCCTCTCTCTCTTTTGTTGATTCAGAATAGAATTTTTTTTTTTGAGACATTGTATTTACATTTACAGTAATGTCACAATGAAACTTCAGTTTCAGTTGCAATTTTCATTGTTATTATAAAAATAGTAAAAACAATAGTTCCTTTATGACCTCATTCTAGTTCCAGAAAATTCAGCTGGTACACAGCTAACTTTTTAAAGTAAGAGTAGACTTAAACTTCAGCGGGAGTCACTTCAATGCAAAGCTTGCCGTTTGTTTGCCTGACCTTATTGAAAACTTTTATTTTTGCAATTACAACTTTTCAGATAAAATTACCAAAGAAGAAATGCCTTTTTCATTTTGGGAGACTTTTTATGATAAACCTCAGGAGAAAGCTCATAACTGCAAGTACTTCATTCATCTGAAGGGTAGAAGGAGGACAGACAATTGAAGGTGAAGTCACAGAAATTTTTAGCACAAATATATGAATTAAATATTACAAGGACAAGAAACATTAGAAGAGGCTTGTGAGGAAAAAGAACCCAATTTTGCTTCTTCATTAAATTACAAGGATAAAAACTTCAAAGATTTCATACTGGTTTTTGTGGCTGGTTACATTGTCTTAAATTCTGCATCTATTGATTAAAACCTGATTTTTTTCTGTGTACATTATATGCTTCTGCACTTTTAAATGTATTTTCTAGGGACATAGACTTACTGCCCCAAATTTGCAGTCTGCTCTAGTTCATTGTAAACAGGGGACCACATTGCTGAATTACCTTATTTGAAGCTGGGCCAAGCTCATCTAAAAGATTTACAAAACCAATTAAAACTTTTAGCAAACTCTCCTGATTTTTTCACCTCTTGTACTTGAGTATTTCCCCACACATGACATATCTTCATAGGAAAGTAAGATAATAAGCCGTACAGGTCATTTATCTCTGATTAAACTGTAATTTTTTTTCCTTATTTAGTCGCCCATGTCTAGCTCTACCAGAGACAGTTTATGCTGGATTAAATTACTCCTTATCATCATGTCTTGCTCTCTTGCATCGCTATAATTATGGAATTTTCCAACATTTGTTCACTGAAAGGATCAACAGTTGGAGACAAATCCTTTTCCTTTCTGTCTGTTTTCTAATACAACGGTTTACAAATCATGCAAGAATTCTGTTGAGTATATCTCCAAACTGTCCCTGTTAATCTCTTCTGCTGCCATGCCAATATTATCTAATAGAGGCAGGAGCATGCTGAGAACCAAAACTGCTTCTCCAGATTGCATATAGAGGATATGTTTCAGTTAAAATTAATTTTCTGTAACGTATACCAGTTTGTTATATCACCCCTTTCTCCATATCAAGTCTCTGACTGTCAAATCAGACTTCCGCAATGCAGTCTATGTTTCAGCATCTCTTTCTACTTTGCTAGAATTCTACTCTCACGTCAGCTTTGATCCTTTTCCCAGCCTGAGTGGCTTATACTCTCTTATTTTGTGAACTACATAACCTCAACCTCTTCATTTTTCCATATAAACTCTTCCTTTTAGAAACACTTACTTCTCAAGAACTGCATTAGTGCCATCCTCCCCCATTTTTCCTCCATTTTTGTTTCCACATTTCCCAAAATATTAGCTTTCTATTAAAAAAAATTACAACATAGGGGTTTCTGAGTCCAATAGCCCAGTAGATATAAAGCTGGTACATCTCCACGTCTTCAGGCCTAACATATTCCAAATAGGAGCATGTTCACACACTACCAGCACATGACTAGCCACACTGGCCAATACAGACAGAAAATACATAGTAATTACACAAATATGAAGGGCCTAGATGGCCTAACCCTGTTCCTTCACTACAGCTAATCAAGACTGAAGACCACTGGTTGGTACAAATAGATATCCCAGTAGCTAGTCCAGACCTATGGTCTCCCTGGGTCCCCTGTCTCTTCAGCAGAAGTTTTGCACAATCGGAATGTCCAGCAGCCAGTCCTCAGATCCTTGGTCTTTCCAGGATCCAGACCTCAGCCCTCCAAATTCTCTAGTACCTGGACCCTAGACTTCTTGTTCGAATTACTACTCTGGCTTAAATTTTATTAACATCACATAGTCACAGAATAGAAGCAACCACAGCAAGAAAAATAGCTAGGAATAGAGTTTAATATGAAAATAGGACAGACTGAGGAGGAGACAAGCAGCCTGGGTACTCTTGACCAGCCCTTAATTCCCTTTTTCTCCTGCTTTCCTATGCAGTTTCTTCTTGATCTATCTTTCTCCTGCCTTTCTCTGCCTTTAATCCTTCCCCTAAACAGCTCATAATACATTTCTCACATCCTCACAAACTCTTTAAAAATCCCATAATAAGTTTTACACGGTCCCCAGTGCATCTCATAATGAGTGCTATAACCCTATACGGATTAAACCCTCCTCACTCTGCAAGATCCTTCTGGAAGATCTTCTTTGATTGTCTCAGCTTAGTGGGTTTCACACCAGGGACAACAGAAAAATTATATTGTTTTAAGAATTATTTCAAAATCATGGCTGAGGAGTAACCAATTCAGTGAGCTCCCTTTTCACTGATTAGGTTACCTTTGGGTTGTTGGCCTGACCCTGTCCCTCATGCGTTTAGGGTGATTAGCCTTTAAATTGCTTTCAGTTTAAATAGCTGTAAAAATAATAAATATACTAAGAAACAAGGAAGTAATGAAGTGTATATTCAGTGGAAGTACCTATACCACAAACTGCTGAAATGATTTGTGCATGAATTATCCTTATTTAGACATAGATATGGAAGGCAACTCCCTGAAGTGATAGCTCTTTGAGGCAGCTACAATAAAATAATGGCTTGATAGAATGGTCTGTACAGGAAGTTATTGTTCTCCCCAGTCATTTGCTGTTATACATACAATGATTCAGAACTGTAGGACCTGGGAAACTGAAAATTATACCTGTGGAGTATTATTCATAGTTTTCAAGTACAGAATTTAATTAAAAAAACGAGTAGATTAAGCCTATATCCAAAAAATCTGCAGGCTACATATGCTGGCAAAAACTATCCACATCGACCCCTCCAGCTTTCCTGGACCCTGACCTGGGAGCAAATTGGCAGTTAGGGACAATTTGCAGACTGGGACTCTGAAGGAAAACAGAGTTGAATCAAACTTACACTGCAGAAAAATATAACCTGATGGTCACAGAAGAATTCCAAGATGAGGAAATAGAACATGCTTTGCTCGATAGACCATATAGTGATGTAGTCTCAGGAAAATCATCTGATTTATCCCTACTTTCTCTAAGGAGAGACAGGAGAAATGTAGGTCTGGTTACGTCTTAACACCAGGATGCCTGTGAAGCACTAAAGACATTCTTGTAACTTCTCATATGTGCACCCATGTGTATGTACAAACACACCCTACCTGGGCATTATTGTTATTGCATTCAGGGCTTTAACAACAATTTTAGTTACTACCTATAGAAAAAATTGAATAACTATTTTCAGTGGAATGAATAAAGCAAACTCAGAAAAATAATGCAGATGACACCCTGGTAATATAAACCACATACTCTGTATATTTAGATTTTGTTCTGTAAGTGGATTACTATGTGACTGTTTAATCATTCTTTAAATAATAAAATCACTTTTCTATATAATATATCATACTTTAGAGCATGTTTCACACTGTGTTGTGGCGTATTTCCAGTGAAGCATTTTTTCCACAATCCCATTACTTCATGCTATGTGACTGACAAGACTGAGGTTTTTCTTACATCTTCCTGATTTCAAATGCATATATGTTTTGCAATCATTACACTCTTTCAGATTTTTTTTTTGTATGCTTCCCTCTGTGCCACATGAGTTTCACACACCATTACTCAATTAAAAGCTGCCATAAAAAAAATATTATATTTAGCCCTCAGTCACTTAAATGGAGCTTTGGAACCCATGAATAAATGTCTATGCATTTCAAAAACACAATGGATGGTTTCTTCTTTAGCAAAAGATTATTTATTAAAAAATGCAGAAAACCAGTGAAACCCAGTATCACAATTATGTGAACCAAAACCAAATACTTTAACCAAAGAATGTAGAAAGGTTTATGATCTCTAATAAAATGAGTCTGAAGAAGAGCTTCCTGAGACAAAAAACGCCAGGAAATTCAACTGTTTTTCTTAAAGAAGGCAGGTACAGAGAAGTCCAAAAGCTATAGCAGCAAAATCACTTTATTACAGCAGCAGTTATCTCCCATTCTCTGCAGTTCTGTCATGGGTGTCAAGGGCATAAGAAAAGTGAGGATGAGATTATTTTAGCCTTTTTAATCTCCAGTTAATTCAGATGAAGAACACCTCCTCATGTTACCCACTGTGCTCCTTCACATACGTAGCTGAAATTTGAATCAACACAAATTAAGAAAACTATGGTTGAAAATGAAAACTATGAATGCAATCCTTTTTTCTTTTCATCAGAATAAGTTAATTTTCCACTACCCCAATTCAAGCATAATTACTATATGACTGCAAGATATATAATTGAGTTTTTCATGCCATATACTTGTAGGAAACCAACAGTATGAGGCAAGTAAGGGTACCCTGTAAAAAGAAAGTACTATCAAAAAAGGGAAAACTCTTCTAAAAATAAAATACAGAATTGTTCTTTCTAGCTTCTTCAGTATAAAGTACACAATTATGCTTTGCATGTTGTAAAACTGCAAATCAAACTATAGCAGCAGGGAAGTGAAAGTTGGAGGCGTAAACATGGGAAGAAATATAAGATTTCAGCTGCGACTAAAAATCAAATTAAATGGAGAGGTAGATGCATGTTGTTTCAGAAGCCAAGAGCAGAACCAGATTGTGCAGAAGGAGTGAGGAAAGCCAAAACTGAATGAGTAGGGAATAAAAGGGGGAGAAGTTGAGTATTAAAGAATATTCATCAGTAACATAGGATGTTTTAGCACAAATATTTTTTCTTCAAAAAGTAACATTTTAAAGACTTAAAAAGATAAAATAATAAAATATTAAATAAAACAAAAAGCTGAGAAAATGCCTGAAACATACACATCAGTTTAAAGAAACCCTAAAAGATGTGTTTGAATAGTAGTGTAATAGATCCGTATTTTATTTTTCCCATTGAAAATGCCCAGTGGTCTCCTTTGGGCCATAAAATGGTAGGTTCACAAAATATGCTGAAGGAAATAGAAATCTCAACATTTCTTGTGAAAAGAAATTCATAAACCAGACCTTGGAGATACTCCTGACATACCTATGAAGAAATCCACAGATGCAAAACAGATATTCTGCATAAAGATCCTCTCCCTATATCAGTGTTGGAACCCTGTAGATAATTCCCAGTTGTTTTTTTCCTGCCAGAACTGTGGTCCAGAACACAGCCTTCATTTCCAGAAGGTTTTTGGTTGATTATGACTCTATAATTGCACATTTTATTTATGATTTCAGAGGAATGCAAAAACTGCCTTGGGGATCTCTTTCCTGAGATATAAATACCAGTGACATGTTCAGCATTGTATAAGCAGGGTTTAAGTTATATTTTCCTTAATATGTTACTTTAATTTTATCCATGCTGAAGCTTATCTACCACTTTTTGTTCACTTAGTTTTGTGAACTCCTTCTGGAATTTCTCATTGTTCATATGATATAAAAGTTCTCAAAATACTCAGAGAGATACTTGTTTATTTCAATTACAGAATAACTCTATATTGTGGATTCAGATCTGCAGCTTCTGGGAAAAAAAAAATCATTCCTGTAAGAAGAGAGTCACAAAGGAACAAAACTGCCACAGTGAAGAATGCACAGAAAAAGAAATATAGAAAAATATTTGTTATAGTCCTAACCAAATTTAATGAGACAAAACAACAATTGGAGGCAAGCTATTTTTGTTTATTTACAAAATCCCTAATGGCATACTTTAAAAAATCTAACATTGTCAAAGAAAGACGTATATGATTTGCCCTTTTTTTTCATGAGGTTATTGGCTTGTACATTGAATCACTGTGATTAATCTCTTCCAGAAGCCTTTAAAATATGTTCTGTGCACATAACTTGTTTACTATTTGATCATCAAAATGTCAATACGTATCTGTAAATTCTACAGCATTTTTATGTGAATATGGGAACTTAATCATGACACACAAATTTGAAAATCTAGCTGAAAATCCAGGTATTATGAAATTTAAGAATTGCAGACACACTTGTCCTTCAGTTACTGCTTTATTTTCTGATTCACCTCTAAAATGGCCCTAAGAATAATCTCCTCTGCTGGCAGTCATTCTCACACCCTTTATACCTACCTTTGAGGCCCTAAAACATCTTTTAACATATACTTCTGACAGTTCTTTGCCTCTGCTGGCACTTTCTCAGCCAAAAGCATAGTCACATCCTTATCCTTTTCTCTGGGCTCTCCTATCTGTTACTGTTATACTGAAATATATAAGTAATGAGGTGAGAAACAGGAATGAAAGAAGGTCTGTCAGTTTGAAACACCATTCTCTTCTTGCCATCCTTTAAATAATATCACAATCTGTGAGATATATATATACACACACATATATATCTCATTCTCTCAAGGACTGCCATAAAAGGCAGTTGTTCTGTAATACCATCACTGCTCTTCTGTGTTTATTTCTGTTTACCTCTATGTCAAAGCTGCAACACAGCTTTGTTGGTCTTTAAGATATAGTGAACAAAAGTTTAAAGACTATTATTTAGCTCATAATGGCAAACACACAGAAGCATAGAAATACCAGAATCAAGATTGTCTCTATCCTTTTTTGTGAATGCCATATTACATTTTCAAGGTTTATGACATGAGGATATACTTTTTCTATCCTCCAAATCCCTGCCTCATTCAGTCTAGAGGCAGACAGTTCTTCTTAATGAGCAGTTTTCCCTTTTTTTTTTTGCCTTCATCTTGTTTAATAGTCTGTACCCAGCCGTATTCACTTAAGATTATTCAAATCCTGCCCTGAAGACAGAATTATTTATTTCTTCATAGCTTTTTTTTTTTTATGGTGATCATCCCTGCAGTACTGAATGCTTCACAAACATTACAATACACGATGATAAAAGTTATGTAATGTCTTCCATACTGGGGATGATCGATAAACTGGGATCCTTAAGCTGTAGAGTAAACCAAGGGGAATATGCTAAAAATTTACAAATCATAAGAGGCTTGGCAAAGTTCTGTAGGGAGAGACAGTTTACTGTTTCTTCAGGTACAAGAACTAAAGGATAAAAAATGAAATTTATATATGTCAGGTTCAAACAAAACAACCACAACTTTTTTGAATAAAACAAGCATTTGTATCTGAAGAATGTTGCAGATGAGGTATTATATAAATCCATGGAGGAGAAACCCATTCTCAGTTACTAAATCTATAGTGACTTTGGCCAAATCAGGAAATTCCTGAGCTGAAACTAGTAGGACACTGGGAAAATATTAAAGAAGTGGATCGTGTGGACTTTTCACATTCTTATTTTTTTCTTAATCATGTATTTATTGGTTCTGACTGCATTAGGATTTGAGGCTGGGTGTGCCTCCAGTTTGACCCATTCTGGCTGCTCTTATATTCCTCTTAATTAATAATCAGATGAGTGGGTGTTCTTCTTGTTGTTCTTGTTTTTTTTTTAATTAAAAAAAAATAAAAAGGAAGTGAGATATAAAAGGATATAAATCTTTTGTCAAGGGAAGTTTATAAAAATTTGATCTTGATTAGTTCAGGGTGCTGAACTAGATCATCACTTAAGGACCTTTCCAAACTTAAGTTTTACGGCTCAGATACTAAAGTCAGAGAGGTTTTTGGTTTGGTTTGGTTTTTAAATAACATATGATACACTTAAGAGAAAACTGTTCCAACCATACTAACTAGGTCTTAACTGCCTCACATATTTTAATAACAAGAGATACTATTTAAAATATCATATCACCTTACTCAGAAAATGAATCTGTGTATTATGATGCCTTCTTTTGACCAATATAACACCTATTTCTATTCTCCAGTTTTGGAAAAGGTACATTAAATTGACTTTATTACATATCAGATAAACCCAAGCAATCAATATAAAGGAAAAATTAAACAAGGTTAATAATGTCTGTCTGTTTTACCTATCAAGTTACCAGGGTCACTGTTTGAAAATATAAAATCATTACTTCTATTTGAGTTTTATTTGAAAATTCAAAGGCTGAGACATATAAATCTTATCTAGACCTGAAGGAAAGTATCTAGGCATCTGTGTGAGGGTGAATGCTTGCTTTATCAATTCCAGCTGACCCCCTATTCTTTAAATCTTTGCTTTTAGCAAAGGGAGTGGGTCCAATCTGCTTTTAGCAGAGGGAGTGGCCAATCCCATCAGCCCATAGCAGTTGAAATGATTTCTGATGTCTCCTTCATTTCCCAGTTAGATCAAGGTCCAGAGACTATAGGCATCTGCAGAAACTATATGGTACTTTGAAATATGCTAATAAAAATCTTTTGCACATATCTATGGTTTACCTACTTTAATCCTACTAAAGAAAAAAGGGAACTATTTGCTAAATATGGAAATGGACTTTTAAGTGTGTAA
This sequence comes from Tringa tobata, assembly GCA_033628505.1. NCBI lineage: Eukaryota > Metazoa > Chordata > Aves > Charadriiformes > Scolopacidae > Tringa > Tringa tobata. The sequence continues at coordinate 11,172,820 of JAHREE010000245.1, forward strand.
GAATTATTTCAAATGTGTGTTTATTACACAGGTATCCACACAGAGTGAGTGAAAAAAATCCATCTAAACGTTAAAGGGAAACGAAACAGACACTTTCCTTTGTATCCCTGGTTTAAAATCTGGACATCTAAGAAGTCTCCAAAGCCATAAATTTTGCCTAGCAGCTTCTTCCACTGTTACAGACTGAGCATTTCATTCTAATGTAGGAGAGAGAGATAGTTCGTTTTAGTGGCCTTTGTAAGGCTCTCTGACTATAATACCAAAGAAAATACTATACAAAATGAAATGACATTATATTCTTATTTAGCTTTAATCTGAATCTTTTAATCCTTTTAAGTGACAGAATGGGAACATACAATATACAAGGTGTTCTTCCTTTGAGAGAACAGAAATATTTGCAGCTGTGTAAAAAGGTAGATTTTCATGGCAGCACAATAAAGTGAAATTTAAATTACCGCAAACAGGAATAGGCAAAAGTTTTTCTGCAATCATGAAGAAAAAAAATTAAACTATAACTAGTGGAACTTGTGCTGTAGTGTACAACGACAACAACAACAACAAAAAAAAAAAAAGAAGAGGAAGAAAGAAGTAGCCAAAGATGTGTTACTGTTTTGTATCTTTTACTTGTCACAATTTTTACCACTGGGTACCAGCCTGGTGAGAAAGTTGAATCAAGTTGCAAATGAACTACTTAGAGATTTTACTCTGAGAATATACAGTGACAGTAAGCTCATATATACAAACCACATCTGTAAAAGCTCAAATAATAAAAAGGTAACAAGTCTGAGGAACTGAGACAAGGAAATTGTATGTCATTGGGTTTACATTGATAATTGCAGTTGCATGTGTCATGTTTAAAAGTAGATTTTAAAGATGAAACCATATTGCACGTTTTTATATTTCCATGTCACCTATCCTTTGTTTATCCAACCAACCTGCATCAATGAAAGGACTTATGAAGTTCTTTACAGAACTACAGAAAGAATACAGAAGACATCTAAAACAATTTCTAAACTCTTATTTTAGACATCTCTTTTTAGTGACCATTTATTGAAACTATTTTGTTTATTGAAACCATTCATGGAAGTCATTTCGGAAATGTCTCAGTGCAATTTTGAAATGTCATGGACAAATGATGAAGCAGAGAAGCTGTAGAGGCACTGTCCCTGGAGGTGTTCAAGACCAGGCTGGATGGAGCTCTGGGCAACCTGGTCTATTGGAAGGTGTCCGTGTCAGGGGGTTGGAACTTGGTGATATTTAACGTCCCATCCAACTCAAACCATTCTATGATTCTATTCCTTGACACACAATATTCCTTTCAAAAGTGCAAATTCTCCTCTTCTGCACATGGGAGACAGATCTATAAGAGCTTCCAGTTACATATAGGTCTAACCATTATTGGTATTTTAGTTAACAGATTAGTAGATTAGTTAAGAACATTAGATTAGTTTAGAACATGAACATTTTCCTTAATCTCCTTGCTTTGTATTTCAGCAAAATATTAAGACATTTAAAAATATATAAGAAGTATAACTGAGTGTCAAAACAGGTTGTGAAATCCCATTTTTGCATTTAAAGTTCAGGATTACTGATTTAGTAAGTAGACTTGGCCATGGCTTCCTATATGTCTCATACATTTCTGGAGAGGGGAAATATGTGCCAGTATGAGCAACTATTCATCAAATGCTGATTTTGAAATTTGAGTTGCAGTTCTCATCTTAGCTTCAAGCACCACATCCAAAAAGCTGGTTAACGAGCTGCTGTGTAGTACTTAGCAGTCACCTTTAATAGCAATTAAATGAATGGTGTATTCATGTTGTTCTCATGAGTTTTCAGATTAGACTAGACTTTGTTACAATCACTCTGTATGTCTTTTCCAGATGAGTTTAAAGTGAAATTTCATCCAAAAATGCATTCAAATTTTTTGCATAAGATTCACTGGACAACTACTGACCATGAAACATTATGTTCAGTGGTTTCACATAGGTTTTCTTATTTAGGTAAAAGGTTTTTGCAAAGTCCTAATGACTGAGCTTTTGTTATTAGAGATATTGGTTTCTTATTTCCAAGTGATGAGTGCATTGTGAGAACAATACAAATATTTTTATCAATAAAAAATAACTTTTAAACATGGTCCATTTAAACTTTTTAAAATATAATAGAGTATTACTGTAGAAGTTGAACTTTTCTGAAGAAACCTTTATATCTGACTCTTCAACAGAGGAATTCAAACCCCAATTCTAATTAACACCTCCATAAATCAAGCTAAAGCTTTGTGAAGGCTATTTATCAGGAATAATGTGGAGCTACTGTTTCTAAACAGGGTAATGTTTGGTGCACTGCAGAAACTTTACTGACATCTCTTTGGCATAACACATGTATCTTATCACTCAGGAGCAGTATCTTCATTTTTAATTGATGCCTAGAAAAAAAACGGTGTCAGAATTCTTCATACCCATAGAAGTTCCTACATATTTTGGCTTTATACTGAAAATGCATTTTTCAAACTACATGAAAAACACTTTTTTTTTTTTTTCAATACAGCTATCAGATTTCATTTCTGTTGATAGAATGATACAAGTGCTAGTAATAGTAGGAGTTACGGCCATTGCCTCAAGCCAATCCTCAGAAAGCATATGGCACATATTTTCAGACTTGTTTTGGTTAGATGCCAGTCTGGATTCTAAATGAGGCACCCTGCGTTAATAAAGCTGGCTTACGTGTGCTCTGCAGCAAGCTTCCCCATGCTTCCCACTCTGTGTTCTGCAGGCTTGGCTTCTAACGCCTCTGTTCTTCTGGTTTTTCAAGAACAAAGCCTGCTAATCATGCCAGATTGTCATTAATTATAGAATAAGGACAAATGTCCACCAAAAATAAAGCCACACAATTTGCTTCAATTGACAGAATGTTTGAACACTTGCTTTCAAAGGAGGAAAGCAGCTGCATTACTATGTTGTTCCACAAAGTCTTGCTTTGTTAAATTACTATATAAAATACGGCAAGTAAATATGAGTAATTTTCAGATGTGATTTTTAGAGGTAAAAATCTAATGACATAGGTTTTCATCAGTCCCTTAACCGGTAAATTGACCCGGTATCTCAAGTATGAAAGAGGCCAGTTTATTGCTAATATATGAGCATCTTCCTCAACTCTTTGACCTACTTTAAAAATTTTAAAGCTGTTTCAACAGACTTTTCAAATATTATTCACTAGACAGAAGTTTAATTCCCCTGTTCTCCATGGCTTGTTTGATCAATAAACTGATGCAAATTACTCCTAACAAATTGCAAATAACTCCCAATAAATGATTTTTATAAGCTTTACTCTGCATTATATCAAAGAGCTTCTTATTTTCCTTTTCACTTATGGTGCTTTCACAATCCAATTCCTTTAAAACTCAAAAGTCAGAGTGTAAGAAATTGACTTTTACTAATTTACTTTTTTTTTGTCAATTGATTTGGCATGCTACATTAAATAGTCTACTTCTCCAATAACCTATACCCTCCTGACCCTACTGCAATATTGATCTCATGCAGTTCTTCATTCCAGAAAAATCTCACTTAGCTAAAATTTGTACTTTCTCACACTAGCAACTGTGTGGCCCAAACCTTGAAAACTAATTAGTTAGCTGACTCCCACAGAAATTAGAACAGAAATATAAAGCAAACAACATAAGAGTTAGTAGAGAGATATTTTTGATAACTTCAGCATCTTTGCACTTAAACTGGTTCACTAAGTTATCTTGATGGCATCCTATTAATGAAATTAAAATGACAATATACAGATACCATAATAAAAAATAATTCAATTATTATGTTGTAACTAGGAGATAAATCCAGACTAGGTATAACTGGACTTCTAAATTGCTAAATTCTGCTCCAGTCACTCTAGTTGGGGCAGATTATTTTTCAGCTTTCTAGGCAGAAGAACTCATTAAAAACCCTCTTGAAAAATCTTCGATTATCGAACCTTGCTGGATTATTAGTAGTGTATGAATTTATATGATTTCACTTCAAAAAAAAAAAGGGTATGTGGAGAGATTAAGGAATAAGAAATCTGCCTCTGTCATTAATGGCAAGTTCTTGATTTTTTTGGCTATACAGTTAAGCTTTTGTTTGAAGGTCTTGTTCCTTTCTGCCTTGTGAATAAAAAAATGGCATTTGCTCAGAATACCAGTACCACACTGTTGGAACTCTTTTGGAAGATTTCCAGCAATCACTCATATTTTCAGAGTGGACTAGATTGGGAATTGTAGCCTCACATGCAAAAACATATTTATCTCTTGCTGAACAGATCATTTTATTTTTTAAAGTCTAATTATTTTGGGAAAGACCCAGATCATATGAGAATTACACAGAAGTTTACAAATTGCAGGTCTGCAAGGTTCAGGTGTACTTCTTTCTGTTGATGTCAGTGTAATCTGTTTCTCACAAATCACTGTGCTAAATTGCTAACCCAGTTTGTTGAGGAATACTCCAGTATCTGTCATCCTTAAATATTAAATTTCATTGTTACATGATATGAGAGGAGTCTAGTGTTCCTACAATTGGTTTTGGTTTCTTTTTTTTTCTTGTAATAACTCTGAGAATTAGACAACAAATAAAGATTAATTTATATGCTACAATCCAAATATTATTATGAGGTTTAGAATGTCTGCAGAAATAAATGAAGACCACACTTATTACTATTGATACTTAATCACAGAATCACAGAATGATATGGGGTTGGCAGGGACCTCTGGAGATCATCTAGTCCAACCCCCCTGCCAGAGCAGGTCCACCCAGAGCAGGTCCCACAGGAATGCGTCCAGGCGGGTTTTGAATGTCTCCAGAGAAGGAGACTTCACCACCTCTCTGGGCAGCCTCTGCCAGGGCTCTGCCACCCTCAAGGAAAAGAAGCTTTTCCTCATGTTCAGATGGAACTTCCTATGTTCCAGTTTTTGCCTGTTACCTCTTGTCCTGTCACTGGGCACCACTGAAAAAAGACTGTCCCAAAAGTTCAACTCCTAAGAGATTTTCTCTCTCATTCAACTCAAATGTTGTCAGAATACTTACTCAGCTTCTGTAGCTAGAATTTAATTCCTTGGCACGACTTTTTTCTTGGGTCTTACTTCCACTGACAAGGATGAAAACTCACCTTTCTTCTAAGAATTCTGTTCTGTTTATAAACCTTTTGTCAAGAATTTACATAATATAGAGATTTATTATTTAAACAAGTGGAATTCCAAAACTTAGTGCAAATAGTAACTTCAATACAGAGACAGATTATTTTCTAGAAAACCTTGTAACAAAAGTCTTCATAACACATGCTTATATTGTAGAAGTACATTTAGAAGACAAATGCAGGTCAGTTAAGAATTAACACTAACCACAATGGTCTCCAAGGCAATTACTAAATCCTAATCCAAGTTCTGAAAAACCTTTGATATCCTAACAAATCTCATGATAAAATGCCCACACTTCTGAGGAAATTGTGAAATCAGGAATTACGCCTCCAGTTCTGGATTCTGTGTGTGTCGCAGTAAGCAAAAGAGCTAAAAAAATAAAGAACTTCCTGAGTTTACAATTCTAATGACAGAATGCAGAGAGGTGGTGTCGTGGTTTAGGCCGAATCAGCCAATGACTGGCAACAGATGCTCTTCCCCAGCCTCTCTCTCTCAGGAGAGGAGGAGGAGAGATAAAGAGATTTACAAGTTCAGCAGGAACTAAACTACTTTAATGAAATATTAATAAAAAAGAAAGAATGAAATAGGTACAATATATACAAAACCATATCAAGCTCCCAGGATGATGTCACCAGCAGGTACTGGGGAAGTCCTAGTCTGGACTCCCGATCTGAAGTCAGAAATCCACTGATCGAAACCAAAGGTAGATGAACTGACAGGGCTCTCCTTGGAAGTCAGCCATAGAAGACAGAGACTGAGCCCTAGATCCCTCAGCTTTTATAATGAGCATGGGGCAGATGGGATGGAATACCCTGCTGGTCAGGTTTGGGTCATCTGTCCTGTTGCAAAGCAGCATTCTAGATATTGATACTGTACCAGGGATGTTCAGTGAAAAGTCACAGCAGATCTACAGAAAAAAAAACCCCATTGTTTCAAACTTAGTGCTATTCCAAGGCAAGCATGACCTACAGTAAGTTCAGGCAGATTTTTGCCATGATGTAGGACGAACTTTCAGTGTAAGTATCTTTAATCTATATAGCTTTATCTGATCTTAAAAACCATAAAACAGGGTTGGAAGTCAAACATCTCATGGAAACACCTCTGAGGAGATAGCTTTTGCATGAAGACAACAGCAGAAAAGGCCTCACAAAGCCCACTGGCTACAGCATTTTTATTTGCTTTCATAGTGTGCCTCGTCTAAGCTTGAAGTCATTGAATTACAGACACTAGCATTATTGCAAGCTTTCCTAATTGAAGGATGTGGCTTAAGCTCAATGAATCATCTCACTTCTATATAGCATTGCTATTAAGTTTCTCATAATGGTAAATATTCTATGTTACGCTCTTCAAAGTATTGTCACACTTAGTAATAAGCATCTAGAAGCATACTTTGGGACATTGAATTATCTGCCAGGAACAATATCAAACTATTCTGAATCAAACAAGTACTTAAGCAACAAAAAGTGATATACATGAGGAATTAATCAAAATCTTAAAACAGATTTGCTGAGTTATGAGCATATATTGAGACAAAGGAATAAGTTCAAGCAGTTTCTTCTGTCTTATTTTAATAATTCTGCTCTTTGAATCTGATATTTTATTAATTTAATTTACATAATATAATATTATACTTAGCATTATAAAAAGTTTATTCAATGTTCAAAGATTCCAATTATACAAGGTTTAAATGTAGTCTGAAAATAATATTACCGTGATGACTGTAAAAGTATGTGACAGTAAAAGATATACTGAAACCTCAAAAGCATCATTGGATACACCTCTTTTCAAAATGTCACTGAAATTGTAGGACCATACCAACTCTGCACAAAAAAAAATTACATTCTTGTTTGTTCTGGGAGAAAAAATAAGAATATTCAGGTCATTCAGTAGCAATTTATGGCTTTGGCAGTCTCTGAAATCAACTCTGGGAGTCCTAATGGGAAGGATTTGCCAGTTGAAAAGCAGTTACTAGTCTGATTGCAACTCCCTGCTTCATCTCATAGATCTGTTGCAAAAGCAAAATGTCTTGTTCCCTGCTTTTGCTGAAACCCACTCAGGATCTGGAAGCAAGGGAAAGGATGAACTGTTGCTCGATAGAGCACTGTATTCTGTCGGCAACAAACTGCATTAACAAAATAGTGGGTAATAGAACCTTTATTCTGCTGCAGTCAGTGCCAAAACTCACTACAGTAAGAATTTGACTAGAGTAAGGATTTCAACTACTGTGTTTCCTCAAAAGTAAAGAAATATTTTAATGGCTTTTGCTTATGTCACACTTATGTTAATGATATGCAAGCTGAAGATGATTGAAGCAAATTTATTTATTTATACAGCTGTTTGGGGGAAAAGAAACGTAGAATCATAGAATCACAGAACGGTTTGGATTGGAAGGGACCTCAAAAATCATCATCGGTGCTCAGTCACAGATACAAAGTGTATGTATATATAGTGTATTTATAGTCTCTCCTGCTACATTATTAATGAACAAACAGGACATCTGTGGCCATAGACCGAATGAAATGAAGTCAGAAACTACATCTGTCCGGAATACAGCTTTGCAGCATGTATTAACAGAATGTATGGGTTAAATTCATCTGACCCTTAGCATATAGGTTGACACAATCTGGTTATGCAAGTTGCTTTTAAAGATAATAGAGGTCTATGGCTATGGCTGTGATGCAGCTTAGCTGTACTGAATGTGTCTAAAATAGGTTAAATGAATCATATCCTAAAAGCTTTTTTTACTTATATAAGATGCCCGATTAGCTAGCTGTTACTTTACTAGATGTTTAAATTTACATGAGATTAATCCTGTCCTTTAGGTTTGTTTTGCTTTACATCTTAATCACATTACTTACTTTTTCATTGTATATATTTCAACAAGAAAAACTTACAGTGTGAAAAAAATCATGTCCATTTTCAGAATATCAATAGTACTGAAATGTCCTCTGGCCAGGTACTTCTTACTAATAAAATAAAAATAAAAAAAATAACCTGATGACAAAAGCCCAGATAATGTATGGAAATTCTGCTTTAGCACTTGCCAAAAAATGCCTTTCCAAAGCAGACTATGCTAAAGAATAGGAAATTTACAGCAGGAGAAAGATTTCATGTAAAGTCCCTTACTAAGTACATTCATCAGTTTCGCGTTTATAACTCCAGGGCCTCTACTGCAAGAGGATTTCTAATTCATTCTCATTTGTGGAGCCCTTGTTTTTTCCGCTTCCTCAGAATGCAATGTTATCTAATATTTTTTCATGCTGAGATGAAACACTGACTGTATCAGTAAGGATAACTGCTGAGAAAGAAGAACAAAAGAATTGTATACATCTAATAGCGCAACATCTTCACTGGCGATATGCTGAGCTTGTGAATTTACATCATCTGTCCCTAATGAATTATCTCATACTGTATTGGTTCCAGCAGATTGTGGTGTGTGGAAAGGTGCTGAGGCTGCGCAAAAAGTTTTATCAAAAAATTGAACCTGGAAAATTTCTCACTAACAAAAAAATAAACAAATAAACCCAAAGTTTTTGTCAAGTTAGTTTTTGTTAGGATTCACCACAAATTTTTGGTTGAATTTGAAATATATTCTTGGGTTTGGCTATTGGGGAATCAGTCTTCTGATCTGACCAGTTGTTTAACATTTTATGTTTTCCTGGTTTTGGCCAGGATAAAACTAAGTTACTCTGAAGATGCAGATGAGGTTTTTTGCCCATCTCAGATTATATCTCAACCCATTTAACCTAGACTTTAACTATGTGACTGTGACACTGGTGTGGTGTATTTGAGTTGTGAATGGATGTCCTAGATCATAGGTGGAAATGAGTCTGCAGAACCAACACCTCATGCCTGATTTTCCATCCAGTTCACACATAGGAGACTGTACTAAAAGAGTCTGTTGCTGCGTTGGATCCTTGCAAAAGATGAAACAAAGTGAGGACAAGTTTCCATAAGTTTCTGATAACTCACACAAGTATCATGAAAATATTGTGAACAGGACACCAGAATTTTTAACATTCTAGCACATTGAAACATTTCACTGCATTATTTCCATGTCTTCAATGGACAATGTTAAATGCCTTTCATATAACTTTGGAAACATATAATTTCCGTTTAAACACACCATTTCCCCCCTCCCATCCCCACATCTCTTAAAATGGTGTTGGTTAGGGTGTGAGTGCCTGTTTATCCTTGTGTCGATGTGGGTGTTTGCAATCGTGACTGTTATGTCAAGAACCAAACTCCTTTCAAAGAACAAAGCTATAGAAAATAGTTAACAAAGTCTGATTATTATTGCAGATTCTAAAAGGCAGTGAATTATTACTTTTATAAAATAATGATAAAATAATATTGCTTTAATGTTAGTATTTTCTCTCAACCATATAAAATGAAAAAATATAAGAGCTTAGTGATTTCATGGTGATTCACCTGAAAGGCACTTTTTTCCCATATTACCAATTTGATTATTATAGCTTAAGAAGTGCTGATTATTACATCATTGACATGGCATTTTTGCCTGCTTGTTTCTTTGCTTTCTGATTACTAAATTGTTAACTGAAATCAGAATGGCCTGAAAAAAGATGAGTATCAGCTCTTTTATTCTGCATAATTTCCAGAACTGTACTTGTTGTATGAAAGAATAGTTAATTAGGCAAATACAAACATTGAGAGAACAAGTAAGGTGATAGTATGGTATGCAGTTAAAAATTACTCATTTCAAAGAAAGAAGATGTTTTATGTATTAATTTCTGACATTTTTTTTCCTCAGTATTATATCTCATACTTAACAATTGATTTCTTAAAATATTTCCATTTGTACTTAAAACTGTATCCTGATATCTTCAGCATTTTTGGCTTGACTGTGAACCTAAAAAATACCACTATTAAAGATTCACTGCTCAAGGGCTAGGATTATTTAGAAAATCATAATTCCTATCTTGCCTTCTCACATTTAGTTATTCTGAGCTTTATTTGAAGTAATGTACACTCCTCTAAATCAAGACGTTATTTGATTGAGAGCATATAGATATGATACTTACATATAAAGAAAAAGGAATATATTCACCAAATAAAGCAATACAAAAAGAGGTTGTTCTTCATGCAAATATCAGCTTGTAATTGTATACATCTATTTTAACCGAATGATACCCACTTATAACAAAACTATATGTAGAGAATCCTACACTTTCCAAAGAAGGTGATTTTGATTTAGGAATACTACATCTCTCCCCTTCTTTTACCAGAACAAAATAGCTTTAGTATCACTAACACTGTGCCACTTTGTTACTCAAGCCATTTGCAAAGAGCAAAGATAAAACAAAAGTAACACATTTTAAACCTTGAAGATTAGCCAACCCTTTTTATCTGAAAGGTGCTCTTTAATTCCAGAGATCTTCTATTATCCCTCAGCCTGAAAGGTCCCACATGAACAGCACGAGAGACTTACTCATCCTCCAGGCAATGAACATATTACCTGTCTTTTTCTTTTAACCTTTGCACAGCAGAAAACACATTACTAAACTACTTTAAAGAGAAATATTTTTCTTGATCTACTTCTTGATTATTTTGGTCATTCAGTGTAATTAATCCAACATTCTGTCAGTACTTCCTAGCAGAAATTCACAGTGAACTGCAAAGTCACAGGGTATAGGGGTGTGATGTATACACTAAAAAAAAAATGATGACTGTTAGTTTTCACCTTCTAGTTACAGAGAATTTTTTAATCAGATAATCACCTGTGTTTTCCAGATGGGTACCTCATATAACTATATCTGTTATAAGGTGAACAGAACAATGTATTAACTTCTTGTCTCTAACTTAACAAGTATTAAAAAATAAAAAATAAAAATTGGAGTCATATCGTAGTCATCATGTAATGATAGGATGAGGGGTAATGGCTTCAAACTGGAAGAGGGGAGATTTAGATTAGATCTCAGGAGGAAAATAGTGGGTGAGGGTGGTGAGACACTGGAACAGGTTGCCCAGAGAAGCTGTGGATGCACCGTCCCTGGAGGTGTTCAAGGCCAGGCTGCATCATTGTGGCTAAAGTACTTCTGAAACACAAATAAGGTTGTTAAGGTATTGTGTAGCTGACTGTATGATATTATATATGACATTCCCAGAAGCTGAGTCTTACTTCATGTCACGGAGCACTGGAAGAAAACATTTTTTCGGTGTCCTTACATTATGCATTCCTGTAGAGTTGTCACAGTCATGTATTAATAGTTGACAGTAATTACAATAGGACAAATAGTTAAATATATCACTGTTATATATTGATAGACAGTTGAATTCAATTTGTCACTGTCTAAATGCACTGCATGCATAAGATGATCTTAGTTTTGTAAGTTTAGCTATACTTTAATAAATATTGCTGTTAAACCCAGAAATCTTCTCAATATATTTAAGTAATCTGTACTTGCATAAGAAACAATTTTTAATGTTTTAAATTAATTTAGGATAAATATAAAGATATATTGTAAGCATATAAGTTATTTTTAAAAGTTGAAACTGTCTCAGTAATACTGTATGTAAAATGTTGATCGATAACAGATTCCATGTATGGTTAGTACACTTTCATGCAACGTGTGAGGCAGTTTTTTTTCTTGCATTTTACCATCTCTTGCAGAGCATTTTAATAACAATCCTTTGGGATAATATGCAGTACAGCATTTAAATATAGTTGCCAGTATGCCGTGTGTCAAAAAGAAAGAGATGAAAGCTTTCTGTCATATAAATAACTATTCATAGGTTGCTGCAAGATTGGATTTATGTGTATGCACCCTCTTTAGCCAAGAGGGGTAAGGTTTATTCAGCAAGAAGGAATACCACATACTTTATTGTGGGTTATTAATTTTTCAGTGAATTTTCTAGGCAATGATGTATTCATAGTCTTTTAAAAACTGTATTTTTGACCGTACAGATAATATTTTCTTTTCTTTTTTTTTTTTTTTTTTTGTTGAGGTTTATTCATGCAAACCTTTCTCAGTTCAGGGTTAGGTGAATATATAAGAGAGCCTGAAATTACCTAAAAATTATAGTCTATTTTCTTTCCATAAGAAATTGCCTTCTCACAAAACTGATTCCTATCATCATTCCTATCATTGGCTTCAATCTTCCAATGGAATAGGTTAATTCATCACTGTTATTTTGATGACATTCAGCTGTATCTGTCTTTACCCTAGTGATTCTATTGCGGCCAATATACTTCCTGAGGAGTACTCAGATTCACAAAATGTCTCAAAACTAATATCACCTGGATGAAGCTTCCTTTGATAGATTCTAGTAGTTCCTTGTGTGATCTATAGCTATCTCTTAGTTGTCATTAAATGCTTCACTACAAATACTAATCAGCGCTATAGTGAGATCTTGTGCAAAGTTCAATGAAATCAAATAACAAGTGTATTTCGGGCAAACATCTTCTCCTTATTTTTATCTGCTTGATTTCATACACGTAAATGAAGCCTTACTTGTTTGAATCTAAGCATAAACTATAAATTTCAAATAAATCTAAATATGGTTGTTCTCAAAAAAACTTGTTTGACTTCTGAAAATAGTGTCATACAGTTATAATAGAAACTTCATATGAAACCTCCAATCCTATCTTTGTTCAAATCTGTGCAGAAAATTAGTGTGAAATTTCACTGAGAATCAGGAGTTTTGGCAAGTTGAATTTTCTGCATTTTCTGTTTAGCTTCTCCCAATGTATTTTTAATGCCCATTGCTATTCTTCTTCTTGTCACATTACTGCTGCAAATCTGAAGCTGTGACAGCAATTACTTATTTGTACACATCTACTTATGGCTTATCTATGCCGAAACTTTTTATGCCTAGGCTAGGTATGCTAAAAACTGAAAGAAAATTGTAACTTAATTTCAGTAGCACTATGAAACTTTTGTGCTCATGTTTTCCTCTTTCTATTTCACTTTTCATTCACTTTATCTTGTTTAAAAGTCCTCAACATCAGTCTCTGTCACCATACAACCCCAAACCAAAAACCTCCAAAAAAAGAAAGTTTTGCAGAGAGTGGCATGACATCTCATGTGTAGCTACATTTAGAAAACATATTCTTGACAGCAACTTCTTTCCTCCTTCCTACATATTTATCACTATCCATTTTTATTTAAATCTTACCTTCCATTAACAAAAAAAAAAAGCTCACGTGAAATACAATTGCTCATATAGAACTATACCAAAATCAAGATATACTCAGTTCACATTTCTCATTCTTTTTTTTCCACAATTTTCAAACAAAATTACTATAAATTTTACATAGCATACATTTTACACACTACAATCTTAACTCTTTCTTATATTAAGGTCTTTACCTCCCAACACACCAGCTTTAAGCTTCATAACACTAATTCCTCATTGAGCATTCACCTAAATTGCACCTTGTTTGGAAATAAACTAGGCAATACAAATTAATCGTTAGAGATTCAAATCTCATTCTAATAATTAATAGCAGCTCTTTCCAAAACAACTCAAGGAGACAAAGTATGTTGAATTAATCTAAAATTGAGTTTAATGTTCAAATATAATCTACTTGACATATGAGGTCGAGTTAATCTGTGTACATACTGTAAATCCAACACAGTAAGTTCACAAGTGATGTGTTTGTAATACTAGTCTAGAAGCTGGCTAATTATTTCTTCAATATTTTCATAATTTTCAATGGTAACAATTGGAATTCCACCTACTGTTATTCTCTGTAAGAAAACAAGCAAACAAACAAACAAACGCTCCACACTTTTATTCATTAAGAAAAAATAAACAAAAAGAATACACTGACAACGAACATAACTTTTTTACACTAAATATCCATAGTTATTGTCTTCTTAATAAATAATAGTTCTTCTAGAGTGAAATTTATTTATTTTACTATAAAATAATTCCTACTTAGGGTAAATTCACAAGAATAATTCGGACAACGATCTGTAGTTTATATAACGAATAAGTAAAACAGATGATTTAGAGTACTGGCACATTTTTCCCTTTGCTATTTAATTTGCTATTCAGACTTGAAACCAAGAAGAGATGAATACATGCCACTGAATTTGTCTATGAATTTCTTACATGAGCTGGCAGTGTTTGTATGAGTGAAAGTGTATTGAAAGCAATGAGTCTACTGAAATACACTGACTACAGAGTTAAAACTGTATCGTATAGATCATACATAGCTTAAAGAAAGCAGTGGGGACTAATAAGACTTCAGTTATGTGACTGAAGTACATTTCTTCAACTCAAATGTCTTTAGGTTGAACCAGAAAAAATAAGTTAAACACCCGTATTTTAGATATGTGAAGCTGGTAATTACTAATAAGTAATTTGAGTTAACATTTGCCTTTCACATGTATAAAAACAGTGTGCTCTGTACAGTGCTTATTTTGTGAAAATTTTCTTTCAGAAAGATAATTTGACATATGCTGTTATTAGACATCTTTCAGGAAAATAAGCACTTATGAAAAACTGTGAGTAAAAACCTGAATTTTTCTGTTTATCTAAGTTTAGCTGTCAGACAGGCAGCTATGACAAACACTCTCAGACTGACCTCAGCATTGCCTTTGATCATGGAAAGTAAAATCTTTAAAAAAGAGAAGAGGATAGAAATAGGGAAAAGAGATGGGTATATTTGCATATTTGCTGGTGAAGTTCTTATTCTGAATTTGGAATTTGTAAAGCAGAAGAAACTCTGGTCAACTAACAAGCAACCATGTGTTCACAGGACTCAGGCAATATGGCACCATTATCTGTACTGTTAATCTTCTACGGAGTTTGATTTTTCTAGAAACCTCCAGCTTTATTTTATTGCTAATGAAAGAATTACAATGAAAGCAGGAAAGATTGATGACTGACACTTTACTCTCAGCATTTTATACCTTATATAGAGTACTGAGGTACAGGTCAGTTCTGCACGTTATTTTGCTCTTGTACCATATAATTTCATCTTTTCTCATCACACCACATATTTGTTTTTATCTCAGTAATCTATGGATAAATTATTATGTGATACTTATGCTCGCAACCTCACTCCTGTAGTTTGTCTTCTGTTAGAACAGAGAGCAAAACCAGAAGAAATGGTAGATGGTTGCTTTTAGGTTAGCTTCTTCTGGAGAAAAT
This sequence comes from Tringa tobata, assembly GCA_033628505.1. NCBI lineage: Eukaryota > Metazoa > Chordata > Aves > Charadriiformes > Scolopacidae > Tringa > Tringa tobata. Next base: position 11,188,106 of record JAHREE010000245.1, read on the forward strand.
ATTTCAGTAATATTAATATTTTTCAAGTTGCTGAGACATTAAAGAAAAAATATTGATTTAGAATTCCTTGTAAAGAGAGTACAGTAAGCTGAAACTCTTACAGAATTACACTTACATGTAAAGAATAAACATTGTCAATGACATTAGTTTTAAAAAAAAATATTTTTGAAAAATTCATTTAATATAAAACATACCTAGTGACTGCACTGTGTTATTTGTCTTGGTTCTTAAAGATTTTTATGCTAGTGATCTATTTAAATCCTTTGAATGCCCTTTTATTTTTAATTATTCAATATATTTAATTTATTGGAATAATTTTTATTTAAAAATTATTTTTCAGAGTTACCTCAGGTAGTTGCCTATACTTACTGTAGCTACTGCATTGATTATTGTCCTATTACAAATATAACTTCAGACTAGATCATTTGTGAGAAGTGTTGCTCAGTACGAAGTATTTGTATTCAAAATACAAAGAAAAGATTTGCTTTCTATCTTGTAAAGTAATATTAAGATCAAAGTTCTAATTACCCCATCACTTCCTCCTCTACAATAATGATGAATTAAAATTTAAAATTTAATACCTGCCTGTGCCTGAAAGCTTATTCTTCTTTTCTGCCTTTCATGTGCCTATCATGCAATAGATTAACTACTGTCACCTGTGCATAGTGCGGGCTTAGAAAATAATTAAAAAATAATCACCATTATTTTAATTAGGAACAACTTTCTCACAACTTTTAAAATAAAGGAATAGTAACATAGGAATAGGTACAGATCTTAGACGTAGAGTGATGTAGACGCTGAACTATATGGAAACCGTCATGACTTACTCTTTCAATCATTTATTTAGAGTAAAAAAAAAAGAAAAGGAAAAAATTAAACAACTGAAATATATTTTAACTAATGGCACAATTAATATCAATTATTAGACAAGGAAGATATGGTTCTTTTAATTGATACTGAAATGATTCTGAGAAACACTTTTTTAAGTGGAAAAAAATAAGTAGAGAGATGATTAAAAAAGAAAAATAGCCTCCAGTCTTCAAAGTAAACTGAGCAGCCTCATGCTGAATGAGGTTGCTCAACCTCTCAGCTGAATAACTCTGGTTATTTCTGCACTTAAACCCCAGTTATAAAAGCAGAAGGAAATTCTGCTTTTGTGTTTTGCCTCTCTCTTATCAGAGTGTAATTTTAATCTTATATATCAGTACAAATTATGAGAATTAGTAGATAGGCTGCATCATTTGAAGTGGATCCCATGGAAAGATAAAGGTATTTTTATAAAGATTTTATTTCTCTCTTGCTCCAGAGACTTTCAGTAATATATCTCTTATTTTTCTTTCTGACAAGTTTTTGCAAATTAATTTTGTGACATAAAAAGTGCTTCTTGAATGTTACATGGTGAGATTTGAAAAATTGTTACATATCTGCCGTGACACAGAAATAAAGAAAAGTGTGTTTTGAATTTATTTTATATATAAACTACAGATTTATTTTTTTTTACATTTCAGAAAATAAAATAGAGGTACTGGTGTAAAGTTAAATTATACTTTAGCAGCAATTGATTTATATACCTTTAGGAAACAGATTTTAAGCAAGTTAGGAATCTGACAGGACAGAAGGGAAATTGATCCCTCTAGTTGCAATTAACCAAGTAAAATCTTAAAACTTTTCAAAATCTGAAGAAATGATTCACCTCTGGCCCCAGGACTGAATTCCTTGGTATCCCATCATATGATTTTTTGCACTTTCACACAGTTGCTTTATCCTTCTTCACCAAATTCCATGCCTTCTTAATCCTAACAAGCTGAAAGAGTAAGGAATGAATCATAGAATCATAGAATAGTTTGGGTTGAAAGGGACCTTAAAGATCAAGTTCCAAACCCCCCGCCCTGGGCAGGGACACTTCCCACTAGACCAGGTTGCTCAAAATCCCATCCAGCCTGGTCATGAACACCTTCAGGGATGGGCCATCCACAGCTTCTCTGGGCAACATCTTCTAGTGTTTCACCACCCTCAAAAGAAAGAATTTCTTCCTAAAATCTAATCTAAATCTCCCCTCTTTCAGTTTCAAACTGTTACACCTCATCCTATCACTCTATTCCCTGATAAAGAGTCCCCCTAGACCTCTTCTGTAGCCCCCTTGAGGGACTGGAAGGGGCTATAAGGTCTCCTTCTCTTCTCCAAGCTGAACAATCCCAAGTCTGTCAGTCTGTTGATGAAAGGCAAAGAAGTAGAGATCAATTATTCCTCTTATGAGGAGCAGAAAACCAACGTACCAAGAGAGCCGAAAAGAATCCTGAAGCATCTATTTATATCCAGTGAGAGTTTTTAGGGCTGACATTATTAAATATACTACTTTACAAATTTTTAGTTATATTTCTCTTCTGAAGTGGTAGCTGCAAATACATATTTGGTTCAATTTCATCTCAGGCTGAACAGAGACGTCAAATTCAGAATTAATGCTAGATCCAGAAAAAAAAAAAGAAAAAAGTAGAAAAAAAGAAGAAAAAAGTGCCTCACCAAAACAGGTCTTGAAGTGATTAAAGTTTTCATTTCCATTAATTTTCCTTCAGTATTCTTGTCCCTATTGGTTACCTTTGGGTGATGGCACATTGTTTGAAGGTGGCTCAGATGTGGCTTTTCAGAACCTAATTCTGAAGCGTCTAAATCTCTTCATGAATTAGGTATGGAGTCTTAACACAGTACTTTGCTTTAAGAACCAGACATGTAAAAGCGAGGATTCACAATTCCCCTTTCCTAAGCTATTTTTGGGGTTTATCTTCAAGTGTTCATTAGAAGATACAGCTGGACAGATAAAGCAGTCATGATACCACAGTGCTGCTCTCTGCATAATAAATAGGTGTTCAGACAAGGTCCTTTTGCCTCACTCCCACTGAATTATCATCTTTGAAACATTTTGATTGAACTTAAGAGGGCAATAATAAGCTTTACTGTCCTTAGGTGAACAAAAGAACCACAGTACTCAAAGCATTTAGTAGAAACACCCACATATTCTTGAGTCTGCTGTATTACAATCCCTTGCAAGCCTTGGTCTTCTACTTTGTTCTTTTATAAGTAGAAATTCTGTGATCTGAGGGCAAAGGTTCTCTGCTTTCAGATATGACTGGGTAAAACTGGATATTAAATAGCTACACCATATAAGCTTCCTACTGCTGGGAGGGGAAAAAAAGCATTAGGAAACATATGTATACATATTCATTATTACTTACACCAGTCCTTGAGTTCTTGTTCTCTGAATTCTTTTGGACTACTTATTGAAAAAAAAGTGAACAGGTGATTAGGCAGAGACATCCCTCTTTTCTCTTACTAAATTATTATGATTTTGTTTTCATTCAGTATTTTTTCCCAAATCCCTTCTTTAGTAATTTCATCCCTGCTTGATTAAAGCACACAAAATTCAAACAAGTGTTCCAAAAGCAAGGAGGGCACCTCCAATTTTTTTTCTCTACCTTAAGTTCAATTTAGAAGCTCCTAAGTCTGCACACCTTGCTGAAGATTAATTGGATAAATACAAGAAACAATTATGTTCCCTTATGGCACTCAGAAGCTGAAAGTCTAATCTTCATTCCTGACATAAAATCATGTAAAAAAAAAAGAAACTGTAAATCAGAAATTAAACTGTATGAGCAGAGAAGTGTGAGGAGCATGAGCCTGAGGGAGCAGAAAGATCAGGAGAGATGACAGAGAAGAGGGCATGAGCATAAGCAAGAACAGCATAAAAGTGTTACAAACACCTACAAATGGAGGGGAAATCACTTACCTCCTCAATAAGAAATAACACATATTCACATGTGTTATGAACCTCCCAACCATATGTGCTAACTACAGAGTACTATTGATCAGGGTACTATTGATGATATAAAGCTGTTTGACAAATAGATGCACCTATTTAGAGGACTGAGAGCACAGGACAAAATTGCCACGGGCAGTGATGGTTGGCTGCTCCAAAGAAGAAAGTAAGTTGGTACCTGAGCACAGTAGCAGGGCAGGAGAGAAGAAGTTTAAATGCAGCTCCTAAAAAAGGAGGAGCTGGCCCTGGCTTCCAGCTCCCTTCACAACAGCTCTCCTCAGTGAATCAAAGAATCTTCATGGTTGCCAGGGACCTTTGAGATCATCGAGTCCAACCGATGATCCAATCGTAACAGGCAGCATAATTAGTTAGAATATTGCCCCTCAACAGTGTCTTGTATTATACCATAGTATAATACATATATAATCATAGTAAAGGTTGGTGTGTGGCTTGTCTTTTTTTCATTGTTTAGTCAGTAAATCATATTCTTCAAGTTTCTCAGATAAAACATGTTTTTATTATTCACTCTGCCACACTTAAACCATTTTTTTACCATATTCCAATATGGTATATATTCCAATATCCCCATTTTCCCCTTGGGTTTTTTTGTTTGTTTTTGTTTTTTTTTTTAAATAAAGAGTTTAAAACCAAGAATAAACTAACATAAACATGCAACACTAGCTTTAGCAAAAATACTGTCTGGCTTAGCATTTATGCTAATTACATGTTATCACTGCTTTAATTAATCAGAACAAGACAATGAAATTAATAAATTTAGGTATTTTAAATTTAATTTTAAGGACAGGTGTAAATAAATTAAAACCCTAATTAGCTTCAGTAATTAAAATTCCTTATTGCTTTGCCTGAGTAACTAGCCTAAGTGATAAAAGGACAGGAAATCTACCCCTTAGGACAGTGATGGCTGTGAATTTAGTGGTTCCCAAAGCATTAGAGTAGCTTAAAGCAGTCTCCATAGCTACAATGTACCTGTAAAGTCATCTCTTTGCCAACCTCCTTCATCTTCTGGAGTTTCATTATCCTCTACATCAGGATGAAGTGCACTGTAAACTCTGCCACCACATCTGCCAATACGTGAAGCGATTTTAGCAGTTGTACTTGAAGATACTCCAGAACAACGAAAAAATATATCTGTATGAATCATACCCTTAAGTTCTTACTCAGATTTCACTCAACCTTTACTCAGTCAAACTCCTACAGGTTTGTAAGCACTCTAGGATTTGGCCAAATGTGCAAACATCATAAGTTGGTTTGATTCTTTTCTTCAAATGTTTACCTATCTTGATTAAAAATTGACCTTACAGTACATAGCATGGCTTAGACTTTATAGATTCCTCTCTCACTATGGAAAATATTTGAACTTCTGCATCAGAAGAATTTTGAAGAATGAAGGATTTTAATATAAATTCTTTTTGATTGACAGTTTGACAAGAAATATCGGTATTGCGGAAATTTAAGAAAACTGTCATATGAGCTATCTTTCTGTCGACATAAACAATGGTGAATTTAAAAAGGTCACTTATTATGATTTTTGGAATTAAAACTCATCCAGCAGTGTACCTGATCCGCCATGTATGGTGAAATGGATTTTTTGCTACTTCTCAGTATTGAAAAAGAAAAAGTTCATGCTGTCATTGATTGACCTTTAAAAAGAAAAATGTAGCTGGCTTATGGGTAAAAGCATTTCTTTCCCCCTCACTTTCTCCATTAGGGTTCACTGATAGTTTCACAACACTTTTTAAAGTCTACCAGCATAAATCAAATGTTCAGTTGTCAGAAGAGCAAAATTACTTGATTGTATAAACCCTCGATTAACAGTAATGCTTCATAACCATTATTTGCAGATGAAGCAGTCAATAAGTGTATGCAGTAGCCTACTAACCACCTGTATTTTGTCTAAATGATTCCAGGGATGGCTGTGGATCATTACTACAGCAGCTAACGGATATGTTCTTTCCTTTTCCTTTGTTTTTTCTTTTCCTTTTTTTTTTCTTTTTCCTAATCACAAAATAAATCACCTATCACACTTCCAACAATTGTCAATATATTCCTGATCTTTCATGTGAAAGGGAAACAAACATACCTAGAAAATAGAGAGGGATTACCAGATGACCAGAAAAATTATAAAAAGTCATAATTAATTTATCGTTTCTAGTAGTGCATGATTACTTTTTGAAATTTGACACCAACTTCTATTACTTCATCTTCCACTTGGAAGCAGTATCTTTTCTATTTCACATGCTTTTCTGAGTCACCTGTGATGCTGTATTTTTATATTGAATTTCAACAAAGTAATGCAATGCACTTCATGCATAACAGTCTTTCTCTTATAGTATTATAGGAATATAAATCAACTTGTCCTGAAGGTAAGAGATATCTCTTTTACAGGAACACAGAGTTAATCAGCCAAATTCACACTTTAGGTAGAAAAATATGCTGAAGAACAGGTAGAAATGTTAAAATGTCATGACAGAATATTTGCCATCATAGTCAATGAGAAACAGAGCAAAAATTATCATTAAGTGAATTAGAAACACTTCTCTGAAATTTTTTTTTTCATTAATAGAAAAGCATTTTGTGGTTGTCTTTTTTTTTTTTTTTTGCTAAATACACAAAGTATCTGTTTCCATATATTTCTTGGCATGTATTGTGCCCAAAGCTAATTGTAGTGGAATGAATAGTGGAAAATTAATTGATAGATTGCTTTTCTGAAGACATTTAAAAAGAGCAGTTCCATCTAGAAAAAGCATATTCATTAAATAGAAAACAATGTCAGAACTGAATTTTTCAGAAATTACTTCTTTCTTGAAATCTAATGGAAGGTGTCCCTGACCACAGCAGAGTGGTTGGAACTTGATGACCTTTAAGGTCTCCTCCAACTCAAACCATTCTATGATTAAAACATGCATTTGAGAACCAATACATGCATTATAATTGTATTTGCTGAGTGATGCACAAATGAACAGCCCACAGGCCACCCAAAGTCAAAACAATTGTAAATAAGTTATACAAATAAAAATACGGTTCACAAATTCCAGCATAGAAAGACAAGTGGGAGAGAGAAAAGTTTTGTCTAACTACTAATTATATACTTTAGTAAATTTGGTGGGTTGTGAGTTGCCTGTAAAGCTGAAGCAGCTGGGGTAAAAATCTGTTCCTAAAATTTTATTTATTTATTTATTATTATTATTATTCCTAGGGAATCAAAAACCCGCTATGAAGTCAGCTAGTGCAGATTTTCTACTTAACTTCAACACATTAATACTTGAAAAACTAAACAAAGATGGTCCTTTTTACATTTGGAGCTTGGTTTTTTTCCAATGTTGCGAGAAAAAAATAATTCAGACTTTCAAAGGTGTTACTATCCAGAATATTTTAGGATCATCTACAGTAAGCTTTATATGACTAATTTGAAAAATGTATCCATTTAGAAAATTTAGAAAATTTATCCATTTATCCATCCAAAAAAAAGTATTTTTGTGAATGTAATTCTCATATTTGTTTCACTAAATGCTTTGTATTCATTTCTCTAGCTTGCGAACTAAACCTGGAAGTACAAAGGTAATCTAATTTGTCCTGCTTCTGAATAATTATCACTAATAAGGACTAGTTGGTCCTTTTTCTGTCCTCACAGCCACCTGTTCTGTCACTTGTATTTTGCTTCCTGTCATCATTTGCTGGTAATTAATAAGGAAATCACTTAAGGATGGACTTTGAATTTTCCATGATTGTTTGTTTAAGCAATGCTGTCAGGATTCCAGTAATGCATTTAAACAGTATAAGTAATCTGAAGAGGAACCACAGTGGAAAAAGAAGATTACAGAATACATTTATATGATTTCCTGGCAGTTAGTAATTTGTTTTCACTGAAAATTAAGTTCAAATACATCTACAAATATATAAACTTAGCTGGTAAATTGCTAAATGACTTCATGTCTCAGGTAGAAAACACGGACATGAACGGAATTGAATTAGATTACAAAAAATACCATTTTATTTTAAGATTTATAGTAATAAACATTAGACTGAATCCTTTGTGTTTCATTTCTTAGGTTATTTGCAGTCAAAATATTTGGCAAAGAATTACTTAGCTTTGATTTTAAGATAGCCAGTTACATTTGCTTTTCTCACGTTATTTTGTTAGTTAGCACTTACCAGTAGAAAAGAAATAAAAGTGTTTGAGATAATTCGAGGATAATAACACCAAATACATTTATGTAAATGGTGAGGAATTAACAAGGTGCAGAATGTCAAAACAGACTTGACAGTAGAGAGGAAGCACAGCTATAGCTATTTCCGTGAAAGATGTTGAGTTTTCAAATGCTCATCAGATTGTGATAAATGTACTTTGGAAGACAATAAAGATGAAGATGGCCTCACAATGCTATTTAAGTAAGGCTATTTGAATTATATTTTTTTCAATGTTTAACAGATTCCTGTACTCCACATGAACTTTTACTTAAATGGATATAATAGCAATTACTTCTTTGAAATCTGGTCCAAAAACTTCTAGCAAAGAACTTTGCTTAAAGAATAACTGTTCTTTCTCTGGGTACTTAAATTTTATGTGTGTGAACACAGACATAAGCATGTGAAGTTGACTTCAAGTGGGAGAATTAATTATCATCTAATGGTGAGGACCTTGTACTACAGAAAAATAAAAGACTGTATTAAAAAGATAATTGTATTAGTAGAAAGTGCACACTGCACATTCATTATTCTGGTACAGTTCAGCTTTCTTTGGATATCTATACGTGGCTAGACTTGCTTAGACTATACAAACAAATCATTCTACTGACCTACTTGTGGCATTAGGTCAAGCATCTAAAGGTTGAAAGGATACAGGGGATGATTTGACCCTTGCACTCAATATTGTTGTATATATGCATACTCTAAAAGTCAATATGGCAAACAGAGACATCTTATGGTGTGTCAGTGTACAGATTGCTAGTACAACATTGTACAACATTGTACACGAAGTTTCCCCCTTGTTCATATGCACTTTTATAGATCACTTTTTTCAGAAGTATATTTAATTTGCTTATTTTTTTATCTCATGGACTCTGGCGGGTAAAAATAAAAACACGTTCTTTCCAATGGTTCAGGTCCCTGTAAAAAAAACAAACATGGAAGTGTCAACATAAATGCATCTTGTGAAACAAACGGATTTATGGATCAAGTCTGTGAGTTAACTGCAGAGGACCAGGTGGCATGAATGTTACTTCCACCAATGATCCAAATATTCCACAAACTCCAATTGGAGGTGTTCTGAGTAACTATATGTTTATCTAAGAAGTATATGACTTTGCTACAAAGATTAACATTCTGATCTGGAATGGCATTTTTTTCCGAGAGTAGTTATACTAAAATTGGTAGAAGTTGGACAGTAGTTTATCAACATAAGTATATCAGAAACTGGCCTCTGCAATGCATCATCCAGCATGTTTTTTTGTTACCCATGTCTCAGACCTGGGTAAGCATTATAGAATCACATCATATTTTCACTACAGGAATTACCTACTTGAATATGTTATTTTGAGAGGGGAATTAGTCTAATTATTTACACAAATGCACTAATTATATTTTATTTCCATCAAATCTTTCCCAGTGTTTGTCAATCATTTCTCAACCCATTTTGATTCTCCCACTCCAATTCTGGAACTTTGTTTAATTTTTTCTGTCTGCAGTTTCCCTGTGACTCCTCTGTCTCTTGCTTTATTGTTTCTTCTGGCTCTGTTGATTCTATTTTGAGAAAATAATATATCAGACTTACTGTGTATTCCTATGTGTTAGGGAAGATGAGAGCCGTGTACTGCCTAGGGCCTGTGCAGTTAGCAATAAATAAATAAATAAATAAATAAATGAAACTCAACTGATAAGTGAGATAAGTGTGAAGGTATTGAAACTTTTAGAAGTTGTAGTAGCTACTTTTGATGCTGATATCAGCTATCTTTTAGATTTAGGAGCATGACAGAGAAGTTCTTATGTTCCTTGTAAGATATTTTTCTCCGCCATAGCTTGTAATAAAGGGAAATTGTCTTTTCTTCAACGTGTTAAAACATGGTCTCTGACAAGCACACAACTCTCTGCACATCCATGTGAGTTGTTAGTCACCTTGAGATCATTGGGTTGGAAAGGTTTGGTTAAATTATCTGAGCAGACTCAACAGTGGTTGCCAGCAACAGTTCCCTGGCCGTGTGAAAGTCGATTCAGCCCACAGCAGTCACTCCTGCCTGTGGTATTTGATTTACTTCTGGTGGAGCTGACATTTCTGTTGTTATCAATGTATGCTAGTTTTACTTTCCTGAAAGAAAAAAAAGTTATTACAGTTAAGCAGATCTTTCATGCAGAGTACTGAATTCTTAAAGATATTAAATTTATTAATTACTGGGTCATTAAATGGATTATAACAAAAAACAAATTTACAGCTTGTTCTAAATTATGTGAAAAGGAAGTTATATGAAAACTGATCACACACCCATTTTGTACTTTAGCACTAATACTTATATGCAGCTGCAAAATGATGAAAATAGCAACAACAACAACAATAACAATAATAATTTAAAAATTCTAGGTTTGGAAACTAACAAAGTAAAATCACTTCTGTATGGTGGGCTATAAGACATAGAACAAGACCTGTTCCAAGGGAATCTTATTCCTTTGAGTACAGAGCAATAAAGTATTGGGAAAAAAATCTCCTTCTATTACTCTAGTGTAACCACTGGTAAAAAATAAGTGACTTTAGGAATTGATGGATTTGTCTCTAAATAGTTTCTTTGTTACCACATTATTCTAGTATTTTTACGGGGTACTTATGCTGAAATAAGCTATTGAAATAACTATTTAGTTCTGCCCTTGTTTTGCTTAGGTTAACCTAAGAAGAACTTTATAAGGAAGTAATAATTCATGGTGTAAATTATCTGCTGTAATTTACGTAACAGCTCTTTTAGATAAAGATACATGAACAATTTAAATAGTGAGTAGTATCTAAAGAAAAAAAAAGCCGTTGCATCTGTCCAATATGCCTGACTTTCTGTCCTGGTGTGAATACTTATATATCAAAAAAGCAGTTTATTCCAGGACCATATCCTTCTGTTCCAGCTAATTGAGGCTTGGATGTGTCTCAGTCCCAGTGATGCATTAAGTGCCATTGCCTGAGAATATACACGGTTCTCCTTACTAGTTTGCATTTCCAAATGAAATAATTCTTTGAGTTTGACATTAGTATGCCTGAACAGAGTGAGGTTCAGGGACAGTTTTAACCCAGAAAAGAAGCGTAAAATTTAGTCAACAAAACAACAACTGTACTCAAAATGATTTAATGAAAGGCAAAACCTTGCAAAAGCAGGAAAAGAGAACGGATACATAGGTTGTATGCCCATGTTGTCATCTCTGCTGGTACTGTAGCTCTATGCTGTCTGTGGTAGTTACTTCAGGGGCTGCCCTTTGTTCTTGCTTCAGCTCATATGGGATTTACTCTTGTTCATGTTCCTAAAGTCTGCTCTTTGGAAAGATTTTGGAAACAACAATTTCTGCCTAAACCATCATCCAACAGGAATAAACAACGGACTTCTCCAACACAGCCATCTCACTCCAATTGTTCTGTTTCAAATTTAAATTGTGACCACATTGGAAGGCTCTGGGTAAGTGCCCAGAGTTGGCACAATTCACCTGCTCCTTTTCGCTCTTCATACAATGAAAACATCTCTTTGCATTCATTGGGCACTGCTGGTAATTATGATAATGATCAAACTGCAGAGGCATTTACCTTATCTGGTAAAGCAATGAGATCTGCAAAAAGCTCTGTAGAGCTTGGATTCGTTGAACCTTGACGGTAGGGGAAGCGGAGAGGTCCACCTACCAGTCCACCCAATGTGGTAGCAGTTACCTATCCCATTTTTCCCAGGTGTTAGCTGGTCCAGAGTTAGGACTATTTCAGCTTTCTCCTCTTTGGAGAACTGATTTGACAGAAGGAGATGACCACCTGCTGGTGGGATTTTATCATCCCTGTAGGCTCAGCCCCTGGCCTACTTGGCATAAATATTTGTGTTTCAGCCTAGTTTTGAAAAAGTTTGCAGAAGAACTCTACATATGAAAACGAGGAAGAATGTAATATAAAGAGTAGAATATAATTTTTCTTTTTTTTTTTTCTGTAATATGATTTTAGTAGTTAGATAGCTACAATTTAAATTTAATAATTTATTTAGCAAAATTCAGCTTCAAGAAATTATATTACAAAGCAGCTTCAATACACATGTTCAGCTTTGCAATAATTACTTTAATAGAAGAAGCAAAAGGTAGAACCTCTGCCTTCATCTGAGTTCTGTAAAAAGAGTTTTTAATAAAGGAACCCTATGACCTTGGCTCATGATCATGGACAGAGAGAATGATCATGGACAGTCACTGGTCATAGTGGCTGCACATATTAGAGCAACTGGATAATTTTACCTTTGTTTAGATCTCATATATATTTTGTAAATGACCATAAGCCCTGAAACACGGTTTGAACTAGTCTTCCTAAACACTGAAATTCCTAATTAAATGAACATTGGTAGGCATTTACTGACCACCTGAAAACTCAGGGAATAAAGGATTAGTAGGCTGGCATTTGAAGACCTGTGTGAAGGTCTTCACCCAAGGGTGAGCAAATGGTCTTCAGAAGCTTCATTTTGCCATTGGAGGTGTCACCATTGCTCTGTGGAGTTTGTAAACTATCATGATCTCAAAGGATGTTAGGGGAAAGCATGTACCTTTCAGGTCTCTTTATCTTTGAGGTAAGCAATATCATCTTCTAAACCCTTTAGTCCTCCATGACCTATACCTATGGTATTCCATCTAGGCAGCCTAGTATGACTTTCCGAGCTGTATGGAGTAGGAGAGACTACTAAACAAGGCCATTAATTAGAGATTATATTACTGTCTGACCTTTTAGTTACTTCACAACCACTGTGATTTCTCCTGAAATCAAGAAAAATCCCCACAGTTAAACAATGCAAAAAGCACAGGATGTTCCTCTGGAAATGTCCATATGTCCCTTTTTTGGTGGGGGGGGGCACATGGAGAGGGAAGGGGTCTCTTTGTACAAGCATGATTCCTTCATTTCAGTATTTCCTAATAATGCTCATCTCTTCATTACCAGAAACTGCTTGCTGCAGCAGTCAACACGTGCTGCATGCTTAAACTTTTTTTTCTTTTCCAGATCTCTTCCAACCACATAAGCTGTGTTCCTACTCCATGCTGGAGGTGGGCTCTGCTGTTAAGTCCGTTTTGGATTTTTCTCTGTGAGCTTTCCAGCATCTGACGATTCATGTTTGTAAGTATTTGCCTGAGTAGCCAAAGAATACTTATACACAACATCAGCCCTGATCGCACAGGGAGAAAGCCCTCTCAAAGGTTTCATGCAGCTTGACCTAGAACACACAGCTATGTCTAACTGTAGCTGTGAGCTGGCTCCTGTCTCCCAAACACATGCTTCTGACTATTTTTTTTTTTGCTTAAAAAGCAATACACCTCGCTGTTTTGTTTGAAGTCTGCCTCTGCCACATCACTTGCTATCTCACCTGCTGTTTCCTAGTCATATACAAAGCTTATCAGCAAAGCACACATTTTACATAGGTGTTTACTAGAGCCATGATTTCCTCTGCTCATAGATCCTCAGTCTACAAGGTTTAACTTTGGGGGTTTCTGTATTGACTAAAGTAAAATATAGGGGCTTTAAAAACAGAATTTAAGATTAAGGAAGCTTCAGGGTATGCTTTCTGGAGGACAGGATGAGACTCATATTTTTCCTCCCCATCTGAGAAACCTGAAGGTGCATAAATCCATGGGACCTGGTGAGATACATCTGCATATCCTAAGGGAAATGGCAAATTAATTTGCCCAGTAAATTTATCCATCAAATTTGAGAAGTCATGACAATCTGGTGAAGTTATTGCCAACTGAAAAAGGGGAAATATAAGCTCCATTTTTACAAAGGGAAAAAAGAAGACCCAGGGAACTACAGCCAACTAGGCTTCAATAAGGGCAAATCATGCTTGAGAAAGTTGGTGGCTTTCTGTTATGGTGTTACGGAGTCGGTGGATAAGGGAAGAGCAACTGACATAATCTACCTGGACTTGTGCAAAGCATTTGACACTGTCCCACACAACATCCTTGTCTCTAAATTGGAAACACGTGGATTTGACTGATGGACCACTCAGTGGATACCGAATTAGTTGGATAGTTGCACTCAAACAGTTGCAGTCAACAGATTGATGTACAAGTGGTGACAAGAAGTGCTCCTCTGGGACTGGTACTGGGACAGGTGCTGTTTGACACATTTGTTGGTGACACGGATGGTGGGATTGAGTGCACCCTCAGCAAGTTTGCTGACAACACTAAGCTGTGTGGAGGGGGGGTTGGAACTGGGAAACTTTTGAAATCCCTTCCAAACCAAACCATTCTATTATAAGGAGAGATTTGGCACAGATTTTGTCCTCATTCAAATTACAGGTGAAACTCACCCTAGTTCCTTGTTTCTCAGTAAGGAAAACACTCAGTTGCCCTTGAGTGAAGTCCAGAGATGAATTAGTATGGTAAAAAACTGGTACTTGAGGACACTGGTCCAAAGGACGAGTAGTTAACCATATTCTCTAATATTTTTTTTCCTATATGAATAACTGAGTAGCTGTCCCCTCCTGCTTGACTTTAGAGACAAGGAACAAGTCCTCAATTTCTTCAATCAAAGTATTCTGTAGAGTCATAACAACATGTCGGCATGACCCCAAAACAGCTGGGTCATAACTGGTTCTGTAGGAACAAGGTAATTTAGATGTTTTTCAGGGGCAGCTCAAGACAATCAAGAAAAAAGCAACAACCCAGATAAGTATTTTTACTATCTGTGAAAGAGTGGTTGCAACAATGGCTGATGATGCTGAAAATTGAATTCATCTCAGCAGACATGTAGAAGTGCAGTACAGAAAACACTGTATGCACGTTTCCAAAGTGCCTAATATGTCATTATCTTAACTTTGTGAATGACAAGCTGTACAGTCTTCATCATCTCCCAGTTTGTATTTACTGAAGCAGCAAATGAATTTATTATCATTGATCATGACAGTTTTCCATAGACTGTATTTCAGGTAGACTGGTGAAGAATAGCATTGGATAGCTTTGATCTACAGAAGCTTGGATTATAAATATTCTGCACACACTAAAGCCCCCCTTCCCCTTCTATTTCCCTCTTCTCTTCAAATTTTTGTGACGTAGGTAGAGTATAGCATATTTATAGGCACACAATTATTTCTGTCTTGGAGTGTTTCTTAATTTATGGGGGAAATTGCCCAAGGCACTGGATCAACAGCTACAATTCCCAGCTTTGAAGAAATAAGTGTAAATAAATATTAAAACTGGAATAAGACCAAACTCAGTTCTAGACTGCCAAAAAGATATCAGAAGGTAATAATCTTCAACCAATTAAAACTGTAAATCAACTTTACAGTAAGCTACATAAACATGAAATTTTAAGGTGCCTCTTGCATTCTTATACATTATTACAGGATTAAACTTCAATATTACACATTATTAAATATTATGTTTTCTCAGTGCACAAAATTATTTCCCATAAAACACAATGAATATAAGAAACCAGAAGTCATTATATAGAGATAAGTAAGACAAACTCTTTTCTCACTTTAAGGTAAATTGTAGGTCCTTCAAAAGATCTTGTCCAAAAACGGTCATGAACTATTTTACCAGAAGATTGCTGACAACAGTGTATAAAATATTTAACCCAAGGGGGTCATAAATAAATTTCCCATGAGGAATTTGGAGACAGATGCATTGATAAATCAAGCCATAGTAACATCAACTTTAGAAAGATACCCACATGCTATTCATTGAACATTGCTTAAAATAATTAAAATATATCCAAATTTTATTGTAAGAATGGATAATGAACTGATTAAGTTCCTTACACTAATATTACAGAAAGTAGAGTATAACTCCTGTGCTGGTTTTGGCTGGGATAGAGTTAATTTGGTTGAAAGAGACCTTTTAGATCATCAAGTCCGATCACTAATGTAGCACTGCCAAGTTACCACTAAACCGTGTCCCTCAACACTACGTCTAAACATCTTTTAAATACCTCCAGGGATGATAAATCAACTGCTTCCCTGGGCAACCTGTTCCAATGCTTAACAACCTTTTCAGTGAAGTAATTTTTCCTAATACCCAATCAAAACCTCCCCTGGTGCAACTTAAAGTCATTTCCTCTTGTCCCATTGCCTATTATTTAGGAGAAGAGACCGACCCCCCTTACTGCACCCTCCTTTCAAGCAGTTGTGGAGAGCAAGGTCTCTTCTCAGCCTCCTTTTCTCCAGACTGAACAATCCCACCTCCTTCAGCTGTTCACTCATAAGGCTTGTTCTCCAGACCCCTCACCAGCTTCATCACCCTTCTCTGGACACACTCCAGCACCTCAATGGCCTTCTTGTAGTAAGGGGCCCAAAACTGAATGCAGTTCTTGAGGTGCAGCCCCACCAGCGCCAAGTCCGGGGGGATGATCACTTCCCTAGTCCTGTTGGCCACACTGTTCCTGATACAGGCCAGGATGCTGTTGGCCTTCTTGACCACCTGGGCACACTGCTGGCTCATATTCAGCCGGCTGTCAACCGACACCTTCAGGTCCTCTTCCCCCGGGCAGCTTTCCAGCCACTCCTGCCCAAGCCTGTAGCGCTGCATGGGGTTGTTCATAGTAGCTGGTACAGGGCTCTGTTTTGGATTTGTGCTGGAAACAGTGTTGATAACCCAGGGATGTTTTAGTTCCTGCTGAGCAGGGCTTACACAGAGTCAAGGCCTTTTCTGCTTCTCACAACATCCCACTGGTAAGCAGGCCGAGGGGAAGCTGGACACGAAGTTGGGAGGGGACACAGACAGGACAGCTGACCCCAAATGACCAAAGGGATACTCCATGCCATATGACATCAGGCTCAGCATATAAAGCTGGGGAAGAAGAAGAAAGGACAGGACGTCTGGACTTATGGCGTTTGTCTTCCCAAGTAACCATTACACGTTGTGGAACCCTGCTTCCCTGGAGATGGCTGGACAGCTGCCTGCTGATTGAAGTGCTGAATGAATTCCTTGTTTTGCTTTGCTTGTGCATGTGGCTTTTGCTTCACCTATTAAAATGTCTTTCTCTCAACCCCTTTTTCTCACTTCTGTCTTTCATCAACAAACCATAGAATGGTTAGAGTTGGAAGGGACCTTAAAGATCATCTCATTCCAACCCCCCTGCCACGGGCAGGGACACCTCCCACCAGACCAGGTTGTTCAAAGCCCCATCCAACCTCTCCTTGAACACTTCCAGGGATGGGGGCATCCACAACTTCTCTGGGCAATCTGGGCCAGGCTCTCACCACCCTCACAGGACAGAATTTCTTCCTATTGTCTGATCTAAATCTCCCCTCTTTCAGTTTAAAACTGTTGCCCCTCATCGCTCCACTCCCTGATAAAGAGTCCCTCCCCATCTCTCTTGTAGCTCCTTTAGGTACTGGAAGGCTGCTGTAAGGTCTCCCCAGAGCCTTCTCTTCTCCATTCTTCTGATTCTCTCCCCCATCCCACTGTGGGGAATTGAGAAAACGGCTGTGTGAAAACTCTTAGTTGCCACTTAGTTGCCAGCGAGGGTTAAACCGTAACAGCTCCTTGTGGTGTAATATAGCCTTTCATGCAAAATAAGACTAAGTTTGATTCCTTAACTGTTTTTAAATGACTTTAGAAGCCTTATATGAAGTATGGCCAAGTTTACTCTGTAGCAAGGACTACAGATTTAATTCTGCATTCGGTTTCATTGAAATAAATCAGGAAAAGTGTCATTCAAGCTACATCAATTTCACTACTCAGCCAGCACTGTGCATTCTGGCTCAGCTCAAAAAGAAGCTTCAGTTTTACAAATCATAACAGATTATAAAAGGCAGAGTAAGTGAATGGTCAATCTAGCAACGTTACCTCTTACATGAAAAGTACTCACAAAGTCAAATGTTATTAGAGAGCAAGGCAGGTTCTAAATGTGAGTTTTGCCTGTGAGGAACAATGGAGGGATTTTCAGGGAGCTTTACTAATCTACTGTTTCTATAAATATTCAGTACATTATTGTTGTTAGTAATGTATTGGTGGTGTTAAACTTAACATTTGCTCAATTCTTTCTTCTTCCATTCTTTAGCTTTCTCACTTCTCATTAAATAGTATTTGAATACCTCTCTTTTAGCATTTTCTTTTGCAAATAGCATGACACAATGTGGAACTTTCCTGGCATTCTAATCAATGAGATGCAGGGTATTTTACCAGCACAAAGAAAACCTACTTTAAATTGAGAATTATTGTTAGCCTCTTCATCCTTACTGTTGAACTATGCAGGCCCTTATCACATTAGTACTGCACAGCCTAGAAGAAGGGTAATTGCATCATCAGTCTCTCTTGGTCTCTGCCTCAGCCCTTTTAACATGCTCATCCTTTCCATTACTTCATGATTTCATTTAATATTCTCCTGGGTTAGAATCATATCAGCAGCAAGAACATGCTGAATTAACAGTTGCTGTATGCTCTACTCTAGAATTTCTTTCCTGTGGATTAAAGGGCAATGGACATTATTTTTAATAAACAGTGTCCTTTTGAACTTTTATGTCCAAATAGATGGATATTGAATTTTTATTTTAGAGTTTGAATTTGAAATATAAACAGGTAACATAATCCTTTCTTTAATACAATTACAAAGCATGACTGTCTATATAGGATAATCCTTTAGGTACCTAGTGCACTTGCATTCCCTTCAGAGACCTTAAAGCTGTTTTAAGGTCTCAGCACTGTGGCAGTTACATACATGTGCATTACATCTTTTTTATTTCCTTCTATTATGGTTTTTTTTGAGTGGACAGATAATGCAGTTGCTGAAAATGAGAAATGCTGATTCTTACTTCCAAATTTACATTGGCAACAGATGGGGTCCCTGTTTTTCATAATTTCAAGGGACAAATTATTTGGAAATGTAGGGAAGCTTATTATTAATTGATGCAAATCTTCCCTTTTTAATTATATTATCTATTTTCAGGTGTCTATGACTATGATAAAAATAATTAAAAAATAGATACACAAATTAAAAAAAAAGACAAAATTGATTAAAAAAAGACATATGAGAGCTGACAGAGATAGCAAGTGATCTGCCATTTTTATCTCAAATGTGTCTTGCTCCCTAATGTTGTATATGTATACACAGACTTAGATATTATATAAAATACAAAAGGTCTGTGTCTGTAGGTACAAAGCCTTACACAGGCACAGCTCTTTGATAATTACAGACAAGAAAATGAATATCCAGATTTTAATGATAAAGATAATACTTCCATTGAAGCCCTCTCAAAGGTCAACATTCTGTCACCAGTATTCATAAAAAGTGTTTGAGTACTCTTACAGAGCTGAATACTGTCTGCAAGAGGGGAAGAAAAAAAAATCTAACTAAAAGGCCTTTAAAAATGTTTGCTATTGTGATAGTGCAGTTCTCTAATTTCATGACTTTTGCCTGAACTTGGTTACTGGGATGAGGTGAAACTGATTCCTAAAAAGCCCAAACAATGCCTTAGGAACCAGTTCAGGTTCCTACATTGCTTGGAAGGCTCTATATTTCTTTCACCACTCTGATGCTGTCCTTCCATGTCAGAGCTTGTAGTTGCAGCATTATTTCTTCAGAGAGTGAAGAAGGGAGTGGGATGGAGGTAGGAACCAGACGTCGTCTGCTGTGTGAACCTTATGGGAACACGTTACTTCAGGGAGGAATCCCCAAAGACCTAATGCTTCTCCAACCAGCCCGACTTTTTTTCTTTAGCTTCACAATTCGTCTTTTGGGAGAAAGAGGGAGGATGTTGCAGGAAGTGGTAGGACAATACTCTAGGGAGTCATGTCACCAAGCAGAAAGCCAAGGAAAGCATAAATAAGTTGTGAGTTGAGACTGCTGGCAGCTAATACCAATGAATTTCAGATCCATTTAATGACAAGCTGAATTTTTTTAAAGAGGAATGTGCTTTGCAGTGGGGAAGAAAGATGTATAGAAGAAACCTTCATATTCATATTCACAAAGACGTAATTTTTTTTCCAGAGAATGACTATAAAATAAGGAATTTAATACTGTTGGAACTACTTTATGTTCACATGAACATAACTAAGAATACAACAGACTCAGAATTTTTAAAGTGCATTTTCATTGTTTTCCTTAGACGTGTCTTTCATTTTACTCTATTTCACTTTGATATATTAGTTTTAACTTAATTATTTATTTACTGTGTAATTTTAAAATAGCTTGAAGATGACACAGAAAGAACTCTCCCAAAACTTAAGTTTATATGATAAATTGAACATACCAATTTGATGATTGAACTTGAACATTTTAGTTTAATACTAAATCAAACTAACTTAGATTTCACAAAACTTCCTTCCAGCTCTTTTACCAAGAAACATAATTAAGCAATCAATTTTGTATCAAAGAAATACAAAGGTAAATAATGAAAGAAATTGCATTAACTATAAGCTCATATGATCATTTCAGATTTTATGACCACTTTAACTAAATAAAGTATTTAGATATGAACCAGCAATGTGCACTTGAGGTCCAGAAAGCCAACCACATCCTAGGCTGCATAAAAGAAGCATGGCCAGCGGGTCTAGGGAGGTGCTCTGCCCCTCCACTCCACCTGGAGTACTGTGTCCAGCTCTGGAATCCTCAACACAGGAAGGACATGGACCTGTTGGAGCAGGTCCAGAGGAGAGCCACGAAGATGCTCAGAGGGCTGGAGCACCTCTGCTGTGAAGACAGGCTGAGAGAATTGGGGTTGTTCAGCCTGGAGAAAAGAAGGCTCCGGGGAGACCTTATTGGTTATAAGAAAGATGGAGAGAGATTTTAAACATGGGACTGTAGTGACAGGAAAACTGGTAATGGATTAAAACTAAGAGGGTAGATTTAGATATTATATGAGAAATTCTTTACTGTGACGGTGATGAGGCACTGGAACAGGCTGCTTGGAGAAACTGAAGATGCCCCATTTTTGAAAGTGTTCAAAGTCAGGTTGGATGGGCCTTTGATGTCCCTGTCCATGACAGGGGGGTCATAACTCAATTATTTTTAAAAGCTCATTCTATCCCAAAGCATTCTATGATTCTATGATTACAGAATTATTATGTTCAAATTCCACACCTCAGATGATGAAATTTGACCTTTAAAGATCTTTCACTGTATTGCTTTGTCATCTTGTAAAAACAGTAACCAATGGTCGGGTACTTAAAGAAAAAAAAAAAAAAAAAAGAAAGAAAAAAACCCAAGAAACTGATGAATACAACATCTCTGACTTAAGCTCCAAGTTTTCAGGCAAAGATGGAAAGTTCTATCTTTTGGATAAACTGCAAGCCAGAAAAAGATCAAACAACAGAAATATCAGAAACAAATACCATAATTGAAGCAATATTAAAACCTCCAGGAATTGCTAATACTGTCCATTTTAAGTTTTCTATTACATTTTGTTCCTTTCCATTCTGACCATTATACATCTGCAGTATGACTTAAAATACTATCAATTCATCTCGCATGCCAAGGGAGTAATAAGAAACTCATTTTCTACATACAGAAAAATAAATCCAATAAACCACCTAAACAGCAGAAGTAAGTTTTATTTTTATAATACCTTTCCAAAGCAGAATTGCACTGAATAAATCATGGATGCACTGCAGGTGTGAAATCCATTGCTTTCTGCTTATATTTTTGTGCACTCTCTAATTCCCTTAAGTTATTAATAATAATTTCTAACCAATAACCTGCCTGTGGTTGTAGGAAATAAAAAATGTAGTGCCACTTTATTCTTTCCCCCTTAAATAAACATCTGCCTACACTACATTAGGAACTGTTGTTTTTATCATAGGATGAATAGTCCAGTACTGTACTTAAAAATCACTCAATTTAATAAAAATTACTGATTTTTATTAAAATGACAGGTTTTTGACATGTCTAAAATAAAATAGTTGACAGCAATAATGCAGTTCTCAGTGATATGGACAAAAATTCAAAAATATTCTGAATATTATAGGCCTGAGTTTATTAATATAATCAGTGATATTAAACTAAATTATGGCTACTTTGAAAAGTGTTGCTTCTTAGAAGCTGTTACAAATACCTACCATACTTGTATGAGGTATAGGATCCTATTTATCATTTCTTATGCAAGAAAATCCTATTTAGTACAAATTTTAGGTAAATAGTGGAAAATCTAATGGAATATTAAAAAACCCACTGAGAATTTAAGTGTTTTATCAGCAATCTGTTGGTATGCCCGGGGCACAGGACTGCCAGCAGAAGTCTATACCTTGAAACAAATCACTCATGTGCAGACATTTAAATATCAGAAAAACAGCTTTAAAATCTGAGGATCAGCTCTCTTCAGTCAAGTAATAAATGCATGTCAGGACTTGAGGTGGAGATAAGCAGATCTAGGTGGAACACATTTAGCTGAAATTGCCGTGTGAGTGGGGATTAAAAATAATAATAAAAAAATAAAATTAAGAAGCATTTTTCCTCAGCAGAAAGTACATCTAAGGAACTCAAATTTCAAGGTGTTACATCTGAGTTAACAGTTCAGATAGAAAAATCCTAATGACATCATTGGATCTAACAAAACATACATTTTATCTGTACATAGTAAAGTGTATCCTTACTATATTGCTTGGATATTTTGAAATTTCTATTACCTATTTCCAGGTTCAGAAATTCTCATTTAGTACTGTATTCTTTAATAACAATATCTTCACTCTGCACATACTTAGTCTGTTCTCTCTTTTCAATAGTCAACCAAAAACAAAACCCAAAGGCTGAGCGTTAATTAAATTATATTAATAGAGGTATAGGACCAAGTTTTGTACAGCAGAATTGTTTTTGGTGAAGGCTGAGGCAGAAAAAGTATCAAGTACCTCAGCCTTACCTTCATCCATTGTCACTAAATCACTCATTCAATTCAGAAACTGTTTTAAAACATTACTTGCTTAGCCTTTCACTACCAACGGAGCAGCAGAGACTCTTCTTCTTGTCCGTGACATCCTCTGCATACTTTAAATTACCACACATGATGTAAAGCAATAAAGAAATAAGTAGATCAATAATATGAAATATTGTAGGATTTGATTCTAAGCATTTCAAGACTAGTTCAACAAAAGATAAGTTTAATAAAACTGGTTTCCACAAGTACTGAATCCCCACCACTGGAGTCAGTGAGTATATTAACAGTCATTTAAAAGAGTATTAGTTCCATCACTGTAGTGAGAAAAAAACTATATTAGTTTATGTTTCTTGCTGATACAGAAAGATAATATCCTAACCAAGGAATACAACAGTAACAGAAATTTTTCTCCTAAAAGGATTTTTCTCACCAATCTTTACCCCATGATTTTAGGCACCAAGACTAAGATAGGCCTCTGCGTGGTGTAGGGAGAGAAGTCACTTTTAGAGGAAGTGTTAAAAATGTAAGATGAACTGCTGCTCTTACTCTTTTCCATAATTACAGAGGGAGCCTGAACAACTAATTTACACTCAACAATAAAGTTTTAGATAGTGAAAGTTAGGTGAGATGGATCTACCCTCAATGTATTATCCGACCTTATAAAATTCAATCACATTGCCGCTCTATTCATAGGTAAGTAGCTTTTTGTTTTTCATTCTCTTGCCTTGTATGTTTGAAGTCCTAATATTATTACCTCTAATATTGGTATGACACAAGAGGGAAAGCTTCAGAAAAATAAAAAGTTTCTTTCTGATTCTTCAACAGGAAATATTAGGACTGTTCAAAACCCGACAAATATTGTGATCATCTAATTCCTTCCTTTTTCTTGAAAACAAACAAAAGAGACTCGTTTCGTAGAAGTTTGAAACTATTGTAAAAAGAAGAGTGGCTTAGTGGGAGTATTAGCTGTACCAGGCATTGTTTTTCCTCTGTGCTTACAAGATAAAAAAAGTTTCCAGGAATAAAAGATTCAACACTATTTTTTTTTTTTTTAATTTAAAACACTTCTGGTTTTATTTAAGCTTTTGATTTTTTTTCTTTTATTTGTTAAATGTTTCCTTTTCTGATCTTTTTTTTAAGTCGTCCAGGAGTTACAGAAATGTATCAGCTGATAAAGAATGTAAGTCTATTACTCTACGTCCATCTATGTCTGCTGGCAAGGAGGTGACAAATGGACAGGAATTTAGCCTCTGAAAGTTCAATAAGCTGGTATTGTCCTGACATTGCAAACTGTTTACCACAAAAATCCTCTACATCTATCACCCAGACCCAGACTTTGCCTGATTCTAATTCTACTGATGTTGAAACCTGAAGCCCTTTGTGAGTCATTTATCACACTTATTAAAATGTTCCATTGTGGATTAGAATAGCAATTCACTATTACTTCAGAATGCTGCCCAAGGGCTATTCTATGCAGGAAATGCTAATGCTTTATTGAAACTGTGGTTTGGTCTTAATAAATGATACTTTGCAAAGGCACCATGCTTTCAGTTGTGAAAAATGATGCTGGCATTTCAAAGCTGGCATCAGTGCCCAATATTATGCAAATCCCCTTACTTATTACTGCATTTAATTCTGGCCTAAATACTTCACACTTAATATTTTAACAAGTATATGTCAATTGGATTATATAGAAAACTGTAAGTAAGGAATGGCTTTCTGCTTACTGAACTATAAACAGAAGTTCAGTCTTTTCGAACATAAGATAAATTATATAATCTTAAATACTACGTGAAAGGATATTCTTTCGCCATTAAAAACTGATATAATCAGAAACTTTTTCATTATTATTTTCCTTAAAAGCTTAATCTTGTTCTTCCCAAAGCCAAAAATTCAGTGGGAGAAAAAATTAAAAGAAATTCTGAATGATGTCTTAAGTCACTGATTTACTTTACAAATGTAGGTATTAAATTAACTATAGATCTATGTTTGACAAAAGATTAATATTTAGATGGCTGTGTTATCTAAAATATGCTGTACATGACTGGCCTTTATTCATGTGAACCATGTGTAAAGCATGTGTATTCATTCAGCACAATGAATTTATTTTTATACTTAACTGCATGATGCCTGTTCCTTTTTGCAGACTTAAAGTCCCCTGGTATTTCTGACACTGTTTATGAGAATTGTTCAAAAGAAGTTATGACCCTTTAAAGTATTATTCCTGTGTATCTAATACCTTTATTTAGAAAGGCACTTCAGCATTGAAGGTATTAGGCCCAGCTTTCAAACTCTGGAACTATTATTTTTTTTCTGCCAGTCTTTCACTGCATCCCTGAGTGAGTCACTTAAATATCAGTTTTCAAGACCACTTAAATAACTTTCATGTTCTACACAACAATCTCACTTTCGTGTCTTACTATTCTCATTTTTAGAATGAGATTAGTAGCACTTTTTCTCACAAGAGTGCTTCAAGAGTAAATACTGTAAATGTCCTGAGGGTCTCAAATACTATATGTAGGAAGTACAAAACCACCTAAGATCAACAGATTCATAGTAACTTAGATGAAATTGCGATCTCTTAATCTTCTTCAAAAACATGTGGAAAATATATTCATCATTGTACTTTTACAAAAGTGAAGACCGTGGAACACGCCACTGCAATGTGTTCACTGGGAAGGTTTCCAAGGAACTTCTTTTAGACGAATTTTCATACACAGATGACAACATTTCTGTGACTGAAAAACAGAAGTCATATCTTTGATAAAGACATTTTATATCATTCATGTAGAAATACATACAATCTAAAAATATAAATATTATGAGTATATCTCAAAATCAATGCCTGCTATGTATGGATATATAGTCATAAATATAGCTATTCTTTAATCATGTTTTGAATTCAAATGCCAACAAGTGAGAAACCTCTATGAAGTGCTGTTATAAATAAGAGCTGATACTTCCTTACATATGCTATCCCAGTTTTACCAATGCTTAGGAATATTGAACACCAACTTCCCTAATTGGGTCAGATCAATGGTCTATGTCAGCCTCACTCCCTCTTGCAGACTGTGGGGTACTATATTTCAGACAGTGGCAAGTGGTGCTATTTAGTAAGAGCAATTAAACCCAGACATTTTCTGCAGCTCATTCTCCATGGGGTCCTCCAAATGTTCTGTCAAAGCTCTTAGTGAGTTATTTCCTACACCTAGTCCTTTTACTACCAGTCAATGGACTTGTCTACCAATTTGTTTAGTCTTTCTGAACCTGCTGATAATCTTGGTCTCCACAACCTGCAGTGGAAGCAGGTTCCAAGATTCACTGCTATGTGTGGAAAGAAATATCTTACCTCTTTTGAAATGAGGAAGTCAAACATGAATGAGGAGTCAAACAGTACTTCAGACGTGGAATTTGGTTACAGGATAGACAGAAAATTCCAGGCTGGGCAAGTTATGATTGTTACGAGCTAAAACCAGGCTTACTAGCTATGCTAAAATTGTCTGGTTTAGCTACCTGTCTATATTTTTTTCATCTAACCTCACTTTTATTTGTTTGCCTCATTCAGCCACTTGACTTCAAGGCCAGGAACTGGTAAGGCTGTGATTACAACACTCCACACTTAACCTGTAACTGTATATTACTACTACTAGCTATGCAGAGAGACAGCACTGTCTGGTTTTAATACAAGCCTAGGGAGTTGTTTTCCTCTTTAATTTAACTCTGGGTTATACCTGACCTTGTTATTGGTGTTTCGTTTTATCTTTGCAGATCCTTTATGCTTTTTTCACTGCTGACTGTTCTTAATTTGGTATCCTCCTGTGAAAAAGCTTAACTGATTACCATTTTTTCTTTTAGTCATCTATTAAACGGAGAACTTTTTTTTAAAGCAGGTTAGTTATGGTTCCATTAGTAAGGTGAGGTGTCAAATTATTTCTTCGAACCTTTCAAAAGAATATTTCTAGAAAATATTTTCTCACAGAAGTGGATAGGAAAATGCTGTCAGACCCATTTTCCTTCCATGAAGCTCTGGTAAAATCAAAGTGCTTCACAGAACTGTATTGATTTTGTTATTGCTTAAGTTTTGGAAGAAAACAAACCTAATGACAGTGAAATGCATCTAATGCTTGTGGGCTTGAAATTAAAGAGTTAAATTATCTCACTTTGAAATAACCATCCATACATTCACTATAATACAATTTTTATTATATTAAACTGAAACGGAAAAAGAACCCAAGATATTTTGGCTGGACAAGGAAGGTGATGGTCATTTAGAATCTTGCTATAAATCAGACTTAAAATAAATTTTGAAATCTTTAATTCTTTTACTTGAATGGTATTTATATTGTCTGTACAATTGCATTCCAGTCAGAATTACTTTACTCTTACCTTGCCTTCCTTTACTTCCTCACACTTTTCGTTTGTCTGCTACCTATCATCATACAATACACCTCTCAGCTCCATTAAGGCCAAATGCTTCTTTAGATCTTCTGGCTTTCTTTCTAAAACAAATAAATAATAATGGGTATAAGGGACAACTACTATTTATCATCCTCAGCAGTGTCATGCATCTGTAGTGAACATTTGAATCTTTGGAAAAAAAAACAGTAAAGAGCTTAGAAAGATGGAGCTTTTTTCCTATGCCTTATGCTTTCTCCTCTTGCAGAGCTCATTTCAGGCAATGAATCTGTCTTTTCCCTGCTTCCTCTCATTGGTCAGATGCACCATTTAACAGTTCATTTCAAAAATATATCTGTCTCCTTTTCCCTCCTTATATAGCATAAGGGCTCATTAAAACTGGATTTGTCTGTGGGTTCTCTTATAAGTATCACAATATAGGACCTCATTTAAATTGAAATGTACACTACTTTCTTCCTAGACTCCCTTCCAAGACTTGATACTATATAATGAATGATTTTTTAAAGGGTAATCTTACCATTTTTAGCATCTAATAGGCCTACATTCTGAAACAAGGAAGAAACTGAAATAACTTGCTTCACAGCACACAAAGATGGCATATTGCAATACAAATCACTGTCTCTTCTCTCCTGTTCTCCATCCTATAGAATCATTGCTTTCCATATTAAAAATGTCTGAGAAAAGATTTCTTTCTCAGTGACAGTGTGAAGTAAACGTGGTTAAAGGATGTTCTCATGTACATCTCCCCTTCCCTACTTTGATGGGGGGAGCTGACTTATTATTCTGTTTCAGACTTGCATTTTCTGATGTTTCCCCCTTTATTCAAATATTCTTTCAAGTGTCCAGTAATGGCACAAACAGTCCTTATATTGAAAGGTATAGCTGCCGATCCCTTACCTCCCAAACCTATATTTACTGGAGTAATCATGTATATATAGTATCACATGGATCCAAATTCATAAAACCTTACACCATCTCAAGCTAACCCCTACTGTGTTTGGTTTTTTTTTTTCCCCACTGGCAACTTGCGTTCTTATTTTCCTCTGATTCTTTGAAAAATCCTGCAAAACTCCCACCTTTAAAATGAAAATTGCCGCTAGAAAAATCTCTCCTCAGAAATTTGGAAGTTGTTCTTTAAGGTGTTGCTTGAGCCACCCTTGCAATTGTTAGTTCATTACAAAGGAACACAAATTAAGATCACTCCCCACTCCTTCCGTGACAAACCCAGCTAATCAAGCAACTTAAACTCCAAACAATACAAGATCTGCTTCATTATTATCCCTCGTTCTTGCTACCCACAACTGTGGAAGCAAACTGGTCTGCTTTCCTTCTTTGTAGCTCCCTGAGAGACATTTAGCAGATTATCTGTCTGAAACAGGGAATTTCTATCTCAGCACGGGAGGAAAAAAAGAACCCATATGGATTGCTGAAGCAAATGGATTTGTGGGAAGGGAGGAAAATCTGTTAGCTCATAAGTTTAGGAAGTAGGGACTAGAAGTTAATAAGCTTAGGGGGTAAGAATATATCTTGGGAGCAAACAGATTTATGAACACCTGCAACAGAAGGATTTGTGAAAGTGGATAAAAAGCATTAAAAATGATGATGGGTGAGGGGTGTGGTAGAGTCAGAACAATAGGGAAGAACCTGAGTTCCTAACATCGTATTTAAAGGTAAACTGATAGATTTCAGCAAATGCCTAAAGAAAGATGACATGGATAAATATTACACTGATGTATACACATGCACATCTATAAGGACGCATAGACATGGACAAAATACTGTTGTGGGCAAAGGAGTACACATCATATATACATAGAAAGTACAATTGTCAGCTTAATTATAACCTTAAGACTCTAAACAGAATACCTCACGTTTATCTCCAGTCCAGCTAAGGTAATACTTCCCTCTCAGCACCCAGACTAATACAGAGGAGCTGCATTAATAGCAGCTTTAAAATTGTCATGCAAGAACATTTTCTAGTATCTATTCTTTTTTCTTGATGTTATGCTGTTGTACCGGTGTGGATTTGGGTCCAAAGGTCAGCGGTGTGAGTCTTCCCACAAACTGGGGAGGAAGCTGTCTACAAGAGCCATCCGCAGAGACACATGGTGTCCGTAGTGGGGCTTTCTACCTCTCCAGGGCTGGGATCCATTTGTGATTATTTTTATATATTCTCAGAGTCTGTCCCCTTTGCGCTGGTTCCCAGATATGGTTTGGAAATGGCACAGTAGCCTCCCGAGCCACAGCAATATACAGAAGTTTTTTATTTCTTCAGTGACTACATTGGTGGGTCACACCTTTACCACGGGTGACATTTACAACATTTTCGCTAAAACAGATGAAGCAGTGGTCAGTTGGTCATCAGTCAACTGTTAAACCAAATTAAGACCAGTTCAGACCAAGGCAATCCCAAAGTGGTCCTGAGACCCCACACTGTCCATTTAATACAAAGTACGTGACCTTTTCCTAGTAATGGCCAAAGGTCCTGGTTATTGGGATACATTACACATAATCATATATGAGGTGTATATTTGCATAGAAAGGACATAAACTGAAAGTTCAAATGGATTGAACTTTCTCAAAATATTTTATTTGACTGTGTGAAATGGCTTGTGTGATGCTGAAATGAGGCTGAGGCTGCCAGAAAATCAGGTAGGTAAACACAATCAGTTTTCAGCATGGTTTGAGCTTAACGCTTTCACATGCTGTCTGTGTTCTCCCGTATTTACTATTATTTTTCTTTACTCAAAGTCTGGGAATTTTGATTCTAATTTTATAGTCCCATTGGCATGTTAAAGGGTATTATATTTCCTCATGGCAAGACAGTTTTACGCAGAGCTTGTAGGTAGAGTGTACAATGTTCTGTTAGTTGTAGGAATCTTTTTATAGTAATAAGCTAATTGGTAAGATCTGTATGCAACATCTTCCTTCAAGATGTTTTACATTACAAATTAAGTTCACATTTTGAATAGATTTTATTAACCTCTTCATTTCACTTCTGACTGTGAAAAAATTAAGCCAGGATATTATTACAGTTTAATGATCGAAGAAAAACTTTGGGGACCAAGAATTATTTGGGAGTTTTAAATAGCCTGTCTTGGTTCTGAAGTTATGGCAATGTCGTTCAAGAGGGCAAGGGAGAAATGCAAAATTACCTGTATGATTTAAGAAATATGCAATGGTGGGGAACACAGGGCTTCTGAATATATGATGTCTGTATTACATACAAGAGCACTAAGAAAAGTACCAATTCATCAGTGTAGTTTAATAAAAAAAGCTTTTCTATGTTATCATGGTACACATGAGATTGTGAAGCTTTCAAGGCCAAAGTGAATTCTTAAGCTTAGTTCTGTCTGCTCTTGCCGTATAAATAAATTCTAGGTGTCACTGAAAGTCAGTCAGATGAAGGGTTATCAGTTTTTGGGTGAGCGTGCAAGTAGAATGAGTGATTCAGAAGAAAGGTTTAAGCAATCTGTATAGGATGTAACTTACAGTAGTTATGAGCAATCTAGAAGGATGGTTAGAGATAGACTTGCTTTTGAGATAGAATCAGTCCTGAACCCTCCCACCAGCCCTGGAAGGAGTGGGAAATTGTTCCAGCAATACCCACAGGCTAATACTTCTTATATAGATAGAGCATGTTAGCTTTTCTCTCTTAAAATTCCTGGGTAAAGGTGATGTTTCAGTCTCCAACAGATGATTTTGCAGTCATTAGAATGCCCATGCAAGAGGGTAGAAAGACAAGTCTGACATTGTCCTCAGCCTGGGGTGTTTCTAATACACTTTTCTTACTGGCCTGGCTATTTCTCTGCCTTAATGATCACACTTTTCTCAACTAGCTCATCAGGGTTTTTTTTCTCCGCTATTGTAGCTACGTGATTGCATAGAAAACAATAAAGCCTTACTAACCAAGGAGAGGAAAAGAGAGCAAGATGAAGCCACAGCAAGAATGCAGTGTGCTGGTTGAGACGCTGAACCTAGAGGGAGTTTTCCAATTACAGTTCCTCAAATAATGTTCCTGTATTTGTATTAAACATTTTTGAACAAAAAGGTCTGGGGCTATGACCTAGATATGGTGTCACAAAAATCGCCTTATCTGGCCACTGCCTGCGTGCTGCCTTTTTTTCCAACAATTCTCAATTTATTTTTATTCCCCAAAGCACAATTTTAGCAGAGATAGAGAATATCTCTCTGTTTCAGAACTGTTTGTAACACTGAGTTTGGAATAATCTCCAGGGAGGTAGAAGCTGTGGATTTGAATTCCCTTAGAAATAGGAAGGAACTGAAACAGAGTAAAATGAAAATACTATTGCTAGGAGGGCACTCCTCTCTTGGCTGCTGTTTCAGAAGGAAGAAAATACTGTGTTTTCATTTTGGAAGAAGTCTTAATTGGCTGGCAAAAGTCAGATGTGTTTTTAGAAGATGTGGGAGATCAAGTCCTGGAGGAAACACCTGTGGAGGAACATTGTCTAAAGACTGTGTGCTCTGATCAGCTAAACATGACCCAACTTACTACTCTTCAAACTGGAATGATAGTCAGGTTGCACAAAATAACTTAACTGGATTTGTTAGAGCAGTAGAAGATCAACGTGGACTTGTTGGGGCGGGTACAGAGGAGGGCCACAAAAACGATCAGAGGAATGTCCTCATACGAGAAGCAGCTAAGAGAGTTGGGGTTGTTCAGCCTGGAGAAGAGAAGACTCTGAGGATACCTTTTAGTGGCCTTTCAGTACTTAAAGGGAGGTTATAAGAGAGATGGGGACTAACTTTTTGGTAGGACCTATAGTGATAGGACAAGGGGTAATGGCTTTAAATTAAAAGAGGGTAGATTCAGGCTAGATATATGGAAGAAATTTTTTATGCTGAGGGTGGTGAGACAGTGGAACGGGTTTCCCAGAGAGGAAGTGGTTGCCCCCATCCCTGGAAACATTCAAGGTCAAGTTGGATATTACAAGAGTGCACTCTTACATTCCAAAAGAGTCTCTAGGTTTTAGAGCAGATTAGAAAAAGGTATGAGATCTGACAAAATTCAAATTTGGGCATAGATATCTATGAGTTTAAGAATTAATTTCCACCCTTAAATAGGATTCTTTTTTTTGAGATCAGTATCAACTGGAGATTCTACCATTTTTGCCACACCACTCCCCAAATTATAGTGCTATAAAATGTTACTTTGAGAATCAAATGTTGTTTGATGCATAATGAAGGTAATCTATCTAAAGTTATGATAGTTAGAAACTTCTGGCAGCTTAATGAGCCCAGGAATGGCAACAGATGTAGTACTTCTCTGTTTTAAAAATGTCTTGAAAGTAGAATATCTCATAAATATATTTTTAATGACTCCTTGGTTTCTCTTAACATTATAGGTTACTGCTGAATACGCCCTTCTATGTATTTGAAAGAGCGTGAGATTGTCAATTACTATTCAAATTTTCTTTTAAATTTTGTTGAATTTACCCTTTCTCAGTTCGCCACTGAGACATCAGTACTGGAAAAGGGAGAATACTATTTCTGTTCTCCAAGTAAATTTGGATTAGTATTATTCAGATTAATATAATTCTGGAAATACAATGGTTTATTTGGTAGCAAAATGAATCCAAATGAGTATGGTCTTTCCTAAGGTTTAATAACTTCTTAAATATGCCTGAGGGAGAAAAAAGAAAAATGGTAGATTTTAGTGCAATTTTGAAATGGAGGAATATGTCAAATCACTCTTATTAGCAGAATTAATTTTGAAGTCCTACACTATACTCATATACTGTGTTCTCTTGGATTTACACAGTTAGATGTGTAAAAGCTATGGTAACAAGGAAATTGAATATACAGTGGTATATTTAGATGCTTGTTTGTAATAACCTCATATCTGCTGTACGCACAAAGTTCCTGTTTTTCTAATTGAAAGTATGGATACATCAGATCTTAAAGAAACATATTGTTTACGTCTGTAAGACTAACATGAAGTGTCACTGCCTCTCTGCAAAGTTTATGCCTTATGCAATCTATGCATAGGAAGTATATTATTACCATGTATTATTAGACACAATATAAAAAAGTCTGAACATAATTCTCATCTTTGCATTTCTTTTGAACCATTTTAAAGAACTTAAAAGAAAAAGTTAGTACTCCAGTATTCTGATATGCAAAGCATCGACATGGACATAGTAAAAAGGATAACAAATTCTTTCTCTCAGATACACTGAAATTGTATTTTCTGAAAACTTAAAAGTCACTGAACCAATCCCTTTCAAATACAGTACATTCCTTCATTTAAGCACAATCTATACAACAAACCAAGCCTGAAGAAATTGTTTTTAGTGCAACTGCATCTTTCATCAGCAATACTTTTGATGGACAGACAAGAAAGGAGATTTACATTCTGACCTGCTCTGAACCAGAGAAAAGGGCATTTTATTCAAGAAGCAAACTGTTTCTCATTGCAAAAAGAAATATCTCATTGTACTCATAATCATCTTTGCTTATGAAAACACAAACAAGAACCTTGTAAGACCTGAAACAAATAAGAATAACCTATAAAACAAAGTACAGTATTGCCATTACTTGTAAGAGGCTATGGGCATTACGATGAGTTTGCAAGACCTCGGGATGAAGACTTGTAAGGTTTGCTCTCCCTGAAATTGTCTTGAACTGACAGCAATTTTTCTATACTTAGTTGGATTAAAACAGTAATTTTTCTAACTATAAGAAATTTTCTAATTATCATCATGCCAGGTGATGCCTAGTTTGCTTTGTTTCATACTGGTCCACTGCAGTTTTTATATAGATAGTTAAGACAGATAAGATAACTTGGTATTCTGTGCAGAGTGAGATACTTAGAACTAGCATAATGATGCAGGGCAGAGCCACAGACCTGGTACAACAGCAGAGGTGCTGAGAAGCGGAGATATGGGATGTGGCAAAGAGGATCATGGATCTGGCAAAAGGGACAGGTCACAGACCTGTCACTGGAGGTCCCACATCTATGAACAACTTACTTGTGTTCAGTTAAACAAATGCAAACCTGGAGCTGTAAAAAAGTGGGTTTAGGGTTACCACCAAGAACAAAGTAAAAGAATTTAACATACATAAAATGCTCTGTAGGTGATGAACCAACAAAGAAAGAGAAAGATGTATTTTATTAAGAACACTAAAATTTCCCCAAATAATTTTCTAGAAGGAGAAGGAAGAAGCTATCAATATTAAACTCCTTTTAGGTAGTATGCAGGATTTTGATGAATTGATGTTCCCTACCCCAGCAGACAGAAATCATCAACTTTAAGATCCCAGTGGGCAGCAGAACAATGAAAAAAGAGGTAGAAACTGGATGTGTATGCACAACAACTTTAACTGCATCATTACTGAGACTTTATTATTGAGACTGTAACAGTGGTATTCTTAATTTCTTATTTTTCATTCTTTTCCTGTAATAATTTAATCTGTACTAATAACACTTTTATTAGACTCTTAAGATTTCAATTATATTAATAATGTCTTGACTTGATGTAAGAGCTTCTTTTTGGGATGAAAGCAGCATTTGCATTTGTCAAGGGAAAATGCATTTCAGAAAGACATGACCTATCTTTATTAAGGTAGTCATGGCAGAGGGTGTTTTGCCTTTCACAAAACATTAAGTATGAAAACTGCACAAAAAGACCCTTTTGCTGACTCAGCCTCCTGAATTGCAATTCCTAATTACCATGTGAAATTTGACACATGCTGGTATTTCTCGTAGAAACAGTCTCAGAGGGGATAGAAACAGATGAGGTTAAGGTTCTCTCTGGCTTTGTTTCCTTACATTAGTGATCAGTTATAATCCTTCATTAGTGGAAATTACACATCAGACAGAAATGTAGCAACTGTCCTAGAATTCTCTCCCAAGGACATATCTATGCTCATCACCTTAATGTCTTGTCACCACAGATCCTTTTCTTGAAGCTCTAAGGAATTATGGCCAAAATAGCTAGAAAATGTTAACCTTCTCCTTTTTCATTGTAGTCCTTTCTCTCTTCTCACTCTCATGCCACACGTGCTCAATAAAGTTATTCTGATGTCACTGCATTGGTTTTTCGTATTCTTTTTTTTTTTTAACTTGTCACATATTTTGTCCATTTATAATTTTTCTTTTGGTTTGTTTTGTTTTTTCTCATTCATCCTTTCATATGACTCCTTTCAATCCTGGATGAAACCTAAAACTGAAATTGAATTTCAAAGACTTAACAAAACTGTCTCAAGTGTTTCTGAGAGAAAAATTAAACCAGCTCCAGAAACAGACAAAAACAATGCCTTTGCAAGTTATAGTGAACAGTAGTAAAACATGTATTTTTGCATTTTTGCATTCTGAATGAAATAGGATATCCACATATTATCCTGGCACTTCTTTAGGTTGGAAATTCACAAAATTGTTGCACTATTTTTATCTCCTGTACTACAGAAAGCGTAAAGACTTTACTGGCAATAACTGCTAAGTAAAAATGTGTTCTATTTCAGGTGTATAAAAGCCTGATTAAGTTCCTATATGGCAAATTATTTATTTAAAGTAAGCAACACTTGAGATAAGTTGTATCTTCTATTAAACTATAACTGTTGTTAATAGAGATTCTTTTGAGTATACAAACACTTCCTAAACTTGTTGGGCAGTTATTTTCTTCCTCTGATTTCATTGTCTCATCTTAGAAAACATTACTTTCCCTGTGAATTGCTCTTTACATGTTTCATGTTTTCCTGAGATATTCATAAAAGAACATCACTATGTTATGTAAACTATATTATAATAATTTTAAATCTCTTACCCTAGCTGGGAAGTCATGGTAAATCTAAATTTTCCTTCCTTCCTTCCTTCCTTCCTTCCTTCCTTCCTTCCTTCCTTCCTTCCTTCCTTCCTTC
>JAHREE010000245.1:11224593-11423729 GCA_033628505.1 Tringa tobata
CCCCTTCCCTCCTTCCTCCCCACACAAGAGTATTTGTCAACTTCCTCATCTGGTACCTAGGCCTCATTACATGCTTAGGTCAGAATATAATTTCACCAACTACTCCATCAAAAATATATTTTTATGGAAAAAAAGAATGAAGAATATTTTCCTGCCTTAAGCAAGGAAAGAAAGAAAATAATAAAGAACCTGTCATCATGGAGGTCATTCATCAGTGTTTGGAGCAGCAAGAAACTACATTTAATCCTTCTCAATTCATTTGAGACTACTCTAAAATTACCAATATAATAAGAAATTGGCCTCAAGTTATAGGATTTTTTCCTATTATCCTTCAAATTATGGCTTTTACCCAAATTATAGTTATCACCTGAGATTAGATAGTATTTGCTAATACTAAGTGATCTAAAGAAAGGAGAAAATCTTTTAATGAGCAGAGGATACTTTTTTTCTCCCCATACTATTCAGTATAGAAAGAAACATATATGATTTAAATTTTTAAGCCTGTGGAGATTCTTTCATTTTGTCACACACACGTACACACAAAAAACCTCAAAACCCCAAAACAACCACTGAACTTTCTCTGAGCCACTGCTATTAAATCAACATAAAAGCAATACTAGGTATACATTTTAGAAGGCAACATAAGATAACCACAACAGTATATTACAGGACAGAAATCTGCCATAGCAAGAATCATTCCAGTGAAAGAATTCAGAGTCTCGATGCTGTGAAAAGCACATCTTAGAGCTTTCTTTCTTATTAAATTATGCGTTAATTTATTTAAAGGCAACACTAATCTCTGAGATTGTTTTAGCCATAACTTGAGGATTGCCGGGCAGTTTTCATTCTGGGGTAGAATGGAATAAGGTATTTTCTTAGCTTAATTTCTCTTGCATACTTTCTTGATTTCCTGAAATTAGTATAAATCTGTAACTGTCATGAAGTTTCATTCTGCTAGAACCACTGTCTTTTCAAATCTGCATGAAAATAGATACTGCGTGACATGGAGTAAATAAATATGGTCTTAGTCAAAATAAAACAAGACTAGCGACAGAGAAGCCTAGTAAATACTTTAAAGAAAGGTAAGTTTCTTGTATGGGTATGGATTATGATCTGAACTAACTGTGTTTCATGGCTTTTCTCTATCCTTTGTCAACATCAAATAGTAATATAGCATACCTGTTGAGTTATTCCCAAACTGAAAAATAACGAACACAGACACTTCCTCTTTCTTT
Source organism: Tringa tobata (assembly GCA_033628505.1). Classification (NCBI taxonomy): domain Eukaryota; kingdom Metazoa; phylum Chordata; class Aves; order Charadriiformes; family Scolopacidae; genus Tringa; species Tringa tobata. The sequence goes on from JAHREE010000245.1 coordinate 11,225,829, forward strand.
CTGCAGTGCTGCTACTAAAATAATTATGTTTAGATGCTGCAGATAATTTTAGAGTGAATATAATTTTTTTTTTAAGAAGACGACAATATCCTTACTGTTGGACTTCATGTCTTGCCAGTGTATGTTTTGTGATATTCTATGTTACCATTCTACATTTAGGGAGTAATTATAAGTAGGACTAGAACCAAATATCATCCCATTTAAAACAAACATAAGCTCTCGCATGGTCTTGGAAGTCATCTAATTAATCAGTTTTCTATTATATCCATGTAGAAGTATAATTTAAATTCTAGTTCTATAACCTGTCCACAGAAGAAAAAAGTTTATATTAGACTATCTCTTCATCTACACCATCTTCATTTGTGTACATATGTCTTATTTAGTTATTTCACTGGCTTATGCTACATCCCAGGGAGAAAGGAACACATTCAAAGAGTCTTGTCACTATTAGTTAAGGGAAAAGTCTTCAAACAGAAAGAAAGTAAGCAAGAAGGGCTTTTGCAAGGAAAAAAACTTACTGTCACTTTTGAAATATACCTAGTGTATCCAGTAGAAGGAGTATAGAAGTGTGGCAATGGCACAAAACACAGTGAATGTTACAGTGGCTTGAAAATAAAATGTATGTCACAACCAAGCCAATCTCCAATAATTCCATTGAATTAAATACTAAAATTTGTGCACATTCTTAAAGAAAAAAATATTTCTTAGATATTTTTGAAGTATGTGAGTTTTTCTTCTACTGATAATCTATATTAGTGCACTCCTGAAGCAACTTGAAAGTGGCCCCTCTGGTCTTCTTAATTTTAACTTTCAAGTGCATTAGAATTCAGTCAGGTTTTAGTGGCAGTTTTAGTACTGAGTAAAGGATATTTTCAATTTACAAAACAAATATAACAGCCGATATCCTCAAACTTAATCCTCAAATATTCTCAAGCTTAATCCAAAAGTCTGCACCCAGTGACTGAATAAATAGAAGCAGTATCTAGGGAATAGAAATGTTTCAAAATTATGTGATAACACTGAACACGTGTTAAGACTAAAGAGATTATGAACTTCAGATGATGAAAAAATATAAAATATTTTTATTTAAAAAAAACCACAAGAAAACCAAAAAATAAAAAACCCCACACTGAAACCGTAAATCCAGACAACTAGCTTGTTTCCACTGTTCTGCCATTGAGTTTTAAGGCTACGTAACTAATTTGTACATATATGATGAAGAAAGTGCTTCTGGGAGCAATTTAGGTTCTTGAGATGCTTAGCAGCAGAAATTAAGAGTTGCACAAATAAAATCAGCAGAACTGCACTGGAACCACATAAAATAATGGTCTGGATTTCTACTTCGTAAAGGTCTGCTTCTCTCTTCCCCTTACACTTCTAATATTTCAAAAAAATTGCTTGGCTGTTACAGAAATTCCTACTCTTACAGACAAGCAAAGAAAGAATCTCTGATGCATGTAACGTTATTTTTTGAGAGCAATGTATTCACCACTGCAAAAACTCAGCACACCAAGAGTCTGAGTTACCACATCACATACAATATTTTGACAGTCTTTTCTTGTTAAATGCCAATGAAGCATGAAGAACACTAGGTTGAATGGTAAAGCTAGTTTCCAAGTAGATTCAGTCACTGCTTGGTATTCACACCTTTATTGTCTGTCCTGGAGTCCAAAAATTACTTGTCTACCCACTCTCTGTGCTTGAAACATGAACAAGGATATATTATAAACAAGCCATTCATAAGAAGTGATAAAACCATGAACCTACCACTCCTCTAAAGTATTACCACCTTTTCCTGTCAGTATTTTTCACTACTTAATAAGGACTGGCAAAAGACCAGGTTATTAAAATTCTAAAGGCTGCAATCTGCAGACAGTTTGCTAGCCTTTCATCACATCACATAATTGACTCTCAAAAAATAAATATAATTGAACAATTTTAAGAAAATTCATGTAGGATCAAAGACTTAACATTAAGAAAATAAATTTACAAAGTGTTAATCTGCCAAATATTAGAGTACTTAAATTCCTGAAAAGATAGTTAAGCACAAAATAAGTGTATTTTAGAAAGATTAAATTTACTTTAAAACTATCCCCAGTTTAAGTGTGGTCATTACTCCAAAGTGTGTGAATTACTTCCAAATGACATTTTTTTTCTTTGAAATAAAATATAGATTTTTTTTTCCTAAAAGAAAAAAAAAAAGAATGAAAGAATGAAGTGAAAGAAGATACTAACACAACCAAGAAAAATCCAAACCAAAATAATACCTCAGGTAATGGAAACTATTATTTGAATATTCAGAAACTATTAATGTTGTAGAATCCAGATGATGGACTTATCACAAATCATTTATTGTCTTCATTTTTATTAACATATCACTTCGAGGCTGCAGGTAAAACCATAGCCAGGTTGCACTACATCTTATGCACATAAGAGGCAACAGCATTTGAAAACTTACTCTGAAAATCGATCCCAGTAAAAGAGGATTTTTAATTTATTTTAGTTTTTTTTTTCTTTCTCCCATTATGGCTTTTCCCTGTGCTTTACACAAAGCCAGAAAAAAAATATGTATTTGTATTGCATATAGAGGGTACCGAACCTGACAATCTCGTTTCAGGAATAAATGGGGCAAAAGAAACAGCTTTCCATTCTACTGGTATTTTTCACATATGGCAAGTAATAGAGTGTGCATAGAGAGCAAAATTCATTATAAAATTCAAAGATATGTTTGCAAACATTTTTCCCTTTTATAATTCACACACCTTCAATTATAAGTAAGAAAATTACCAGCTACTGCTCTAAATTTGGACATCTTCCAGGGACTATTTATCCTCACAGAACTATTTAAGCTACAGTTGAGAGTGTTCTTAACACTGTGTTAACCAGCACAGCTCATCTTCATAAGCAGTCAAAAATTCAGAGAAAGTAAGCACCGCAAGCAAACGGCAGCTACATTCAGTCGGAAACTCTACATATATAAGATATATAGTTCATTTATTCAGTATAAAGTTTGCATCCAGTCGCCTCTCACCATCAATTTTGCAGAGCTTTCTGGGTAATACAATGGCATAATATCAGAAAGATAACAAAAGTGTTTTACCAAGCCTGATTCCACCTAGAACAGTCAGCGCCATACTACATTTATAAATATTCCTGTTGAAATGTTCTAACAATACCTATGAGTTCAGACCTGGAGTTTCAGACAGCTCCCAGATGGACCCATTTCTGGCCAAAGTTGAGCCATCACTGATGTTGGTATGGTCCCTGTGATAACATATTTATGAAGGGGTAAAAAATGCTGCACAGTAGAAGCTTGCAGAGAGGAGTGAGAGAAACCAGATCAGTGTAGAAGGAAGGGGAGGAGGCACTCCAGGTGCCAGAGCACAGATTTCCCCTGCAGCCCATGGTGAAGTCTATGGGGACACAGGTTGTCCTTCTGCAGTCCATGGATGTCCACGGTGGAGCAGATATCCACCTGCAGCCTGTGGAGGATTCCATGCTGGAGGAGGTGGATATGCTCTGAAGGAAGCTGTGATCCCATGGAAAGCCTTCCAACCCTTAAAATTCTGTGATTCTGTGCTGCTAAGCAAATATGGTGTGATGCTTCATGCTACACAATGTTGTCTGCTTTGCATCACTAGCCTTCATCCTCATGCACCTAAGCCTCTTCTTTTATCCTGAAGTGGTGATTTAGTTTCCAGTATAACTGATTGCAATGATCACACCTAGATAGTATGCATATAGAGGAAATAACAGGAAAATCCGTATTTGTAATGATGTACTACTCTGACTGCACACAATCTACAATCAAAAATGTATTCTCTCCAGTATCTTCATGTCTCTCTTGCACTGGGGAGCTCAGAACCAGACCCAGCACTCCAGATGTGTCTCACCAGCGCTGAACATAGAGGAAGGATCACCTCCCTTGACACTCTTACTAATGCAGCCCAGGAAAAACTTAGCTTTTGTGTTGTAAGGACGTGTTGTTGGCTTATATTCAACTTGGTGTCCACCAGGACCCTCATGTGTCCACCAGGATCCCCTACTTTATATGTCAAATGTTTAATTTCTCATGTTCAGATTATTGTATATGCTAAGTATTCTATTTTTACCAAGAAAGCATCACATAGCTAAGAAAACACAGAAATAGGAACCCCAAGTTAAAGGGTGGAGTTCAAAGCTATTTGATTTCACTGTTTCCAACATCTAGAATCTCAGAAAGTAAACAGAATACAGTCTTTTTGCAAGACACAAACCAACAAGCTTTGGTGGCAAAGGTGTGGACTAGAGTGGCATTAGGTTCCGAGGTAATCTTGAGAGTGAAAAGAATATCTGTTGAAACCTCAGCTAAAATGACAAAGTAGTTGATAAGTTCAGGAGAAAGTAAGAGAAGTAAGGAGAGATGGATAAAGTAATGGAAAAGTACAAATATGACACAGCAGCAGAGAATACAGAAATAGATGTGGAAGCTGAGTGAGGGGTGGCAAAGAAAAATGTATGAGGGAAAAACAAGGAATACAGGAAACTGGGAATATTTCTTAGTAATGGATACTTTTGTGCCTGTATTATCTCTTTCAGTTTTGCCATCTCTGTCTCTATATGGCATTTTATGAAATTGCATACTTTCTTTCCTTTTCCCTATTGGCTACCCTCCAGCTATTTCTGCTCCATCTTCTATTCTGACTGTTTCTGTCAGACAAGAGCTCAAATGAGACGCCTACATTCAAGTATTATGAAAAAGTAGAAATACTCTGTATGAAAAAGTACTTTTCAAAAGTCTGTAATACACTGTATGTGCAGTATTTGAAAAGTCTTATGAAAATTTCATTTCATAATTTTTTATGTTTTACTATTCAGAAAATCAAATATATAGACATGGCAATGATTGCTACAGTTAAGGCTGCATAACAGTTATGAATTGGAATTATCTATTTTCAATTGCTGTAACTGCTGAAATTTTAAACTTACAGTTTTCTGTGATTTGTCTTTGTTTGGAGAGGAATTTTTTGGGAAGAGACATCAACAAAGTTTCAGAGTTCTCCTGCCTCTGAAGTGAACAATACATATTTTTCCATTATAAAAAAAAAAAAAGGTAAAATCTTGCAAGCTCTTTATGAGAAGCCCTAGAAATAAAACTGTTTGGGTTAGAAAATTAAATCTGTTTTTGAAGGAGAAGATATTTGTGGGTTTTGCTGAAAGCTGACTTTGATTCAACAGGTATGACTCCTTGCCACTGTACATTATGCTTTGCATTTAATTTTGCACGAGATTTTTCCATTAATTTGTAACACGTGTTCCCATGAAAAAAGATATGAAGTACATTTATAGTCTGATACAAAACCTAGGATAACCAGAACAAATATACTACAAAAGGTTTAAAAAGTCCTTGCATATGCTATAGTCTATAAATACCATCACAATCTACCCCTTATGATCATTATAATCATTACAGCGTAGGCATTGCTATATGTTATATATTATTATACAATCATTTCAAATATTATTGTTGGTCAAGGGCATTGTCCTAAAAACTTTTTATAAAACAGGATAGAAAACCTCATGAAATAATGAAAAAACCTGATATCTTTTGAAGTTCACTTCACTTACAGAGGCTAAGAAATCATTACAGCAAGAAGATTAAAAAGAATATTTATACTGTCAATGGCCAAGGAATATTTATGTTAATAGTTAATATGTTTAACTGGACATTTTAAGCTTTCTAATTTTAGCTGAAACCACCTGATGAACCCATCTAGTAATTTATGGTATGCAACTTCCACTCAGGATGGGAAGCAATTTCAAGCTGTCCAGGACTTCTTAAAATGCCTAGAATCAAGGTTAAGGTGAAGAAAAAGGTAAACTCTGTGTCAGGACTGAAATAACAACTCTAGATAAAAATGCCACACTAATAACAACTTGCAATGGAGAAAAGGACCCATTTCTGAAAAGAGACTGAACTTTACAATGAAAGATGCTTAGAAGCACTGGACAAGGTACTGGAAAGTGCCTTACGCCCTTTCTAAAGCTAAGAGACAGTAGTAGTCTACTGACTTCAGTACCATTGCATCAAACCTCTATTAGGTTCCATTCCAGTAAACATATTTAAAACAAAAATGATAACAATTTTTCAAACCATTGGCATGTTTAAGGCACGAGTAGTGAGTACCGCTGAAAAAGGCAGGCTCAGAGCACAGGTTAAACATTGCTGTTTGAATATCAAGCTGTCGTTCACTCACATGGTAGAATGACTGTGCAAGAGAATTCAGGCATGAGAGAACATACAGTCACGCTGAATTCTCTGTGTGCAAATCCAGTTTTATCCTTTATCATTTTATGAGCAGCCTAGAAATCAGTTTCTTCTCTTATTGACTAAATGGTGCTAACTTTTCAATTTCACCTTTGTCCCAGGCATTTCTTTAAATATCTTACCTTTCCATGCCTCAAGCTGTTATGTGCAGCTAAGGCAATACTTCCAGTGACTTCTTGTATTCAAAACTTAAGCAAAGTCAGCTGGTGACTAATTCTGCAGTCGAACAAATAACATGATTTATTTAGCACCTAGAAAACCTGTAGTCTATTCCTTGCCAAAACAAACTGCACTGACATCTTTTCTTGAACTAATATAGGTTTTTTCCTCTGTTTAGGGGGCATTCATTTTGTTTTGTTTTGTTGGCCTGGTTCCTGCAGGGATAAGGTTAATTTTCACAAGTTGCTGGGATGGGACACAGCTCACAAGAGTATCCATATGGTGTGATGCCATGGTCAGTATATAGCCAGGCAGCTGGATGGGGTTGGAAAGGGCAGAAATCATGGCTGGGGAGCAGGCTGGGCACTGGGTTCTGGTCAGTGATGGGTGGTACGTTAATCATGTTTTATATATTCTTCATCACTATTGTTATTGTTGTTTTCCTCTTTCCTTTGCTGTTCTGTTAAATTGCCTTCACCTCAGCCCACAAGTTTTTCCTTTTTAATTCCTATTCTCCCTCTTGTCCCACTTCTGGAAGGGAGTGAGCGAAAGACTGTGCAACCTTTGTTACTGGCTGGGGCTAAACCATGACATTTGTTTAGTTGGGGGTTTTTAGAGCTGAAAGACTTCCCTGAAACTTATGGGAATATGTATCAGACATTACTTAAAGAAACCTACAAATATTACTAGGGACTGAAATCTTTTTTCCTCCTTTTTTTTTCTGTAGGTAAATTGTCTTAAAACGAGTTTGAAGCGTGCAACCATATTACCTAATCAACATTATTAGTTTCCTTTCTAAATCCAAATAAATTCAGTCTTTAATAAATATATATAAATATATATATTTATAACGAATAAATATATTTAGAGTTTTGTTGGATTTTTTTAGTGTTCTATTGCCAGTAGTTATTATACTATCACTAGACATCCCAAGATGACTTAACCTTTTGGGGGGAAAAAAAAATTAAAAATTGAAAGTTTCCAAAATAAATGAGAAATGAGCTCTTTAAAATCTAGACATTGTTAAAGAATGATTTAATTTCTTAGTGGTATGCACAGTCTACTGTACTGACTTTCTGAATTCTTGTTATGTGAGTCTTTGTAGAACTATTAGTGTGTAAATGCACATATTTTGTCAGGAAAAATAGCGTCCTCTCCTAGCAATTCTTCTAGGCTTCATAAACAACCTTTGAAGTCTGTCATTAAAACAGGATCTGGGAATAAGCACTGGAAATTGCCTCATAGCTGATCCTATAAATATTACTTGAAGTACTGGACAACTCAATAATACCTCTAAAAATTTAGACCCAGAAATTACTCCTCTACTGTCTCACACTGAAATACTAAGATTAAATTAATGGTCAAAGACTAACAAAATTACTGTCACAAATGGTAAAATCACTGGCTTTTCAGACAACTATAAGGGAGTTTATTATGTTGTAGCATGCATTTATATTGTGTTCCTTATGTATTTTTGGAATGTATCAGGGAAATAAAAAAAATAATTAGAATGAGTTCATTATATTCTAGGTAACAAGAACAAAGCAGAAAGAGCAACAATAGAGGTGCATTAAAAAAAAACCAAAACAACTTTTATGTGCTATTAGATTCTAAATATCTTATTTCCCTAATTCAATAGACATTCATAATTACTGGAAAAGCAAAAACAAATGGAAAATTGAATAAAGCTACATGTTAGAAATATCTCAGTCTCATGACTCAAAATGAAAATAACAAATTACATGCAATGAGAATAAACCTCAGTCAAAGTGAATTAAGTCAGTACGTGGCAAAAACATAAGTAGAATATGATTTTTATTTTTTTTACTTACATGTTTTGGACAGTTAATATTAATCATGTTCAAATATGCATGTCTTCTCTATGTTGCTGTCACACCAAAACGTACTTCTGTAAGTGTTTAATATAATTCACATTAGATTCTTGAGGTATGTACCAAAAATACCAAGATACTTTCAACCTGTCATATCCTCTTTGTCCATCTACGGGTGTACCTGTTTTTTCAGTAGCTCAGTTTTACTTGTAGACCAAGGAAATTCCAAGAAATATACAAAAAAATGATTTGTCATTAGTACTTGAAAGGCTGTCAACTTCTGCTTTCAGACTATTCACATTTGCAAACACGCTTCTCTGCAGGTTTCTGTGAAATATTCAGTTAAGCTTTTTTCTTATGTTTGTCCATAGCATGAATAATTGCCATTACTTTGAAATTAATTCTCAAATGATTAATCTGTCTGGGATTCATTTAACCATTTAAATGAGCCCAGTCATCACCATTTTTTCTTGCTTTTTGAATCAGTACTGTGTATATTCTTGCCCTTTCTTATATTCTTCCCGAGGAATATACTTTCAGCTACTTGTCTGAGAGCAGATGCAAATCTTTGTATCCAAATGGACCTTTACTCTGCCATGATCTGACTTTGTATCTTCTCATGATTCCCCACAAGATAGTAAGCACTGAGAAAACTAGCATATTCCTCATTTCATTACACAATTATTTAAATCTTATGGTATATATGATACTGTTCAGATATTATCAAAGCATGAGAAATTTAAAGAAAATAGTGTTTTAGGGTAACCTTTGCTATCCACTTACTCTGTAGATTGCCTAAACTGTTGTATCTCTCTTTCTTGAGTTTGACAAATAATGAGCTCAGTGGCAGAAGGTGCCTGTGAATTTGTACAGGTGGGGGTGGTTTTGCTCAAACTAGCACAGACCAAGCTGTATGGAAGCGTTTGATGCACCCAAAACTGATCACTTTTGTTTGAATGGACTAGGACACAGGAATTTCCATATGAATGTGTAGGGAAAATCTCCTTTACTTTGAGGGTGTCAGAGCCCTGGAACAGGCTGCCCAGAGAGGTGCTCTGGGAGCACATTTTCCAGTTTAGTTTCATTCAAGAGGAATCCAGTTCATGCACTCAGAATGTTTGTTTCTCATCATCAAAGCACAGTAAGTAGAGACAACTACGAGGCCTGTTTCAAAAACACACTTCTGATCTAAACTAAAACACTCATACAGAAAAACTCTGAGTCCTCTCAGTCCCAGTTCAACTTTGTAGTTACTTTAAAATCTGTTTTGAAGTGGTAGTAAAATTCTTGGAAACTTAATCTCGGTTGTCTGGGGGTAAGAAGCTGTGAGGTACCAGGTGTCTTATTAAGAAGCTTGCATGAAGATACACCAAAAATAAAGGTCCTTAGTCTAAATACTGAATGATGTGAAAAATGTGCTGGTGTCTGATGTCACATATGCCGCAGTAACCAAGGCACAATGTCTAACAGAACATAACCTTGTAGCAGTGAGTTCTGAATTGCTTCATTCTCCATTACTGGGAAACCATGAAAGGCCATTGAAAACAGATAAAGGAAGGCTAGTGAAAAACATTTAACTGGATAAAATAATTAACAGATTTAATATCCAAAGTTCTCAATTTCAAATTTCATTTTAAAATCATGAATAGTTGTACTGTATTTTACATTATTCTTGTAGCAATGCAGATTTTATCTACTGCCATTTTAATTTGACAGTATTTCATAAGCATTTTCCTCCATTTGCCCAATACTCTATCACTTTAGACTGGATATCATTTATTTATAAAACTAGAAAATCATATCCTAAGGCAATGCACTGCAGGAACCTTTCATGTTTAAATGACAGCTATTGAAGGAACAAGACATGGTACAAAAATAATGCTGGTGAATAAGAGCTTCCATTACAAGAATACATTAAACTGATGCATTACCAAACCTCTTTGATGTTCTGTATCATTTATCAACAACATTAAGAATATGAAAGTTTTATTCAGGATGACTGGTATTAAATCTGTTCCTTAACATGTTTCACATAAAATATTAAAGATAAAAGTAATAATTATACTTTTTTAAAAAAAATGTATTTCATTACAACAGAGTAAATATAATGTTTCTTCTGAGTATAACTTAGCCTGTTAGTTAGACTGTTAGATGAGATTAGCCAATGTTAACAAAATAAAGACTGACATCCTAGCACAAGAAAGAATATATTTTTTTCCCAGCAGAGTTCATAAAAATCAAATACATTTCATGTCTATAAAAATGGGAATGACTGAGCAGGGAGTATGAAATAATATATTAGTAAGGACTGAAGTATTTCAAGACAAGGAAATTGCAATTTTTTAAAAGGCTTGGTGATCTCAAGTTTTAATGGCGTCTTGGTCTCAGTGCTTACTTTTGTTATTCTTTCATCTTAATATTATTCCTTCCTTCTTCACATTCTTGTATTCCTACAGTAGCATTGACATTCACATTGTCTCAACAGCCAATTCTACTACATAAATCAATATAGTTATTTCAAGAAAGATTCTTTCTAAAGAATATAGTAGGCATTATGTTAAATTTACATTTTACTACAGAGTTCAGTTGCAGAACTGTTGTTCTGGACCAGCAATCTTAAAAGATGAATCTAAGGATGAATGCTAAGGACAAGGCAGTAATGGTGCAGATGCACAGTGACAGGGAAAGGCAAGACATCAGCTCCACCTGCCCAAAAGGGCATAATAAGGAGACATTTCTGCAAAAGTCAAGAAGAAGCCACACACTTTTGGGTCCTTTACTCCCCAGACTCTTAAAGAGGGATAGCTTTTTAGCAACAACCCTTGCTATTTCCACTGTTGTCCCTTCATCTTCATGGCTAGGATATCGAACAAGACCCCATATGTGAAGTGTTTAGAACAGTGCAAATGCTTCTGGCTGCCAGTCTGGCTTGACACAACTGATTCCGAATTATCCAAAAAAATCTTGGAAATATTCGAAACTTGTGACAGTATTTTCCAAATCTCTATTTGTTTTCATATTTCAAAGGACTTTCAATCCATCTGAGATTAAACGAACTTTTTCATGGTAAAACTATCAAATCTTTTCAGATTGTTATGCTTTTGTCTGATAAAGATAACGTCAACAGCACGGTTTTCTAAACTAGTCTCATGAAAGAACGAATAAGGCTGGTAACTTTGGAAATGCTAAAATTACAAATTTGTGTGAGAGATTCTGTATATTTGTGTGCAAAAGGGCTCATAACTGAGTAGCTGGATTACTGGGATGACAATTGGCTATTTCAGCTGCTAAAGTTATTTGAGAAATTGAAATGGATGTGCACAAGAAATGTTATTATATGATTTTTCATTTAGAATTTAAATGTATGCACATGATTATTCAGCTTCTGCTTTAGTAAATGGATTTTTTTCCTCAAAGAAAACTATTCTAAATCCTTTAGGGTTTTCAGATTTTTGTTTGTTTGTTTTTAATTAATAGAATTCAAATGCAAGATTATTGTATGTAGTCAGAAATCAAAACGTGTTTGATTCTAAATCCAGTCCTAGTTTAGTCATAGAAAAAGAATACTTTTTTCTTTATTTTGTTTAGGTCCCAATGTCATCCATAAGGAATTTATTAAACAAACAAATCCCTCCAGGAATAATATACACTGAATTTATATTCAGTGCAAACAACAGGATTCTCTCTGGTATATCAAGCACAAATGGGATGGTATGAAGATGAAGGAGTATTGACATAGTAAACCTTGCTAGATAGTAGGAAAATACCCACAGTTCCCTGTCAAAATACCATGATATTTGAAACTGAAATATAAGTGTCCTCAGTCATGAAATTACATTGAAAAGAACCCTGGAGATTTTCAGTGACTTTAATGATATGACCAAGCTAAAACCATCCTGTAGAAGGACAAATAAAATTACCCGTGCTGCCAATTGAAGCTGAGGTAATCAATACAGACACTGAGATGTCAAAAATATGTGGGGAACTTATCTGTTTCCTAGATTGTAACCATCACAGTGGAACTCAATATGGCAACGTTCCAGAACTGGTACCAGCTTCCTCCCATGCTTCAGAGCAGACTGATTTCTTCACTCTCTGCATCACACACTTCAGGGTGATGAAGTTCTAACATTTTACTTTGCAATATGCACTGACCTTGCCACAGACAGGACACCACATTAAATGTTTTGAATGTATTTTAAAATGTAGAGCTCAGAAAGATTAGATTTACAAGAAGAAGCCTAGGGAAAACTATCACAGCGCTATTCCTAAAGAGGACCTCAGGAAAAACCTTTCTGAAGAGCCACATGGTTCCAACACAAGATTCTAATTTTTAAAAAAAAAAAGAGTATATTCTCTTTACTGAGAGGATGATAGTATTGTTATAGCAGAGCATGATCTTAGAGGCATCCCACGAAGTTCACAGAATCTGCCTGCTTGGGATAGCCAAACCCTCTCAGGTGCTGCTAAATTGTGTTTTCAAGTCTAGAAAAAAATTCTTCAAGACCTTTTATATTTTTCACAAGATGCTCAGATTCTTTCTCTGCACTAAATCTTACTAGATAAAAACTTTAAATTAACAGCTGTTCATAAATAACTGAGTTCTTAAGACTCTTGACTAGTATCCTTGGTACAGTTTGTGTAATTCTAAACAGAAATCATCAGGTGTTTAACAGAAACCGTCATTCAAAAACCCAGTTAGTGATGTCTATAGAAAATCAGTGTTATACACACTCCTAATATTTTCCCTGGAGTACCTGATTTCCGAGTGTTTTGAAAGATAACTCTGTTAATACAACTGGCCTGAAAATCAAGATATCTTGGTACCATTGCATTATTTTTAATAGATACAATGAAACAGTTTCTTTGGTTGGTTCCCCCACCCCCACAACAGAAGGGCAGAGTAATTTCCATTAGTACATTTCCACTAAGAATTTGCAAAAAGAAATACAGCTTTTAATCATTAAAACTCCTCTAACAGTGACAAGTAATTCAGTGCCTACCTTGGCAACCTCTCTGGGCCCTCTTATTAATTTGAACTGCATGCGTTCTTGGCAAAGGAAACATTTCTACTGATTTCTACCATTTCTAACAAAGACCCCTCTTCGTGGACCCTAAACCTAGGAATTTGCTACTACAATCTGGTATCAAGAACACAGCGCACACATGTACGATGTGAGAAGCGTTGGGGAATTGGTCTCAGGTGGCCTGAGTTGAAGGGACTTCAAATCAAGCATCCCATGTGTGCCAGCTCTTTCACCATGCAAGATAACTCTCTATTCATAAAACCAAAAGGATATTTTATATCAGTAAGCCTCTTTTCTACCTGATTTGTAGGAACAATCAAGGTAATTAGGTGCACTTTTAGCAGTCTAAATAGTGCCAACTGTGCCTGCAAATAATGGTATGTTGAAAAATAAAGCATTCACTTCAAAAAATAAAGAACATCTAGTTATGTTGCACAGCTTATATAGAGTTGGTGTTTGGTTGGGTTTTTTTTCAGAATAAATCATGATTTCTGCACAATAAAAAGGAAGAAAGAACATAAATTTCTACAGAGTGCACAGGCATGTGGGCAGAAAAATTCAACATATAAGGTGTCTGAGCAAATCCAGGGGGAATTAATGATCTGCTCTATTCAAGAACATCTAAAAAACAATGCCATCTGGTGTTAAGCAGAATTCTAGCCAAGAGCTGGCAGCAAAATAGGTTTGACAACCTTGACATAAAAACTACTTACTCTCAGTGCCAATTATGATCTTCTTGCCAGTTCAAAAGCATATCTTTCCAAGAATGGCATTTAGCCCCTACTGGCATCTGAAACACCACAAAATCTATACACCTCAGAGATTAAAGTAAAAACACTTCTGCAAAGCACCAAAAAAAAAAAAACCAGAATCATCTGGATAAACACACCAAATACTAAATCACAGTTCATTCTGTTTAGGACTGGTAAGAACTGACATCAGATAGGAAAAAAGAAACAGTGATCATTTCTCTAGTTGGGAACTTTGGAAAAAAGTTTGTTTTACTTATTCCAATAATTTCATAAGTCAAAATTCTGTTTTCTGCTTTTTTTAAAAAAAAAAATAATAAAAAAAGATCCTAGTTGATCCTTATTTTCCCTACAAAAATGGATTTTTATCTCTATCTGTGCCTTAACAAATGCATTTTCCTAGGTTAGTGACAAAGGAGCAGACAAAATTGAGACCGGCTTCTTTCACAGTATTAATTGTCTTCTCTGTTAAAAGCCAAAAATGTGCCCTGTTCAGTTTCCAGGTATAGTTTACCTGATTTCAGATAGGCATAATCATGAGAATCAGTTCCTCTTTTTTCACTTCCTAGGCAAAGGTAAGACAAAAACCTGACCTTAATTTATCTGTTATCAAGTCTTAACATCTCTGTGGCTGGCCAAAACAGACAGACATAGCTCCTCTTCAAGTAACAGAACTCTATTTCAGTAAGGGGCAGTGAAGAATGGCTGTACCATCTATACTCATAATACAAAAGTGAATGTAAGGAGAAAGAATAGGAATTCAGGGAGATAACAATGATCCCTTTCCAATTCCACAAATCTCTAGGTGAATCTAAAAAGAAGTCGTTTTTATTTATTTTTTTTAAATTCTCAGATATAACAACATAAAGAGTTAAAATTTTTAGGAGTAACATATGAAAATTCTCAAACAATGGTTGTCTACCTCTAAAACACTAAAAAAATTATACAGGACTCACTTTTCCAACTGGTTTAAAGCCATACAGTATGTTATTGAAGGTGACAGAAAATATACAGTGCCAGTGTATGCAAAATTTTATCATGTAAGTTCTGGTGACCACAGGCATTACCAAATGGATTCTTGATGCTCAGGTATTTTTCCTTCATTGTTACTAAGATTTATACCTATTTCCTAGTGAGAAATCTAAAAAAAAATGTTGCATATTCAGAGGAAAAAGAAGTATTGGATTTGAATTTTGCCTTGTATAGAATATCTGTATCTTAAGAATAAATACTTGCTTTAAATGGACACAAGTAATACAGTCACCCATTGTCAATAAATATGAAAAAATTATCCTCTCTTAAAACTTGAGTATGAAGAACTGGTGCTGGTATTTGCATCATATTCCAAATGATCTTGTACCATCTAAATTGCTCCCCTGCTCTTCCACATTCTCTGGTTCTAAACTTCTTAAGAAGTTTATCCTCATTAGCTCTTTCAGAAGGGAAGTAGGAAAGAATAAGGGAATAGCAGTCTGGCTATGTTAACTAAATTTTAAAGGAGTAGGAATAAACATCTCTATCATCTACATATACTGCTGTAAACAGCTTCTGCTCATATGCATTTGATAATTCATAAGACTAAAAGCAGTTCAGGCAAAAATATGCAAAGCTTTAAAAAGGAATCAGGAATAAAAATGAGGCAGAATACAAAATCTGAACTGATTTGTGACCTTTGGTCTGACTTACAGACCTGAACTGAATTGCAAATGTGACAGTAGCTTATTAAAATTTTACTTTAGGTCCTTCAATATCACTGAATCAGCAAACTAAGAATATTAAGCCATACAGAGGACAGAGACTCATATATTTTAAAACGTATTAAAAAAACTCCACAGATGATGTATTTAGTTAGGTGTCAATGAATATGATTTTTCAGTTACTTCTATCAAACACAGCATTTAAAGAAGTCAATAACAAAGTGTGGTTAATGCTTCCACTCAGAAGATTATGCTTCCTTGTTTCCTATTATTTCATAGAGAAAAGAGGGGGGAAAAAAAAGAGGGGGAAAAAAGGGAAAAGAGATCATTCCAGAAAAAAAAAAAAAGAAGGAATTGAGAAATAATCCTTAATTTAGAATGAACAGTCAATTTCCAAGCAGCAATTAAGATACAACATAAGCAAAACATATAGGGTTGGTGGAACGTACTGATGTTTTGCATCTGTATATTCATATAGCACATTGTTTCAATATTTCATGTTAGTTCGCAGTGAACCTCATCCAGTTCCCATTAAATTGCTGATATTGTGACTTTAATGAGAGTTTGGTCTTAATCAGTGCCTGCAAGTAAAATGGAAATTCCATTGACATGTTCCCCCAAAATTAGGCCTTTTGGTATTGCTTAACAGTATCACTAGAAAACCAAAAGTCATAAAGTTCAATCTTGCTTTACAGCTTTCTGAAAAAAAAAAAACAAAAAACCAACAAAATGTAAATTCAATATGTCTACATAAAAGTTACAGATGCTCTGACATTTCATGACTCTGTTCTACTTATGGATTGGGCTCTCCAACCAGGTCATTTTCTACACACTAAAATCACAGAACGCCTTTGATGCAATATATCCCTTCCAAAGACAACCCACTTGCTTGGATAAGATTTTTCTTCCTAATAAAATCTCCAGTGTTTATTTCCCAATTTGACTTTTCCCCAATTTGTTTAGATGTAATATTCAGTTGCATTTACCCAAATTAAAACTGTTTTTTTCATTAATTGTTAAATTGTTTTAAAGCTGTAACCTTTTGGTTGAGGATGGTTTGTTATAAAACTCAGAACAAAGCTATTTTTGGTTTGTTTGATATTTTTCGTATGAATCTTCCTTTTTTTTTTTTTTTACTAGTATTAATTTATTAAACTATCATTGATTTCCCAGAAATTGTGAAATTTATATTTATTTCAAATATGAAAGCAAGGTATTTGGATTAAACAGCTGGTATAACAAACCAATAATTAAAAGATAATATATTGGGGGATTCTATGTGCAGTATTGATTTCTACATGAGGGAGAGCACAAATCTATAGCTTATGAAATACCACAGTAAAGGATCATACATTAGTATATTTTCTGTACAATAACTCCAAAGTTTAGTGAAGGAGAAAAAAGTACAATATAAATGTCATGCTTGCAAGACATTATTAAGAAAAGGAGCAATGACTCACTTCACTTTATTGTAAGAAACTGACCTGCAGTTTATTAAATTCTGGGGATTGTAGGTTTATGCTTTAAGCATGGAAGTGCTGAAATCCATATCAATATAGTGTTTTCATAAAAATAACTACACCGAGTAGAGTCTTCCCACTCTCTTCATATGTAGCACAAAATTAACATTTAAAGACTTTATGAAATGTGCAATTTGTTACTTTTGCATTCTTCTCCTTTAAACCAGGTGTCAGTAGGACAAAGGAAAAACTCCTACTAAAGCTGATAAACGGCAGTTACCCAAAGATGTGGGAGAGACGGGTATGATGGGCTTGTATACACATAAAAAAACAGATACCTTACACTTTAGAAAAAGGAAAAATCCACAGTCTTTAAAAATTTCTATAAAACAACATCTTACGTGTTTGTTTTATTTTAAAACTTTCACCAGATTTACAGGTGAAAATATCAGTTCTGTTGCAAAATTGCACATTATGTGAACTGCTATAGGCAGCAACTTGTACTGTACCTCGGATATGAAATCAACATTTCTTCAACCAATATTATGAAGCCTGGAGCTGCAGGGAGTCTACATTTCACTGAGGCTCAACCTCTTAGATACCCACTTGGAATGTTTGCTTGATTTGTCATTCTCATGCTCCAGTGTTTTGTGGTAGGACATAGAAGTGGCATCAACACAATAAAGTTTAAAACTTTACTGGAAAAAAAAGTAGATTAATTGTTAGTCCCAGATTTTTTCCCAGATAAGTTCTATTTGAATGGGAAATCTTCACCAACAGTTTCCCCTAATTCTTTGCATGAAATTTTGCATTTGAAACAATGCTCTTTCTTATCTGAACTCCAAAGAACTCACTGAACCTTTCATGCTGTAGCATACTACAGGAGTAACTGTCTCACGAGAACTGGAATTCTGATGGGACTTATTTAAAATGAAAATTTTATGCACTTAATGAAGAAAACCTTGATATTAGAAGATGAGATATGAACGGACTAGAGAAATTCCAGTAAAAGTTTGCCCTTTTTTTTTGTATTTCTCATGTTAATAAAGTAATTTTAAGCTGTTAAAATTTATTTTTGTCTCAAAATACAATTTCTTGGCAAAACTAATAGTACAGCAATATTTCTCAAGAGCCTTTAAGAAACTTTTATCATAATATATCACAGTACTCTGAATATTCCAAAGAAGTAGTTAGGTCTATTACCCTTATTTTTACATGAGGGGAAATTCAGTACAGAAATTGAAATAACAACCTGTTAAAACATTAGGTCTACCTTTGCATCTCTCATATTCTGTGGTATCATTCTGATAGCTGGCCACCAATATGCACTTATTTTGGTCAAAATGTGAAGAAGTTGGGTTCTTCCTCAAATGAGGTGGCTACATGACCATATATGACCACAGATCAGATTGAAATTCGTTATAAATGAAGCCCCATGAGATAGTTGCTTTGAGATGATCCTCCTGAGAGCAGTGGGTCTGCAGTTGGGGACTCTCCCCATGGGCTGGGGCGCCATTCCATGGATCACCTCCTGGACAGGTTGAGAGCCCTCATCTTATAGGTGAGTGATAGTGCACATTTTGAATCATTTCTAAAGCTTAAGAATTTTTAAGTTGCACTGTATTAGTTTCCTTGTACATTCTGAACCTGTGGTTTACTAATGCTTTTGGAGTGTTAAACAATTTTGCTTTACCTCATTTCTGCTAAAAAAATTGTGATTAGGATAAAGTTTATTTTAAGTTTTTCACCTGCCTAAATTTGATTTTTTGAGCCTCCCTGACAAGGCGCTTCTCACGCCTGAAAAATCCCATTAATGGACTGACCCAAAGCACATTTATAATCAGTATCTGTCAGTCCTGGTGACTGATATCAGCAGAGAGTCCTGGAGCTTTTCACCACCAGTTAGGATTCACAGCTCTAAGCTGGGTATTTAGGAACCTTCCTAGACCTCATGGAAGCCAGATGTGAGTAAGCATCACCTAATGTAACCAAAGGAAATGAGAAGAGGCGAAGTGTAACGAGTGTCTTACTTGCTTCTCAAACTATGGGGCTCCCCACCAACCATTGTGAAATATAACAATATTTGAAAACAAGGGGTGTGGTAGTGACTACTCCTTCTAATATTCTCCTTTTCACATACAGAAAATTAAATGTTCTTTCCATGTTGTGTCCCACCTCCTAATTAGCGTTATCCACCCAAATAAGGATTTTGGGTGTAAGAAAAGGAAAGTTCTTCTATGGTTTACAAGTCTTTTCCGAAGTTTAATTTAATTTTTTGCCTTCTGTAGTAGTTAGACTTTGTGAGGGTAGAAGGACCTGAATGTAATGTATTTTCTGTAATGTATTATTCATATACCGGCACATAATTGGACAGTTTATCTATAATGGATTTAGTGAGTGTAGCCACATCCCAGACATTTTTGGGGCTTCAGACAATTTAATTTCCTGAGGCTTTGAAGTCTTTGTAGGCAAAGTAATATATACTCTTCACTATTTTACCATATCTTTTACAAACTATGGAGAAGGAAAGACATATTGATTTCAGTAGCAATAGAAGAAATCATAACATTCATTAACTCCTTCACATGTTTCCTCAAGGAAAGAGATTTCTCAAAAGATAAAAGGGTGCTACCATATTATACTTGATATATTTGTGGCACAAACAGCAGGCCACATGGGAATATGCAGTTTCTGACTAAGTATTGTCAGAGACTGGTACCCTAACAGTTACTCAACTTGTGAACTCTAAGCATATTACTACAGGAGAAATGGTTACTCCTGATGAGTGAAAAAAAGCAGAAATACAGCTGTCATGGGGACCCTAACCATACCGGTGGATGAACTAGCTTTTTTAGTTTAAGCAGATGATTAGAAAAAATTCAGGATCATGACCTGAAATAATTCCCTGAGGCTGAGAATAGGCCTAGAACCTAACTAGTGTAGTTTATCTCTTAATACCGGGAGGAAAATACATGCTGTGGGAAAACACCTTCACAAATAAAAATGACCCTGCACTCAAACCAGTTAAACGGTCTCTACTCATGGATCTATAAGAAGGGAAAGATGCAAGAAAATTATCATAAAGTTCCAGAGGGTCTGGAAATTACTTGTTTTGTCCAGGTATAAGAAACAGATCCATGAGAAATTCCTATTTAACCTTGTCTTTGAGGTCTAGGAGACAATAATTCCAGCTTTTTGCTGGATGGATGGATAGTTGAATAACTTCACTTTGGGAAGTCCCTCCAGGCCTCGAGAATTATATCAGCTTTTTCTGGCACTAGTGATCTGCCTGGTGTGACAACCAAAATCAATTAACTGTTTAGCACTGCCATGAGACGGGCAACGGACAGATGAATATTTTAATTGACATATCAGGAGGGACGTAAAGGATGTGGGATCTCACAGGCAGTTGGCAATAAATGGTGTGCAGGGAGTTGTCAGTCAGCATTTGAACATGGTGTTACCTGGTATCAAAAAGTTTTGACAGAACTCCGAGCCATGGGGTAAATCTACTCTGAGGCAGAAATTCCCTTCAGCCAGGGAGTCCCTACATCCTCGGGCTACCAGAAGGTACACCTCTGAAGGATGTAGAGAATCTCCTCTACTATTTATCCAAAAGTGATAAAACTTTGAAAAAAATGTTTGGCGTTTACAGTACAAGGGACAATTAATAATCTTAAAAATAACATTAGTTTTATACCTAAAGAAATAGATAATATGAACAGTGGAAATGGATCTATGTGTCCAAGTTATAAGGAAATGTATTTGTAATGTGTGGTATGATGTGATATCAAATGTTTAGTTACAAATATCAACAGGACTAGACAATAGACAAACTTAATACAGAATATAATTATTATGGGTTGAAAAATATAGAAATTATTAGCCATCATTAAAATGTAAAATACAGGTCATACTGGAAAAAGCAATCTGATATCTAGCAAAATTCACTAGAGAATAAAAGTTCAGCTTCTGTGTTACAGCAATATAATGCAATTTATTAAGAAAGTAGCCAGACAAGACCTTTCTTGCCAATTCATCCTATTGCTCACATAATACAAGATAACATTTTTGTTCCAGTGTTTAACCCCTTTGACATTTAAAGAAGACATTTAACTGTGGGGAAGTACTCTTTGTTGTAATTTCCATGTCAGAAATATAGAAAGATATCAATGGCTATAAAAATTTACAATGCATATAGGTTGCTAAAAAAAAAAAAAAGCAAATCCTGATAATTTTTGATTCAAATTAGCAGCCTTCAGCAACAGGGAAAAGATATTTGCTAGCATCTCACTGCACCACCACTAATGGATGCTAAGTATCATGGGCAGTGCTCTAAGAATTCCATCCTATTTTTTTCTGTTTCAACAGAGGAAGGAATAGAGATCTGCAAAATATGTATATATTGACCATAAACTATGAAACTATCATACTGAGAGGAGCATGGACAAACTTGTCTTTTCCCTTCCTACCTCTCTCATCCTCATTCTTTATTGTAGGGAAGGCAAGCAGGTTGCATGTAAAGGTCTACAATACATTTTCAAATACTAAACAATTGCTGGGAGCAAGGTATTCTCATTCTCATATGGTTCCATTTTTTCATCATTCTTTTACCTTATAGGTTCAATCAACTGAAATTTAGAAACAAACTTATCAGCCAAAGGCCCATTCTTCCAATACATACATTACTTCTTGAATTAATACTAATACAAATACTCTTAAAAACAGTACAAGCAACTGTAGGTCATAACTTTTCCTTAAAAATGCTGTCACTTCAATAATAAATCTTTGGGTTCTCATGCACTTTGACTTAAGTGTCAGAATAGTAAGTATAGAGGTAAGATTAAAACTGTACATACTGTTTTACTGTAGTGAAACAATGTATTAATGAAATAATAATAGGATAATTAGAGGACAGTGCTTTCCTGTTTATACAACGTTTAAGACAAATATATTTTTTCAAGGTAGTGGAGCAAAATCTAGTCTAATATATGTTATGTTCATACCAGCTAAGAAACATTTTCTTACTAATTTATAATTATGAATGCTTAGTTTATACAGTTATTTCCATAAATATGCTTCCACTATGAGTAGATGAGAAACATTTATGTTCAGATAGAAGCTGAAGAATTTAGAATATGTATTCTACACATACTGAAAAAAGTTGAGATGACAGTCTGTTTGCATTGAGCAGGTACTTCAGAAAGTTTTTATTCACCGACTCCAAGGGTCTGCCATTCCAAAGTACGTGAAGCCAAATACAAGGTTATATTTTGCAACTTCTAACATGTTGCACTACTGTGACAATGTGAAAAACATAAACAGATTACAGAGTGGAATGGGAAAACTCCAACCAAAGGCAAGAATGAAAACAGCCATCCCTTAGCAGAATAACATCAGCATCTTTTACTGTGTATGTAGATAAATCCCCTTTTTTTTAAAGCCAAGTTAGGCAGATGCTGAATGCCTACATGCTGCTTTTGTGTTGTTTTTTGTGTCTTTCGTCTCTACCTCACCCCCTCAATCAAAACAAAATCCTGGTATTATTTTTTCTCAGGAATCCAAAAAAATTCCCACATGCAAGCCATCTGTTAAGCCACTACTCCTGTGACAAGAAGATATCAATCTTCAGTTTCTACTGCTAATTTCCCATATTTCCTTCAGTGGGTCACAGTATAGCATTTCTCCATTCTGAAGCTGTTTTGTGTTTGTATTGGGTTTGTGTGGCAAGGTTTTGGTAGCCGTGGAGCTACAGGTGTGGCTTCTGTGAGACAACGCCAGAGCTTCCCCTGCGTCCAATGGAGCCAATGCCAGCCACCTCCAAGATGGACCTGCTGCTGGCCAAGGCTGAGCCCTCCAGCAACAGTGGCAGTGCCTCTGAGATAACGTATTTAAGAAGGGGAAAAAGCCATGCACGACAGCAGCCAGAGGAGAGGAGTGAGAATATGTGAGACCAACAATTCTGCAGACACCAAGGTTGGTGGAGAAGGAAGGAACGAAGGAAGTGCTCCAGGCACGAGAGCAGATATTCTCCTGCAGCGTGTGATTAAGACTATGGTGAGGCAGGCTGTCCCCCTGTAGCCCGTGGAGGTTAATGGTGGACCCCACACTGGAGCAGGTGGATGCCCAAAGGAGGCTGTGACCCTGTGGAGAGCCTGTGCTGGAGCAGGTTCCTGGCAGAACCTGTGGTGGAGGGGAGGAACCTGTGGTGGAGCAGGTTTGCTGGCAGGACTCGTGACACCGTGGGGGACCCACACTGGAGCAGTCTGATCCTGAAGGGCTACACCGTGTTGTGTAAAGTTGAATCGTATAAATTTGTATTGTATAAATTTGTTTCAAAAATGGTCAGGCTAAATCTTTATAATGGTTCCCTTTGCCCTTAACAGTAAAGAAATTTCTCCTTTCAGTCTGCGTGTCCTTGCAGCAGTGTGCCAAAGTTTCATCCCCCCTTTTGGAAAGAAAATAATTATGGATGGAAGAATTATCTAAGGTAATTTAGGACAACAGCCCATGTGAAACTGGGACAAAAGAATGTGCCAGTGGGACAGCAGATGCAGAATTTTCTTATCTTCCCTCATTCAGATAAAACAGCTCCAAAAAAGAATTTGTGAGAATTACTTGTCAACCCTGCCAAACTCCAGGCACAGCTCCGACACGTGGCCTGCTTGGTTTAGGGAGGTATCCAGATGGGGACTGTGGACTTTTGGGTAGGGAACAGGGATGGAGACAACGCTGTCTTTGGCAGCAATTAGAAGTGGTATAAGAACAGCAGTACCACTGACTGGTAAAGATTTGTGTTGTTATTCAAAAGAGACATGAAGGAGGGATGCCCATGTCTGAGGATCTAAATCTGATACTTCATGATTCCATGTAAAATTAAAGATAATGAGGGAGAAGTGTTCCTAGAAGTAATTGAATAGCACTTGGAACCCCAGAGCACTAGTAATGGGTTATGCCAGTTTTATTTTACTGGTTTGGAAAGTGAGGTGATTTAGATATTTAGTATCCAATAAGGTTTTATTGTGTGGACAGAAAGTGCGAAAACACAGAATGGCCCACAATGTCTGTAAACCAGCAGACATCACAGCCTGCCAGCTGTTCAGATTATTTTTTGTTAGTTTAGCACATTTCTAAACTGTCACAGGTCATAAAATCTTTTGACCAAGGAGCTATTTGGCATTAAAGATGTGTCAGGAGAAGAACAGATAACCAAATATACTGAATTTTCAGAATCAAAGGACTTTATACAGTTAATATTTGCAAAAAATCAACATTATCATGGGAAACGTGGAATATAAGTAAAATTATCATAAATATTTATAGCTATTATGATGTAACTTAAGCCTGTTTAAAATCTTTGGATTGTGTCGTTGTATTTTAAGATGCATTTCTCATATCTGCGAATAGGTATGGAGATTATACACAACTTCCTTTCATTTACTGAAATATCTGCTGAGGTGTAATACTAAAAAGATCTGAAAACATTCCTATCATAAACCATGAGCCAAAATCTGCTGTGACTTAGGTTAGCATAATTTTCTAAGCTGTTGGTATAGCCAAGTGGAATTCTATAGCTGTTACTTGCACAGTGGTGTTAATGCCCACAAGGATGATATTTCTCCCTTGAAAAAACATTTTTCTCTTATATTATCAGTGAAAAAAATGAAAACACAATGTAAAAAATCTTTTTTTGTTTAAGCAAACATGTAAGGAGAGGAAGAAGAGGGAAAGCTCTACTAATTGACCCAAATTTTAAGGATTCAAAGCTTCCTTTTTGCAATTTTACTTTATAAACATACTCTTAACAGTGCAGTGCATTTGCAAAGCAAGACGGAATACATCCAGGATTTACACAGCATCATCAAGCCAGCAGTAAATTAAAATAACATTCAGAGCAGTAACAACATGAAAATGAAAATGCCTTTTGTGAACTACCTTACCAATTATTTCAGGATGGGCAGGGGTGTGGGGGGGGGATGTGTCTGTGTCTTCTGTCTAGTGCTGCATAGGCAATAAAAAACTTTTCTACTCATAGACAAAGTCATCTGCAAAGTCTGTGGAACATGAATTTCGCACATGCTGGTCCAATGAGCAATTAAATTTCTTCCCTTTATAAATAACTGGGAAGTGAATTTACAATTTTATGCAAATAAATGACCACGATGCAAATAAAAATTGCTGTGCTGGAATTATGAAGCTGCTTCATAATGCCTCCTCTAAACACGGGGAGGAACTTCTTTACTTTGAGGGTGGCAGAGCCCTGGAACAGGCTGCCCAGAGAGGTGGTGGAGTTTCCCTCTCTGGAGACATTCCAAACCCGCCTGGACACGTTCCTGTGGAACCTGCTCTGGGTGACCCTGCTGTGGCAGGGGGGTTGGACTAGATGATCTCCAGAGGTCCCTTCCAACCCCATATCATTTTGTGATTCTGTGATTCTGTTCAATTGTAGGTATAATGGCATATGCTTCTATGGAAGTTAATGCTGCTAATTTCATTGGTTGGGAGGTGATAAATACTGGGCCATTGTGAGGATGCAATCACCTTTACTAACCATAACTACATCAACTAGTAGCATGTTTATTTTACTAGATTATTTTCCATAAAATCATTGATCAATTATTAATCATCAATTACTCTGTTTTCCTGTTCTTTTTGTATTTGCTTTGAAAGTATCAATTCTACTAGATTGTAAAGAAGGAATGCTTGGGAATCAGTCATTCATTTTATCATTTTGTTTTCCATATTTCCTGGAACTTTTGTGATATCTTAAGATTCATGAAAATATGTTTAAAGAATCAAAGAGCTCTTAGTTAACTTTTTTAAAAGGCATGGATATCATTTATATGACTTTCAGGATTGAATAATAATAAAAATAAGAACAATGCCTTAATTCAATGATTGAAAAGCTCCCCAAATAATCCTGAAACAAAGGACTTTGAACTACAAGTTTGACATGCTCCATAAGTTATTCAGAAATATTTAGCATTTCTTTCTTTAACAAATTTAGCTCTTTCTAATAACAAATTTCCATCATTGGTATGATTTCTCTGTCTCCGGGGAATGTGAGTAAAAATGAACACATTTTTGTATTTAAACCTACCCGACATGAATTTTCCACATCTGCCTTTGGCCAGCCTTATCACCTACCTTTCTTCCATAAATGTCAATTTACATTTATTATATCAGTGTAACTATTCGCTATTTTCTAAGTACTTATAATTTTTTATTTAATTTTTCTCTTTAATGAATAGATCTTTTCAAGCAACCATTATTTCTCAAAATATATCTGACTGAGAAGCATCACAGAAAGCTATTCAGTTTTTAAGAAGTATTTTTTAGATTTATACATACAATGTACATTGCATTCAATCTAATTAGTGGAGATGCATCAAAATTTACAGTCCAACACTGAGTTCTTTTATCCATAAATTGTGAATAAGTAGAAGAATGAATGAAGGGAGATTAAAGACAAATAAAATATACGTATAGTTAATGCTAGATCAGCATGACCTTGTCTTTTTCCTGAATTCTGATACTGCCTATATAATCTGAATTTTTACCTTCCTTTAATGGCATAAGGCTCTTTACTCATTTAAGGTGACAATAAATAAAGCTCTTAACAGAAATAAAAATTCCTGAATGAGTCACCATTCCTAGTTAATTACAAATTAGGACTGTCCAGTACTACAGAATTTCTTCCTAGATTAATAAATCCTACCAAAATATCACTTTTTTGGTTTTGTTTTGTTGTTGGTGTTGGTGGTGGTTTTTGTTTGTTTTTTTATTTCTATAATCCAGAAGTCCAAAATTAAAATATGATTCCACTAGTGAAATACTCACAGTTATTTCTTCATTGCATTTTGGTATGAACTCTGTAAGGACTACTGCTGAGTTTATTTAACTCCTCTCTTTCACTTTCTCTGCAACTTATAACGAATATGCAGTATACCTTCTTGAAGCAAAGATTCAGGGACATTATCTTAACTTTGATTATAAATGGTTACGTTTACTTACAAAACAATAAGCAAAACAGAATTCTGCTGCTTTTTTATATCTTTGAGATAATATAATAATTTATATTTCTAATAAAATACAATAAAAATATACATTATAATGTGTTATGAAAAATTGAAGTTCTGAAGCTCTTACAGGTAAAGGTTCCTAGGATGCATTTTCAGTTTTTAGTATGGTCATAATTTATATTTCATACTCAGTACAACTTTTTTTTTTTTTTTGAGTAGGAGCATTAATGCTGTTTTTCTTAATGTATTTCCTTTTACTGCTAAGGAATATAAAAATCAGACTTTCAGGAACATCCAGGATATTGAAGTTAAATAAAAACAACTGAAAGAAATATCTAGCCATTTAATTTCTTTTTGTCAGGAAATCTTCAACAGACATCAATGCTCTGGTAAAACTCTTACAACTGCTTTTATTTCATTAGTATGTTAATTGAAACTCTTTTTATAAGTTTCTTTTTTAAGGTCTGTTTTACATTTGAAGATGATTTCTACGAAAATGTTATTCAAGCATGAGGTGGAAACATTACTGACAATTTTCTTCTGTGATCTCCTGCATTTTTTAATCAGTAAATTAGAATTCAACAGTTGCTCTAATGGAAATGTATGCAGTAGTTTACAAAAGCTACTTCAAATATTTGTTCAGCATTGAAATCAGATCCAGTGATTCTGAAGAAGAACTGTTGTTTCCTTTTATTCCCTGTGTTACTTTTTCAAAGGCAGACAAACAAAAGATGTATTTTCTCGTGGAAATAAATACGAAAAACAATCAGCAATGATGCAATGGCATATGTGGCAGATTAAGAATAAGGAATAAACAGCCAGCCCTGTGAGTCAAAAGTAAGACTGATCTCTAAAATAAGAAAGCCCTTTGATAGTTCTCAGAGTGTTCTAACCTTGTTTTTTGTGAGAAATTAAGAAAATGTTGCTGTGTGGTGCTTTTTTTCTTTCAGCCTTAACTTGCCCATATCACTCCTTCAAAAGTACCTCTGAATGTTCTGGCAAGAAACAGGGTTTTTCCAAAGCTGACCAAAGAAAACCACAATCCAATAGTTTCAGTGACCCTGGAGTTAGTTTCAAGGTCCTGTTCAGGGCTATTTCCTACCTGAATTTGAGATAATATGCAAATATAAGTAACCATAGAAAAATAGCACAGCAAGAAAAGTTTGGGGGTTTTTATAAATAATATTACAAATATAAATAAAAACTTTTTTAGGGAATTCAAAAGATGGCTTTGTTGTCTAAAGCATACAAAACACATAATGGACTGTCATTAGTTGCCTGGCAACAATATGTTTGATGTTATTCTGTTGAATTTCATATTTCATGTTGATGTATTAATTAAAAAAAAATCAGACTCCGAAAGACGGTCCTGAGAGAGGATTTTTTTAGACCACACTTGAGTGCTTTAATTGAAAAAACACACTTTAATATTGTTGGAGATTTGTCAAGAGCTGTTATTAAATCAGAAGACAAAAAGGTATATAATTCCCAGTGATACATAATATTCTTTAGGTACCATTAGTACTGAGTGTTTTTATTTTTAATAGTTTTCTTTCAAACTGTTTATTCCTTAAAAAAGAAAGGGGGAGAGGGTTGCCATTTTGTACTTGAGTGGAAGATCTGCAGCGGTGAAAATATTTGCAACAGCTGAACAATTAGTCCTCTACATACAGATTTGAAATCTGCAGGTTTTTTCGCTCTGAGATTTCACCCTGAATCCAGGTAAATTGTATTTATTTTATATATATCGTATGTTATGTATTTATGAGTATAGCTGTTGCTCGTAGCAGGCCACAGGTGTTGTACTGAGTTTGCATGGCCTCAGGATGAAGACTTGCCAGCCTTGTTCTGTCTGAACTTGCCTTGAACTGCCTGGTGATTTGTTTTCACATGACCCCAGAGAGGCTGGGGAAGGGTGACTATAACACCAAGTTAAGGGACAGATATTATATATTGTGTGTATAACAATTTTAACTGCATTATTAATGAGATTTTTGTCTGTAAGAGTGACATTCTTTCATTTATTTTCTTTTTCTTTCTTTTTTTTTTCTGTAATAACTAAATCTTGACTCATAGTAATTCTACAATTAGATCAAGATGTCAATTATATTAATTATAAATTCTTTTCTTCTTCCATTTCTTTCATTTTATTTTAACCATAACAATATTTTGAGGATAACACCGAAGATTAATCTTACACAGGAACTTCAATCACTGTTGAAATAGAATCAGTTCAATTTCCCATTATCAGAGTTCATCCCACTTTTGAGGAATGCTTAAATATTCAGACTGCCAAAATAAAGCAAACGTGATTCTGAAATAGCCTCTGTACCACTACCTTCCCACTATTGTGTCTCTAGATGTTTCTTGCAGGGTAATAGCAGAACCTCCATAGCCTCTTTCTCTAGAGTTTCTATGCTTCTTTTTTTATTTTCCCCTCAATTATTTAAAAAAGAAAAAAAAAAGAAAAAAAAAAAGTTGAAACCTGTAATTCCAATCATTCTACAATGATTGCACATGTTTATCATAAAAAATGGGATGCATAATAGGGGAATGCTATTTAATTGAATAAGTAATGATTTTTTCTATCATAAAAGATTATCTATGGTGCGACCTACGGCCTGCTCTTTGCAAGGTTTTTAAAGTATGAATTTACCTGAGAACTCATCGTACCTTATTTCATTCATACTGCCAATTACCTTGAAATGAATAGTTCTTCCCTCTCTCAATGGCAAACATGTTTAGCCAAGAGTGAGTTCTGAAAAGGCAGGAATAGTATCAATAAAAAAAAAAAAAAAAATATCAGCCACTTTGTCAGTGCATTGTCTCAGACAGGACCCAAGGACAAAGGGATGCAGCAAAAGCTGACTCAGAGCATCTGGAACAAGGGCAGCATCTGATTCCAAGCACAAAAATAAATATGGGTTGTGTAGCTGACATTTGCTGCTCTTCTCTGCAGCTGCAAACCTTGCACAACTTTTAGACCACCCATGCTACCATTTAGCCAGTTTGGTACCATTTATCTTTCTGCCCATCCCAGTGTATAATAACATGAAAAGATTTAGAATTTCGGTGCCCTGCGTTGGTGGAATAGTATTCCTGAAAATTAAGCTATGCTGGTTTGAACTGTGGCTAAAAGATTACCCAGAGTGATATGTTCTGAAACTGATGGAGCTACAGTGCTGGTTGAAATGTGGAAGAGTTAACATTTAGTTAACCCTTTAGAGTTTAGCTTAGTTTAGATATAGTTTGGTGATGGTTTTTGTCAGTGTTAGGTTGACGGTTGGACTAGATGATCTGAAAGGTCCTTTTCACCCTAAGCAACTCTATGATTCTGTGATTCCATAACGTTAGAAGGAAACACTGGAAATGTGGGACTGCCTGCTGCCTGGGAACAGCCCATTCTGTGTCACTGCCCAGTTGCACTGTGACAGGGATGCTGAGGAAGGCACCAGGAAAGAGCTACGATGCTGCAAGTCCTGACGGAACCACTGAAGCTGAAACTGCACGTGCCCGACAAGGTGGAGACTCTATTAACACAGCTTTAATTTAATAGCTGTTATCGTCACCCAAACTGTTCATAAATAATGAACCTGAAATGTAGGCAAAAAGAGTGAGCTATTTCATTGCAGCCTGAAGGCAAGGAAAGTTACTACAATTAATGTATTCTGCCTGTGCAGATCATTTGTGCTATATTTTACCAATAGTTAGCATATTTTCATCAGTTGTCTACCTCAAGTTTTAGTTCCAGTAGTCTTTATTTTTCTCTTCAAAATAGCTATTACATTGACATCACATATTGACAAAGGTCAATAATTTTTTCTGGTTCTATTTTTTTTAAAGACAAAACATACATGAAGAAACCACCAATAACTGCACATCACAGAGATTTATGAGAAATAATTTTTTAAAAATAGTTGTAGCTGTAGAAAAGTCTACATTGAAAAATTTCTGTGGTATATAAATTAGGGAGAATCTGAAGATTGTATCAAAGCTTCTTTTGGCTTCTCAGATGCAAACTTGAAATAAGGCTTTCTTTTCAGAATCTGCTTTTTCTTTTCTTTTATATTTAGTGATAGACAATCTGAATAGCATGAGGGATATGCAGCTGCAGTACATATAACTGAACTACATAAGATTTAGGCATTATAGAAAAAAATAACAAAAATAAACAGAAAGATGGAGTTAAACTTGAAGTGAAGATTGACAAGAAGTCTGGAGGCATTTTTTTTCAACAGTGATTATCCATCTTTTCAGAAAAAAATTATAGCTTGACTATTTGATCCTGATAATTACATTGTCCTTATTCCTCTATAATGTCTTCAACCTCCTCTTTTGTGCTACAAACACACACAAAATGACTGGATAAACTCTGAGCCAACACATAAGCAACGTTGTTTATTTTTCTTTATTTTATGTTATCAAAGAACACTGCACAGATGGTTTGTAAGGTCCAATTAATAAAATATGACAAAGTGTGAACTCTTATGTAACAATTCATGCCTGTGTGAATTGTTTGCGCTATGGAAGTTTTGTTCCTAAATCGAGGCTTCCTGAAGTTTTGTCTGCAATGCCTATTTTAAAATAATGTGCTTCTTTTAGCATGTAGCATCTGATATAGCCAAAGCAAATACCCTTCCTGACTTTAATGAGTTTTGGACCAGCAAATTCCTTCATACTTGCAAGTTATATCTGAAAAGAATTAAAGTTACATCTGGACAGCTATGATTTGTCCAAAACTTATAGCTTTGGTTTTGCTTGTTCATATGCTTAACAGATTTTATCTGGTTTGGAAAAAAATGCTTTGTTGCCTATAAGAAAATTTGTGGCATTTGAATAATTTTTCATTTTACTTGCATACATATTCATCACTTTGCCTCAGTAATAATTGACCTTAATTCAAAATAAGTAAACTCTGAATACGATTTCTTTAAGCTCATCTGTTTCCTTTTACCATAACGTTTTAAAGCTTCGTACCTTGATCAGATTCCTTTTAACTTCCTCTGTGACAATGTTTGACCAAGTGTCATTTACCATTTAAATGTTGGTACACTACAAGATTCTTTAATCTGCCACAATGTGACAAAATTTTACTTACAGCATTGTCAGAAAAAATAATCATAATGCATGTTACTTATGCCACAATTTTGTTTTGGGAAATTAAGGACATTTTGAAATCCTAAGAGAGGAGCAAATCCAGACTAAACAATTCAATACCGGAATTTAGAGGTGAATATCATGTTACCAAAAAGATTGGATTACTGATCTCACTGTGTGACAGAGGAGGTGAATATATACTGTTATAAATAGGCTAAGGCTTAAGTCAATTGCCTTAGTACCTGCAAATGCCATGGGGAGCTGCAAAAGATTTTAAGTGAAAGGTGAAAAAAAGTGAAAGGTGAAAAAGAAGTCTGACCAAAAATATCTTACATCAGAAGCCAGGGAAATGAGCACTGACATAAGAAAGGTTGCATTAAATGACTAGAGGTTTTAAGCTTAACTCAGATTTAGTGCCAGAGACCCAGAGACATCACATATCAAGACAAGGACCTAAGACAAGTACCAGCAAGGAGCTTCTTTCAGTAACGTGGCAGCATATTGGGAGTTAAAAAAAAGCTTGTATTGCATGTTAGAAGCTTGGTTTGCAGTTTGGTAATTTTTCAAATTCAAATCATGTTGTGCATAGAATATGTGTCAGGGAAAAAATTAAGAGCACGTATCTCAGAAACAAATGGTTTTTCCCTGACTGCACCTTCTGTAGTCATTTATGCCAAAAACTAGCAAAGCACCTTAGCATCTGTTTACCATCAACCATATAGGTGGGCTACTTGACACAATATGTTTAAAATGTTTGCCATCTTGTGTAAAATTACCATAAAATATAAATAATATTGCTAGCTGAATAAGACATGGTCATGTAACAGAACAACAATTCTTTAATTATTAAATGAGATAAAGTCGTATTGTTATATGACATTATCTGAGTATTTGTACAGACAGTTGGAGAGAACCAACCTCCCTGGAGGTTGATCAGGCTGGATGGGTCTTTGATCAACCTGGTCTGGCGGGAGGTGTCCCTGCCCAGGGCAGGGGGGTTGGAACTTGATGATCTTTAAGGTCCCTTCCAACTCTAACCATTCTACAATTCTATGATTCTACAACTTCAGACTCACAGTTACAAATCTGAAGTACAGAGAAACAAAATCATACTTGTCAAGAGCCAAGCTGTGGAGGCATTTAAAATCCTAGACTTCCACTTTTTTCTGAGCTCAGAGACCTGTAAGCATGAATATTCTGTGCTGTTTTATTTAAAACTGACATGCTGCTGACTATTTGAGATCTGTAGAGCACACTGCTAGTTATGGGAACATCAATTTGAGACGATTCTGGCTTTAGTATCTTCTTCTTGAGCAAATACTCTACCTAGTAGAGCACTCTATAACGCATAGGCACTGGCACCCCATCGTGGTTTGAAAACCAATTGAGAATAGAGAATTTGTGAGGCAGTCCTGATTTAGGGGTGGAAGCTCAGTTATGGTGCTTGAATTGAGAGACACTAAAGAACATTCTTTACGTAGTTAGCTATTATTTTGGACTAAGTCATGTAACCTTTCCTGTGCTGTACTGTGAGCTTCAGATTCTATTCTTAAAATTTAGGCATTATGATATCAAATGGCCTACCATTGTTTTATATATTGCAGTGAATTCTTACCCATGTGCAAGCATACCTATTGTATCATAGCATCATGGACTGGCTCTAGTAGGTAGAGCCAAAGGCCTAATGAGGATGCAATAATAGTCATAAGTGAACATCCACAGAAGCATAAGGACAATGGAAGTTTGCATACTTTCACTTAATAGCGTCTTGTTGAACAATTATTCAGTGCAGGATCTACCTGAGACAGAAGTATTTTCTATATATTCAATAACTATTAATGGATTTCTTTTGCATTCATTTGCCTACTCGTATCATAAACCTATGTAGAATTCTAATACTTTTTTCATAAACATCAGCTATGTTTAATGAATATTATCGACTTCTTACTTCTTAATTTTTAACTTACTATTTTTATTAACCTGTTAAAAAAGGTTCTGCTGTTTGCTTTGTCCCCAGAATTAAATAATCAAATAAAGTCTAAAATAAATTCTAAAATAAGATTTGTCCTGGCTTACAGGCTAGACTGATACAAATATGACTTTATTTAGGCTCTCCACCAGTTTAGTTCCTATCCCAAAGCTAGTGTTCTAGCATGCTAAACCAGGCTTTTTGTTCAGAGTAGGACACCTTCCAAACAGATCTTTCAGATCAGATTTAGTTGTCCCTTTGTCTGGGTAGAGGAATTCAAAAAGTTTGCACCTCTCTTAAAAGGTGTATCAAAAAGACCAAAGAACTGAGAAAAACTAAGGGAAAAGATGAAGATATCTAGTGACAGTGCTAGCTTATAGCACAGATTTTTAATTCTTTGTGGAGGTCTGATCACTTGCAGATCACTTGCACTTAATAATGATTTCTTAAGTCCATTCACATACACATGCCTCACACCTCACTGAGCATTCTACTGTTCCTGTCTGGGAATTTCTTCTTGCCACCACCCATTCTAGAGAAAAACAAAGGCAACCATTCCAACACATGGCCTTGTGTACTTTGGAATGATGTCAGTCTACTTTGAACACTGTTTCTTGTAAAATATATTTCTTAGGAATAATTCTGATCCCATTCCTTTCATTAGAGCTAACTGTCAAACTACTATTGCTTGATCAAGAGTAGCCATTACCATTATTTTCTTTTTTTTTTAAAAAAAAAAGTTAGGTTCATATAATCTGCAATTTCTGTGTGATATTAATGTGGAAAAATATTAAAATTCATAAAGGATTATTCAGTCATTTTTTGAATAAATTAAGTTCAACTGTGTTTCCATAAATTACGATGCATTATTTATTTTATACAAGTTTGTAAAATTTACTCTGAATAATTTACTCCCCTCATAGTATTTTCCATATTTAGTATTTCATTAAGTATAAATCAATATGTACATTTATATCTGAAATAGGAGCAGAGCTTTTGCACTGAGGACTATTTTGAATGATACCTGCATGCATAATAGCAAGGAATAACAGTTCCGTAAAATGTTGATTCTGTGGTTAAATAAGAAGTGCTCTCCATATAAAGTGAAGCATCCTGAGGAAAATATTCTCAGTTTAAGTTCTATCTGTACAACGTTGCATCCTGGAAATCTTATTCACAACTTTTTTCCAAGTGTTTCAACCTTTAATGATCTTTAATAATCTTTCCATATGTGGAAAAAATATTGCCTCCCTGTCTTCTTCCTCCTGTCTATCTTTAGCATGTTCTCCTTAACTCATATTTTCATTACAATTAAGTCCTTCAGAACATGACTGACCTGCAAGATGTGTTCCATCCTTTCGGTTTTCTGTTTGCCAGGTATTTTTTTTGTATCTGCTCAGATCATTTCTATTTGCGATATCTGTCTCATTCATTCATGCTTTCTTGGGGGTTTTGGTCATTTCTACATCATTTAATTTCCTTTTTTTTTCCAAGAATCCCATGTCCCAACATCTTTTTCTTTCACAGATGCCATTCCAGCTAGCTTCTCCCACTCACCAACAGTTAATCAACTGTTGCCTGCTTGTGCTTCAGTTTTCTTCTGAAGGTATCTGTGTTGGATGTAGAACTCCTTTTGTTATCTTGAGGTAGGTTTCTTCTTTCTGAGACATTTGCCATCTCCTGCTTCTGTCAATGTAAGTACGTACATTCCCATTTATCTCCACCCTAGTTAAAAGCTCCTCAGTCTCTGCTTCTTTCTTTAAGTGCAAATTACCTCTTAGATCCTGACAGAGACTTGTTTTCCTTCTATCAGGAGCCATTGTTTTTCCCTTGACTCTTCTCCTAAATTTATAAGTTCTTTTCCTAATTCCTCTGTGCCTTTATCCCTTTACCCTACAGAATACAAAATAAGGTCATAAATTTGACAAGTTGTTAAGCTTTATCTCTGCATATCTAGATCATCTGGTGAAACCACTATGACAATGTCTCTTCTTGGAGATCCTGTCTACACATGCTGATTCATGAAAGTCATTCAAGGTACAGTTACATGCTCAGCTTACCAGAATCACTGCTGGCTTAGCACGGTCATATATCAAACACTTTGTGTAGGCAAGGGCCTTGGAGACGACACACTTTATTCCAGTA
Organism: Tringa tobata; assembly: GCA_033628505.1. Taxonomy (NCBI): domain Eukaryota; kingdom Metazoa; phylum Chordata; class Aves; order Charadriiformes; family Scolopacidae; genus Tringa; species Tringa tobata. Next base: position 11,262,293 of record JAHREE010000245.1, read on the forward strand.
TGCTTTTAGCCAGCTACTTGCTTTTCCTGTGGTTAGCCAGTTGCAATTCCTGGAAAATTAGAATTTGGGTTGAAGATCCCTGCTGCTTCTGCATTCTGCTTTCAAGGTCAATAGTTGGTACAGGAAGCAGCTGTCTCTGGCCCATCACTGTTTGCTTGTAGCCTTCTGTTTACATAGTAATGACACCAAGAGTCCAGAATTTTATAGATGATATTCTGGGTTTAGCAGAAGAGGGCTAGTCAGTCCTTCTCTGACAAACTATGAACTAACACAGAAATTGTAGTCAAGATCATTGATCTGAATCATCTGATTGCTTCTGGTTTTGATCTGGTACCCTTGATATTCTTGACCCAATAAGCCCGTTACTGTCTCTTATCAAACTACAGGCAGAGTGTGCTTGTTCTAGCACTTTATCTCACCTAGAGTTATCCTATTATACTCCCAATTTCTAGCTGTTAGCCTTTCCCATTGATAGCATAATCTCCAATCTCCCCTGCTCAAAATCATTTGAAAGTCCTTCACTCTAAAACTCTCTGACCTATTACAGCTGGAACTTTGTTTTCTCTCTACTTCTAAAGGCTATTTGCTCTGCTTCTTATTTTGTCTCTAAAAGCTGGGAGGAGGAATAGGAGAAGAACAGAAAGCCACAGCAGAGTCTTTGAACACCTATAAAGCTCACTAATCAGAATATAGTTAATACTAGCTTTCCAGAAACTGGAATACATGTATACTAAAATGGTATAAGTAACAAATGTGGAAGTGTTCCATAACACTGTGCTAGCACAATGAGAAACAATTTTACTAAACTATGTGAGCAGTGTGATCACCAAAGGACATTTCAGCCTAGATCTTTTGCTGAAGCAAAACAGTTGTCTCATGCAATTTATTCTGCACTGCAGAGATAGTAAAGGTCAGAATCAGGATTTAAATACAGGAGTGTTTGTATACTTTTTTCTTTTTTTTTTATACAAAGAAATGTGAAATTTTTTTCCTCATGCCATTTATTGACACCTGCAAAGCTTTTCAATCTTTCACAATATTTTCTTTCAAATAGTTTACATTAGTGAGCTGGTGATGTCTGAAACCATATGGGATTCTACAAAGGTGCTAATTAAAACTAATTGTTCCATGAATAATTAATGTTTACCTTGAATTCTGCGCACTCTGATTACTAGGGAGATACAAAAACAGTGTCCGTGGTTAAGTCAAGTTATACCTTCTAAACTTTGAAATTATAAATGGTGGCTTACTGTAAAACTGTGACAAAATTTACTTTTACTTTGAAACAAAAAATATGAGATGCAAGTCATTAGGTTTTAAAATCTATAAATAGGAATTCAGGTTAATAAGCAAGTTCATTTTAATACATGTAGTTTAGTCCAAGAGTATTTAAAAAACATATAATGCAAAATGTTTTTTCTATAATTTAATACTTTCCCCAAAGTTCATGTGATTTGAATATGTCGTTTTGTATAATAATAAGAAAAAAATAATAATGAGACAGATCAGGTTGCTGCACCTAAGTAACATTAGCAACATTGAGCAATTTCCTGCTGAAAGTGCTAAGGTAACCCTGTGACTAATAGAGCTTTGTCTACTGAATGTCTATCAAACACAACTCTCATAGGTTAAAATGAAGTTCTTTGATTTTCTTGAACTGGTAGTCAACACTGCACTCGTACACAGCTTATATGACCTTCAGTTCCTTCATTTTACCCAACTAGAGCTGATTTCAAAAATGAATAGAAAAGCAAGTAAAAGATTTTTGGAATTATGAGATATTCACATAGGATAGAATATATTCTTGGAGCACTTGTGGATCTACTTTCTCTCCTTTAGTTTTGACAGTATGTCTCTTATTGCAAGAAGAATTACGAAGATTCACCTTAAAGCTAAAAGCACCAAAGAAAACCTGAGTTTCCATATGGTTTTAAAGGCAAAAAGGCAAAACCCTTTCTGCTTACAGACAGCACTGGACTTTGTAGCAACCTTGTACCTCTTTTACCACTCTCATGGGAAGTGCCTTATAAGAACCCTTTCTGCTACCATTCCATAATGGTATGAAAAATCCCTAGTCCATATGATTTTTGAGGCTTTCCTCAAATGTGCTGATAAAAATCACTTGTCTTACAAAGCTTAGTTGTTTCCACAACTCTGTGTGTGTTACACGTCTTTGTATGTAAGAGTAAAAGGGAAAAAGACCAGGGAACGTACACAAAATCATTCACAGTCACTTCAGGCAAATCCACATCTGTTCTCATGGGAATGATAAATGAACAGGGTCTTCATCAGTCCACACCTGAATTGCTTCCAGCTGCTCCTTAACATCTTGGGTTGCCGTATCTTTCCACTGAGTTTCAGCATCTGATTTCCAACCCATATGTCTAGGATTTATTTTGCTCTTCAATCATTTTTTTTTTGGTACTGTTTATAGGTGCCAGTTATAGAGAGATACACACAACAAAACTGACTATTCCAGTTTAGTCTTATGAATTTTATTTAGCAGGCTGAGAGGTTTTTTTCCACCTATTTTTCACAACCTTCAATACTGCAGTATCCCTTTTTGCCACATAGAAATTTAAGTTTAATTACTAGTCCATTTTAACTTCTACATCCTTTTTTTTTTCCAGAACTCAGCCCCTGTTACTTAAATAGATATTAATTAATCATAATTGTTTACTTATATTAACAGACATTCATATAAAGTTATGATGCATTTTTTTCTAGAAGAAATCCTGATGAAAAAATAAGAGGATCCAAAAAGCAAAAAGGTTTAAATCACTAGGTTTTATTTTGTTGAATTTCAGGTTTGGTGGTATGAGGGTTTGATTGGTTTTTTTGCCTCATAAAATCCTCAATGGTGTCTAAAAATAAGAAACTTCTGCACACAAAATCAATCCTGCCACCAACTAGGATTACAATCTGTGACAGTCATTACTTTGTAGCATTCAAGCACTTGTAATATGACAAAAAATAGTAAAGGGAGGAATCTATTTGAAACAGAAATGAGTTCCTTTTAAGCAATTAATTGCACTTAATTTCTATATCTTAATGCCTATTGCATTCTCTTGACTGTAATAAGTACAGACTCCTTTGCACACTATAAATACTTTCATATCAGGCCAGAATGAGCATAAGATAAGCATGTGTCTGGATCTGGGTACATGATGATTGCTTTGCCAATATACATATTCTTCCTGATAAACTGCAACTCCTCTACAGAATAATTAACTTTCATGGATCCTTTTTATCTTTGAGAACTCAGGCTCCTTTTTCAAATCTATGTTTGAATGGATTCTAAACTTTTACGTAGGATAAAAATGTATAGACAGACAGAATACCTTATACAAGATGACAGAATGGACTATTTAGTTAAAAATGCAATTCAAATTTTAAGACAAAAACAAATCTGATTTTACTTATTTTATTGTCTCCAGCTTTTCCTAGTAGATCATTTGTTTTACAGCCTTTAAATATCAATGCAAAAATGTTCAACAGAACCTAATCCAATTCCCCACTAAATTTACATGAATACATTGTTTTAAATAAATGTGTCTGATGTTCTTCATCTTTTGAGCTCTATACACACACTGTGAAGATACCTGATCTTTATATTATGTTATGAACCACAAGGTACTATCAGATATAACTAATAAATAGTAAGATGAATTTTAATATATTACATTTTCACTTTCACATTATGTAACAACACAAAGATATTTTCCATGCTGTGAGCAAATTTATAAATTATACCACAAGTCTGTTGGCTCAACATGAATGAGTGTATTGCCCTGAAGTCATCCAGAAGTGCTAGATTTTCAAAGACTAGATTAGAGCACTTCGTGGAAATGGGTGGGTCATCACCCAGCTACAAAATTGATTCTTTTTCTGATTTATATGTTTCAGACTTCAGAAGTAGGCTCCATTTCCCATTTAGTAGGAATGGTTCCAGAATGGTCTCCTGTCCCAGAAGAGGTTTAAAGTGGACATTAGGGAGCATTTCTTTACATATATGGTGGTCAAACACTGGAAGAGGCTTCCTAGAGGGGTGGTCAATGCCTCAAGTCTTGCAGTGTTTAAGAAGCATTTGGATAATGCTTTTAATAAATGCTTTTATTATTTATATGCTAATACTATTTATAAATTTATTTTAATAATTGCTGGTCAGTCCTGAATTGGTCAGGCAGTTGGACTAGATGATCATTGCACATCCCTTCCAAATGAAATACTTCTATTCTATTCTATTTTCAGGTCATTATTTTGTATTAGATGTAGTGGTTTCTAACACAGAAAATTTTCTTCACTCGTTTCCAGTTGATAGTGTATCTATCCACTTTTTTTTGGCAGTTACCATGTCGGCTGTTTTTTATCAAGTTGAAAGGAAAAGGGACACAAAGTAGATGGCATATAAATAGGAGAAGATTGCTTTTCTATATATGTAAACTACAGGTAGCTGAGCAAGGGCAAGGTTTTCTTACTAGTCTTATTAGTTCTCTGAGTATATAATTTTTGACTCCAAGAAAGCAAGTTGCTAAAACCAGAACAGCCTTGCTAGTGGGATTCTGTGAAAGAAGGTCGGTGAAATCTCCTCCTAGAAAGCAATTTTGGATTCATGAATAAGTACTTCTATACGCAAATTTATAAACTAATCTGGGACCTGAATTTCTGAGAACTTATTGTTCCCCAACTCTTCACAGTGTTATCTAGAGCCTTCCTTCATGTAATTCCACTTTTGAATGAAAATATCAGAAACACGATCTAAGTACCATAACTATTTGACTCTTTCTCCTATTAAAATAAATTATAAGCGTCTATTGTTTGAGTCTTTTAAAAAGACACTGTGTTCATTAAACAAGAAAATTCTGTCTCTAGCAAATAATAGCTAGGTCTTCAAAATGTTGACTAGCTTAACACAACGTTTAGCTATGTCTCATACTTAGTAATTTTTGCAAGGCTAATTTTCAGTCACTAAATGTATTCATATGATAGTGATTTCTTTAAAACATTGTTTGTAAAATATCACACTAACATAACTCTAAATGAAGCATCAGTCTAAAATTATCAATTCCAGAAACAGGAGTTCTGAAGTACCAACAACTCTTGTTTTACCTTTGTCTGGTATTTTTGTATATGCTTCTGCCTTTGTGTGGCAGATATTGTAGAGACTGAAGAGAAAAAATCACAAGGTGTAAATTTATCTTAACTTTACATCCAGGGAACACTTGTGAAAGCTATAATTGCAAATACTTTATCGTGGATAAAACAAAAGAACAAATTTACACTGTATAACACATTAGTGAAGTGATATAACTATAGTCTCCCGTAATGCTGACGCAAGTCCTTGCTTATATTAAGTTTCAGATGTCCATAGCAACTTGAATTTTATTAATATTTAGATCTATTAATATTTAGATATAAGATTTAGATATTAATATTTAGATGTTTAACACAGAAAGGTTGCTGAATTTTCAATCTGGAGCTAATTTCCCTACCATATTCTTATCACGTCAGCCTATTTAACAAGTTTTTTATATTCGCAGACTTTCCCTCTGTATAAATGTTAAATCAGCCGTTTGTTTTCTGTTGTACATTTTTAATGTCCCATCTTGATGTCTGAATTATTGTAAGCACTCTAAGGACCACAGTTTGTATGATGAATTAATCATCCTTTAATTTGTATTGTATTTTACTATGACAGCCATTTTTACCATGTAATATTTTCTCACCAAGACTTCTACTTAGAAACAAATTGATGTTAAGACTGAAGTTTAGTAATACACAGTCTGTGCTAAGACAAATTTTACTTCTAAAAAGTATTGGTAGCTTTGCAGCTTCATTGGTTTTGATATCATATGACTTTACACAAGCAGTGACTTCCATAGAACCACAGTCCATACCATGAACTGTATTACTTATACTTCTGGAAAAAATTGATAAATAGAACTGCCTCTATTTTAGATAGCATTACCTATTATATATAGGACTTTTATTTTTCTGTTTCTCTAGATGTTAAATCTGTTTTAACAAAGCCAAACCTTGACAATGTGTTTGGCATTTCCAATAATTAAAAATTTCTGTGAAGAGCCAGCCCTGTCATCTCCACGTTATTCTTTTGTGTAAATTTTAATTCTCATAGTCATTTGCTTCCAATATATTTGATCTTCAATAGCTGGAATAGAGCAGGAATTTAAGTTGGTTTGGAAGTTCCTGCTTGTTAGTTAGTTCATTTTTCAGATATTCCATTTACAAGAAGCATAGCATCTATTCTTCCATTATTTAGAATTCAAAATAATAGACAGCTATATTTCATGCTTTATGTATTCACATGACCATCCTTCAGCAATTCCAGAACAGTTCTTACAACATCTGTTATAAATTGGAAATAAAGTTATGGACAGACATTTTATCACCCATGCAATGCTGGACTTTTAAAACAACCTGTAAGGAAACACTGGCTTCCAGCATCTTTCGGGAAACCTTACTTGTTTTTTGCATTATATTAGAAAATACAATTATTTAGCCACTGTTTAAAGGTAACATGAAACAAACAGAGAATTTACTCAATATATTTTAGAAACTGTTTCCAAATACCCAATGGTGCATATTATAATAATGCAAATTGTGTTTATTGTATTAAATAGTCGATTATTTGCAACCCTGTAAATGACTGGAAAAAAGTCACACCTGAAAGAAATAAAAGTGCTGGTGATTGAAAGGCTGATGTGGAAAATGTTGTGACTGAACTGCAGTGCAATGATGGACAAACAATGAAGAACAAATCTATTACTAATTAACGTAATTATGTAGGAAATATATTTTCTCAAATAAGCTTGTCCACTTTTTTGCAAAGTTTCACATTTGGTTTAGAAGTATAAAGGAAAAGTTTGGTTTATATGTCTGTGAAAGATGGAAATTTGTGCTCAGAATTTATTGGAATTTCTTCTCAGACTCTATCTAGAAGAAAAAGTTGGCTGAGAGCTGCTAATGTGCCAGACCAATGAAGAAGAGCCATTTAGTGTAAAGGATAATTAGACACATAAAACAAGTTCAAAACATGTATATTTCTCTTGTCCTCATCCAGCTGCAACACAAAGTGGCCTTAAATAATGATAACAGATAATAACAGGTATAACAGATAACAAGTAAAATTACGCCACAGAATTTTACCTTGGGTAAAAATCCCATTAAATCACTTGGAAAGCTCCCATAATTCAAGAGGCTCATGATTTAACCCCACATTCCACTTCTTTGTCATCTCTTCTTTAAAAAAAAGAGAGTGAAAGGAAGAGAGAGGAAGTTAAGTTTTGAAGACAAGAAAAAGAAAATAAATTAAGAAAATATTTTAACCATGTTAATGCTAAAAAAGCAATTTTTGGCCCTGTCGACATTGTTGCAACATTTGGAAAATGAAACCAAAAACCAACCAAAAAAACCCCATTAAAACGTCCCCAAAATCCCCCAAGCACAAAGTCATCAAGCTATAAATGGTACTATTCATTTTATGACAAGATTTTAATTCTTTGCAACAATTCAATTACATATTTGTATTATTCATTTTTTGTGGAGGTTATTCCTTAACTTTTTGTGTTCATGTGGGTAAGGGACATGTAAGCCACCTGAAACCTTCTTAAGGTTTTTATAAAACATTTCTGTAGTTCCTAGAAGAGCTACATTCTTTCATATATAAAGTAAAATAAAGTTTGTTTAATGCTATTAGCAATAACAACAACAAAAAACAAACAACATGTATTGCATCTATTAATTACATACTGCGTAACAAGGTAACTTGTTCATGTTTTTACAGTATTATTTCTACACAGATTTATAATCCCATTACCAGGCATTAATTATGCATTTATTCAAGCAATTAACCATGAAAATGGCTTTATTGTCAAAGATATGATATATGACCTGAAAGTCATTTGGTTAATGAAGAACAGGAAGTCCCAGCTAACCAGGGCAGGTATTTTGTTGGCAGCATCACTAATTACCCTGGCAAGCTTCTGAACAAGGATTCTGTGTCCAGAAGTTTTGCTGGTTTTTGGTAGCACAAATGAAATCAGTGGACTAAGCATGTGCTTAAATACATAAAAGATCAAGGTCTAACTCAGCTTTACAGCCTGGCAACAGTTATTCAAGTGTAAAAGTCCTAGCATTCAAATGTTGGTCAAGTCAGATGTTGTTCTTTTTCTGCAAAAGTAGAAAACATATATAAATTTTAAATAGATAAGTTTACATTATATTGCCTTATGAATGAATAAAGGGTTTTCCTTGTTAATGAAAAAAAGATACCAATGATGTAGAAAAATGAGTCTGGTGCTTCAAGAGCACTAATAGTCATTAATATAAAATCTATAATTGTACCATAGAGCATCATATTGTTTGAACACTATTAGATTCTCCACTATGATCTTATTTTTAGCCCAAGGATTTTGGTAGACTGCAGAAAATAGGTATGTTTTAGTTCTCTAGTATGAATTCTACAATAGATCACCTATACTTTACACCAGTATAATAAAATGCATCATATATAAGAAATTATTTCCATAATAGTTCTATCAATAAGTTCAGCACAGTTGTTTATATTCCAGGCTAAGTTATGCCTAGTTTGTTATAAAGAACATGTTGAAAATCACAAGAAATTATATATTATATGTAGTTATAGTTATTATACATATATAGTTGTACCAAATAAAAAAATCCTTATTGATTTAGGTCATTTATAATATCTAATTATAGATACGTTCAATAACACATAATACATAGTGACACCTACCTTTTTGTTACCGCTTCAATATGAATAGGAAATAGATAACTGAAAACTACTTCTTCATGAAAACAACACAGCTAATAAATACAGAAGTGCATGGTCTTATAAATGTGTTAAAAATGTTTTTGAAAGACACTTTGTCCTACAAGGCACCTGTATATTATCATTGTAATGTTACTATTTTAGCAGAAATATTGAATAAAAAAATTCTAATTCTTTAAAGTCAAAATATAAATTCTGGTATATCCTCTGTGTGTGTATGTGTGTGCACGTGCAAAGCTTTCTACAAATATTTTGAACCTGCAGGAAAAATGTCATCAGAGTGCTTACACATTTAAGAACTTAATAAAACAGCAAATTAGAAATATATTTTTTACCCCCGAGTGATATAAAATTTATTACTTTGTAAATGGTTGTCACATACAGTATTGTCAAGAGTTGTTGTATGTTGAGGTGTAAAATCAAGTAGAATAACATTTTTTTTGAAATGGTGTATCAGTTTAAGGAAGTTCATAACACATTCACAACCAAGGATGTTATACACCTAATACTAAAGTTTCATATTGTTACAGATATATTCCATAACAACGAAAAAAATTTTTCTGCACTTGGGTCTATTTGTTGACCTTGTAAAATTGAAAACCTTTATTTCCAGCAAGGCAAGAGACTAAAGAAGAAATGTGGGCCAGGAGCTCAACCACGGTGCTATCATCTTTCCTTACTCCTTCCTCAAAGCTCACATAAGGTGAAATACGTGTTTTCTGCTGAGTACATCTTACACTGAGCAAGATACACCTCTCCCCGAAGAGGTCATGCTATGCTATCTGATATTGTGGTCTTCAGCAACCAGGTTTTTAGCCCAGGTTATTGTTCTTGCTTTCGCTATCTCCATGGTTCCTCTATAGTGATACTGTTAGCACCATTAATTAACTCTGCATATGTCAGTTAATTGTTCACAATTTAAGCACATTCATATTCTGGGGATATAAAAAAAACCTATGCTTAGTTCTTTTATAGTGCCAATTTTAATTGTAATTTCATTTATTTATTTATTTTTACTTGAAAGGAATCTACAGAAACTTACATTAAAGTTATTGGGAAAGACTACAGTCGCAGTTAACATTTTTATATCTCTGTCACAGTTTTGTATGGTGTATTATGCATTTGACCTTTGCACAGCCCCTGTGGGAGAATACTGGTGATAGACTTCAGGTCTCGAGTACTCTGCAAAGGTGAGTTCCACGCTCAGCTGTTCTGACAGCTCAGTTTGCTACTTTCCCCTTTCTCCTCCACCTATCTCTGAAATAGCAGGGTTTTTTCAGTGAAAAAATCAAATTCTGACAAATAAACTGCTATTAGTAAGAGAAATACAGTAATGTGGTGTTGTTATAGTAAAACAAACTTAAATATAACCATACTGTATTTTTTTTTTTTTTCATAAAGCAAACTGGGAAATCTACTTGTTATTGGCTGGCTTTGACACTTCTGTTTCAAACTATAGGTATGTTGTTTTCCTATGTCTATCTTCCCTAATAATTATTAAAATTTATTAACCACTTTAAAATGTGATGCCCCCACCTTTTCGAAAACATTTTACATGACAAATATAATTTGATATTTAAATTTTAAATTTAAATTATATTGAAATATTAATTTTAAGCATATTGTGCACATTTCAAAACCAAGCACAGGGAGAGTACTGAAACTACAGTTCCATTCATGACTTATACCACTAAAAAATCATCTAGCTGTGCTGAGTAAGCAAATGCGACTTGGAGAAGTCTACCTTTGCAGTTCCAGCAAACTTTCCTCTTTCTGAAAGTGGAAATTCTGATTGCCATTTCTGGCCTATCAAGAATTCTATCATGTAAATGGAAGACTGGCTAATAAGAATTCAAAAGCTAGGACATGTATACATTTGTACACAAATAAATACAGTCATATTGGACAACCTCTGGCATTTTACTTATTCACAAGCATATAGCAGTATTAATATCTGGCAATATTAATGTTTTGATCTTTATTAGGGAAAAATAAGGACTGAGTAGGACCAATTAAGATTTTTCTTTGCTTGCTTTTTGTCTGTTTTTCTTTTGTTTTAAAAGAAAAAAATATTTTTACTATTCCCCTTGATAGTATATTTCATTTGCAGGCATTTGAAAATTTTAGCTACCTAATCAACAGATCTTCTAAGAAAATGCATAAATACTGTTGACACTGTACAGAAACAGGAGTGTAAGAATTAATATTATTTCCAAACTCATAGGAAGGAAAGCTCACTTCTATTGTACGTTATGTAGATTGTGGTGCCCATCTTGACCCAGCAGAAGCGCCAGAATATAGATTCTTTTTTTTATTATTATTTTAAGGTAAAATGATTTAGCTGAGTAATTGGATGCAGTACTAAAGATTCAGAATTATTCCCTCTAAAATCCTTCCTTTATACTTTTGGTTTAATGACTAGATCCTCAGCTTTGTACTTTCCTTGTGCTGCATGCGAAGTTTATACGATTGCTGCAGCAAATTAGTGCAGTAACAATGTTGAAATAACTCATTGTAATTATACAAATGGAAATATGAAGGGATGATAGAATCATAGAATAGTTTGGGTTGGCAGGGACTATAAAGGTCATTGAAGTAAGAAACTAACTTGGTAAAATTGCAAGTTTTTCAGCCCGCAAAACCCAAAGTGTGGAGAAGACAGCATTAAGTAAGTCATGTTGCTGAGAATGAGACTAACAGATCCATATTTGTGGAGTAAATAAAGAAGTTGAGTTTGGGATGAGATACGGATTGCAAGAAACAAAAAAAAAAAAAAAAAAGAAAATATTGCACAAGTACAGTAGCTTAGGACCCAAATGAATAAAACACTTAGTTTTCTATTATTCTCATCCAGATATTACTCAATATTTTAATCAAGGTCTTAAACAGCAACAGCGTGAGTAATTCTTTTAAACGAGCAGAAAATATCAAATTGCATTTAAGGGAAATGAAGTAAACCAAAATTCATAGAAGACAAATTCAAGATGATCTTGACATATTGCAGAGAATACCTAAAGAATGAAAACAAAATAGGTATCTATTTATTTAATGTTTACATTGTTTTATTAATTTCATTTTCACTGATCATGGTGGGATCTGAGACAACTGGTCTGAGCCTAAGTACATGTAGAAACATACATGTAAACAAGTGAAATTAAGTAAAATGAGGAACACTGAAGATAAAACAAAACTTTTAGATTAGGTTAGATCCATGCAGGAATGAGGGAAACATGTATCAGTTGTTCACATCTGATACATGAGAATAAGAAGGAGGGTGACTAAAATCAGCAGGAAAAATTTAGGTTGAAGATTAGGATCAACTTCTCTTTATAAGCATAAGTGAACATTAACAGGACTTGCCTGAGCATTTATTCCATCACTACATTTCCCTACATTTCAGTTTATACAAGCATCCGACAAGAATTGCTTAGGAATATTTGATCCTTTTTTTAGACTTAGAGGATGAACCAGGTAATATCTTGAGGCCTCACAAAGTTTTTTTTTCATATTACTAAGAAATTGAATAGATATTATCTGAAGCAGTGTCACAGTTACAGTCTTTAATACTATAATTTTTAATGTCTTATATTCTAAAACTTTTTACCCAAGAAAATATTTTAAACTATATTGTATATTCAGATGCTGGGAAAAAAAAAGGTTGCTCTAGCATTTTTTCAGGTTGTTGCACAGTAAAAGGAGGAAATTCTCAGAATGAATGTGAAAACACAATCCCATTAAAAAAGTGGAATCTTATCACTAAGAAGGGTTATTAAAATGACTTGTGATAGTGTAATGGGCAGCCAGCAGGAATTGTAGTTATTTCAACTTGTTTTCTTTATTTATTCTGTTTATTCTTATTTATTCTATTAAAAACAGATCACTGTTTTTAAAGCAGCAAATCACATAGCCAAAACCAACATATGGGAACCATACAGCTGTGATTAAGGGTCCTTTGAGAGAAAAGGAGTATCTACTGGACCGAGTTTGTTAAAAGCTGTAGTTCACAATACCTCATCAGTTCTTCACTTTTCAGTCAAATCATTATCACCAGATAAAGCCTATGAAGTTCCCTTGTACTCTGATCTATCAGAAAGACTCTGTCACAAAGCATTCTAGGGATTACTAAGCAGTGACCTCATACAACACATTATTGATTTCAAATGGAAAGCTAATTCCTAACTCTATAAAAGGACTGTAGTTCAGTCTACTGCCACTGTGGCTGTAAAGAAGTGCAAGTACTGTAAATAAATTTCTTTTCTTGGCCATGACACTTGATGAATTACAAAGTCTTTTGGACATTTTCCAGTTTGTCTGTGTCAATTTTTCAAAAAAGTAGTTCAGGAGCCTATTTAACTGTGAGGTACAATTTAAGTGAATTAATATCATATGTAATTTTTTCTATGATACATATGCATTACTACACTGTTATTCAGCAATATAAAAATGGAAATGGGACAAATTCAAGTAATATTTAAGAAAGTTATGACACATTTAGGCCTGAAGTGGGTACAAATCAATAATAGCTCACCACACTTTCTGCCAAAATTTTTCAATGCCTTTAAGGATTTATTTTTCTCTTTCTCTTTTAATCGTTGCAGAGATAATCCTATGCTGAGTGTTCATAAGTCTCTTCAGCTTCAGTGGATTTGGGAGCTGAAGACATTCAACAGCTGTCAGGATATACCTCTCCAAGGGCTGGTGAGCAGAACCAGTATTAAATTTACAGGCATTTGATAAGGCTGAAGGATGTTAATGCAGTCTGACAGTCAAATGTCTTCCATACTAAATAAATATGGAAAAAATTTATCTTTACTGAAAACTGTAGAATCTCTGAATCTGAAAAAATCAAGATTTCATTTTTGGGACCAGAATTTACATCACCAAAACAAATCGCAACAAGTGAATCTACCTGTTTTTGTCATCTACTAGCAAGCAAAATCCAGCCCAAGCCAACTGGAAGTGGAACATCCATACACTGGTCTTACATAATCAAGTGTAAGTGAGGTTGTAAAAGATACAACCGATAATAATAATATGGACTCAGAAGTGAAAAACTCCTTTCTCACTAACGAATGGGTTCTAGAGGTACCTTACCAAGCTAGGTGTAACACTCTGATAATACAAACTAAGATAATCAGTGGCTATGCATGACTAACCCTGTTCAAAACACTACCCAGTAATGCAAGAACACTACCCAATTTTGTGCAAGAAAAAATACTAGAACAATGAGTGCAAGAACAACACTAGAACAGATAGTGAAATATGAACATGACCTCACCACCAGAAGAAATAACCCATCCAGCCTGGGAAACTGGAAGGAAGATAATACCAAGTAGGTAAGTAGTCTTGAATGAGTCTGAGGCTTCTGGCAAAATTTTGTCTAAAAATTCCTGAAACAAACTCCTCAGAGTCCTGATTTGAAAAATCCAGGAATCTTTCCCCCACTCTGTGAAGAGTTCATCTGCCATCTGCAGTTTAACTTAAAGTACAATGAAAATATTCATTCCATACATATTTTTATCATGAGGACGAGCTGCTGATCCTCTCACGCCTATGTCAAAGTACAGATAAACATGGCTAACTCCCTTTCTCGCCTCTGGAATTATACCCACATGCTTCAGAATCTCAGCACTGAACAATTTAATGTCTGGAGAACAAGTAGAGAAAGCAGTATCTTCATCATCTTTGTCCAAAAAACCTGTCTTCAAATACTGGTACACAAGATGAAGAGACAATAAAGTTTATTTAATTTAAGTGTCTCAATACAGCACTGCAGAGAACAGTAGACCGATACGCAGGTTGCAAAATCTGTTGGCGGTGACAGGTGAAATGAACAATCATAATGAGGGAAGAATTATAATAGTGTTAAATACTAAAACTATGATTCAAAGAAGGTGAAACCTTTAAAAAGAATCAAACCATAAAGCTATGGTAGGATTTTTTATTTGATTTGATTTGATATGATTTAATTTAATTTAATTTCATTTCATTTATTTTTATTTTTTGTGTTTCTTTCAGAAAGCAGGTCTAAGAAATTTCTTTGCTGACCTCTCATTGCTGTGAGAATGCAATCAAGGACTTTCAATTACATAACACTGCATTAAACAATTAAACAAAATTCTACATTTACCTGTTTTATAATTACTGATCTACTAAGTAATTTATTTATATCTAAATATTTCGATGCATCTGCTGTATTTATCTCATGATCAAAACTGTTTCTTGTAACAGTCTTGACTCAGGAAGGCAGAGAAAATGCTTTGCAAACAATCTCTTAACTAAGCCTCTGATAAGATTTGTTTATTAACAGTAGAAACCTCTGCCACAGTTGTCATTATTAATTGTCAGATCTTGTTAGATAGTCTGAGCTATCAATTGGGACTCACCTTTGCTGCTCTTACTTGTCTTGAATGATACTTAGTTCATTGATCATTCCCTGCATTGTTTAAACAGGTTCTATTTGAATCCCTTCATAATTATTATTAGAGTCTCAACTCAGCCTCTTTTTTATTCTCTCTCAGTGCATCATCTCATTAGTAGTCATTATGATAGGTTTTGGTCTCAGATAATGTTTTCAATGCAGGCAATGCATCCTTCTAGAGGTTTTTCTGAATCTTTCCTGACTTCCTTATTCCACTTTGACTTTCTGAGAGCAACTGTTTGATGTGTAAAAATAATGAATGCTAATATTTTGATCTGCAGTGCTTCCCAAAGAGATCTCACAGTTGTTGACACTGATGTGACTTATGTTTGACACCAAATATACTACATGAAAATATCATCATGTGGCTTTTCCCCAAGGAAATCACCTTTCTACAGTATCGCTCAGGGAAAGAGCTGATACTTTATGCTGACTGACTAGCAGAATATTTTCTCTTTTTTTAAAACCAGGATATTTCACAAACCTTCTAGAAAACACAGAATTATAAGAATAAATTATATGCCTATCTCTTTTCAGCATTTTCATTTTCTAGGGAAAACCTCAGTAGCTATCACTGTTGGCGTTATTTGAACTTTTTACAAACTTGCATCATGAACAGAATGCAATACTATTCCATTTGGAATGGACTAGGAATACTGAGTTGAGTCAAAAATACCACTTTAGGGCATGAACTTGGAGAAATAATATTGCTCATATTCATCAAGTAGAGTTGAAAAAAAAACATGTAAAACAAGACAGATTTTGAAAATCATAAGGGATCGTGGTCAGGTGACTCTTTTATTCTTGTTGCCATAATCCATAGGCACAGACCCACTGACCTAGATACTGCAGAAACACATCAAAAAGATCTTTCTCTAATAGTTTTTTAATCCAGATACTATTGCTTTGGATCAACTTTTGTCCCACTTGCACTATTTATTATTTCCAGGCTTTCACAGACTGATTGAATGAAGCTCCATATCAACAGTCTTGATACAGTGGCATGTTTCTGCTGTATTAAGGAGATGAAGTTTATGGTTGTATCTTGCTTAGTGCCCAATGTTCTCTATTTATCAGTAACACCTACTTGTTCTTAAACTCCAGTCACCAAATAAGAGTTCCTTAAAAAAAAAGAGAAAAGAGTTACTGAAGAGGTTCTGTGATGAATCTCTCACAGTTTGACCGAAAAGACTTAGAGACTGCAGTGACACCTTCAGCTGGGTAGAGAAAGAATTCAAAGACTTTAGAGTGACGTACATAGGGGCAATCCCATCAATTTTATCAAGAAATTTCAAGATCCCTCTTCCATCTACTTTTTTCACCTCCCCAAACACACACGTATCAGACTTTGTTTGATGGTTTCACTGCTTTATATCCTTCAGAGTTCTCAAAAGTGGAGAAAGACTGGGGGAAGACAACAAAAAGAATAGAGGGGTTTATGTCTTAATCAACGTGTGAAGTTTTTGAGCTATTCAATACACATTTCTTTTTTTCAAAATCCACCTCAAATATAATGTTGACTTTTTCAGTAGTTTGTCTGGACACTTTTGCCATTAATTTTTTGTATGTGTTCATTACGAACCATAATGAAACATCTCTTAGATAATCTGTGCAGAACTGTTTTGTCATTTCCTGTGAGCTGGTTGAGTAAACAGATGTTACCATTTTTCAATGGAAATATATAACAAAATTACCTACTTGTTTTCTGCCCAAGGACACTGCACAAGGATAGACGGAGATTTTTTTGTGTGTTTATTCTAATATCCTCTTGAACTAAGATTCATATCAAGAACTTTTACACTGTCAGCTGGAAGTTGATGTTGGCAGTGTCATTTTTTTCTTACATTCTCTTTCTCTTGGTTATAAAAGTCTCATTCTTAAAAAAAAATAAGAATCAGGAACTCGCAAAAAATACTATATAGAAGAGTATGCAAATACTTCATAGATTTAAATAATTTTTTAGGATACAGGCCAAAACATTCCTTAGTATGTACAAATTTGGGCTAATTGAAGTTTGTTTCTATTGGTTTATGGAAAGGGAAAATACAACTTATTTGCAGAATAATTTCTTTCTTATGAACAGTTCAAACTACGATTTGCAACTACAAATATTTATACTTCCGAAGTCCTTTTATTTACCAACTAAATAAGCATTTAGATTTGAGAATAGAAATGGTCATAATTATCTGGATATTAACATTCACTGGGCTATCAGAGACCCTGCCTCCTGACATCCCGTCCCTGGACCAGATATAAAAAAAATGAAAGAGATTTTTGAGGATACTGCAAGAACAGCAAACAACTTTTTAATAAAGTAAGTAGGATTGACAACGAATGAAAAGATTTATCCCTTCTCATTGACTCCCAAATGAAATTTTTTTTCAAAAGAAAAAAAGAAAAACACACACACAAAAAAAAAGAAAATTTCACTGTACTGCAGCCTAATCCAAAATTAGTCTGAATTGTCAAATGACTTTCGATCAATATGTACAGATGAAATTCTGCTTTTAGAAAATGTATATGTCTAGCCCCCAAAGTAACTTAATAAAACCACTTATTCCGAGTTCTTGTATTAGAAGAAAAAACTAACTCTTATTGACCTTCTTTTTTCCAAACTTTATTTTATAAAATATTGTCATAATGCCCCTCATCCAAATTCTCATATAGAGGTTATTCTTATGGAAAGATATTCCATGTCTTTCATCCAAAGGACTGACCTAGTACTCATAGCAGCTTTATCTTTCTTGTAACTTTTACAGGCAACTAAGCAGCCATTGTTTTTTTATCTTATATAAAGAATGACGTGCCCTGTTTTGTTAAATTACAGCTTGTCAGCATGCTTTGTAACAGCCAAAAATGTTCGATATGACAGACGAAATACACAGGCCCAGCTTTCCTTAATAGAATCAAGTCACTATTTTTATTAGTATATATGCATGAAAAGAATTCTTATTATTTTGAAAATGAGCAGAGACATTGATTGAATATATACTTGGTGCAAAATATAATGAAAGAACAGTGACTCTAATTCATGAGGGCTTTTTTTACAGCACTGTACAGTACCTTCTAATCTTAACATTTTTGTGCTTGAGTTCCATTAGTTCATCATTTGTGTTATTTCTATGGAATAAAATGTCTTATATTGTAAATGTAGAGTTATTATGATATCCTAATGTTTTCCCAGTGTTTCCAAAGAACACTTAAATAATCTACATTGTGCCTTGTAGCAAAAAGATATTGATTTGGAGCAGATGGAAAACTATCTAAACTCCAGAAAGGCTGATTCTCAATAGTTTTTAAATTTCTGTTTGTATCATAAATCTGATTATTTTTTTTTATTACCTTCACGTAAATATGATGGAAAGATCAGTAAATAAATTAAAATATGGCAGTTTTGAAGTTGAATATCTCAATTTTTGCTGCAGATTTTGACTAGCATGCCTCATCAACGCTCTGTGCTCTGTTCCGATGAAGCAGATTGTAATAAACAGAAGGTAGTATTTTTAAAATGTTCTAGTTTCAATTAAAACATCAAAATCTTCTGGGAATTTAAAGAAGGTAAAATCACGGTCAATGCAGCAGGAAATGAGATAGCTGCCTGTATGTTGTAGAGCTAGGAAGTTGGAAGAGAGATTCAGATATTTTTTTTCTTTTATAGTAACAGGATTTTGATATTATACACTTGGCAGCGACTTCAGATCATTTAACATTTCCTGTTGTTGAGGAGACATTTTAAAGTGCCTTCTCAGAAAAAAAAAAAAAAAAAAGAGGTTTCTCTTACAGCACTGTTTCATTACATTAATATTTTGGAAACAAGACTAGAATGAATTCATTTTGAGCTTTAAATAATGGGGTTTGCCACTAGATATTCAGTTTCATCAACAAAACTGCCTATTGCATTGAGATCAATCCCTGATAATTGATTCTACTATACTTTCAGAGCGTATTCAGCATTTTTCTCATTTGTATTTGCCAAATGATACTTCTGGATGCTGATCATAAATAAAAAACAAGCTTTTTTGAGTTATGTGGAAAAAATATTTCTGTTTATAGAAGTTTACCAATTTTAGGTAGTTACAGTTCTACCAGTGACATCTCTCTATACTCAGTTGCCATGGACTTCTTAGTCCTGTAGCTGTCAGCACTGATCCTGTTTAAATGGGGTACAAAAGAATAAGGTTACCTAGTCATAAAAAACCAGAAAGCCTTAAATCTCAAAGCAACAGTTCCTAGAACAGACTTCTTTCTGAGTCTCGACAGCAGACGAGTGGATGGATGAGAAGACAGAAAACAATGAAGATCGGTGTGTAAAATCTGTTAATGAAAGGATTAAAAAATCTCCTTAGATTCTTCCAAAACATTGTCAACATTGCCAAGTGTTTTCTCCCATTGATCAGCTGGTAATTCTGAGGTATAAATAATTTCTTGGCGTGTTTTTCTAACCCTAGTATAATTAGGACTTCATTTCACCACAGCTTTACGGTGTTACCCCTACAAATTGTTGTCCTCTTTCCCGTTTTCAACTTAATTTTTTTTCTTTACACTCTGAAATTTCTTAACCTTTTCTGAAATGCAGACTCGAAAAGCACTCTATCTAGATTACCCAGCCTAATCATAATACTAATATGCATGACATTAGTAGTTTGTACGTGCTGGGTTCCCTTTTCAATTCCAAAATAGAAACTGCTTATTTCAAATTCAAACCATACAAAACATAGACACAATTTGCTTATTGCAATGTTCATGCTACTGAGACATCAATTCTAAATCAATTCATTGGAAAACAAAAAACAAAAGAATGTCTCTCTATAAGTCAGACTTGTATTTTAAATCTATTTGTGATTTCAGGCCCAAGAATGGATGAAAATCATTCTTTGCACTGTAAGTAGTAGTGGAAACCTTCATGAGTTTTAGGTGAGCAGATTAGAACATGACAACTGGGCTTCATGGCTAATAAGAATTTCATACAGTAAAGATGCTACTGAGACTAGAGTGGGATTTTAAATAACACCACAGTCTTATATGAGTTCATAAATGTCTTTCTTCTTGTCTTCTGTGCTGCAAATAATCAGAAAAAAATCGTTTATGTTACACAAAATATTCAGGAGACAACTTCTGAAGGGAATAAAAGGGAAATAAAACCAATACAACCATCGTTATGAATCCACTGGCTCTTTCAAAAAATTACAGGTGAAAAAGAGGAGAGGGGTTGATGCTTTCATAACAAAGAAGGTGGTATTTCATCCTGCGTAGTCTAAGGACAGGGAGTTTTATTATTTACACAAGCTTCCAGGGGCTTCTCTGTGCCTAATTTTTGTTCTCAGTCTTGGAGTGGGGGAAAAAAAAAAAAGCATCACTTTTTCTTTAAAGTTATAACTGTAATCCTAGAACATCTGACTTTTGAAATGTCAACTTAAGACTTTAACCTGCTGACTTTGGAACTCAAAGCAAGTAGGTACCAAACTGTCACTAAGAGTGTAAATATTGGAAAGAAGACGCTAGAAATCCAGGATAAGAACTCATGCCAACCACACGCTTTCTTGAATTATACATTAATACAGCTTATACTATGAGAGTATATCAAGTTGAGAGAACTACAGAGCAAAGCACATCATTTCTGGCACCTAAGTTGCAAATGAGATGATTTCAGGAAAAAGGACTGAAGTTGCTATCTGTTCACTCATTAAAAATCACTCCACTTTAATAATCAGGATTACCTGTTATTCTGAGACCTACAGGAGGTAACACCATTTTAGAAAAGCGCATCAGGAGTTTCGGCAAATCTACCACGCCTAGTGAAGGTAATGATGTGTAATTAGAATATGAAGTTAAAATTACTTCTTTGCTTAATCGTTCTCAAATTAGGAAACTTAGGTTAGTAAAGCATTGCACAAATTCAATAGTTCTTTCAATTACTCAGAATGAGAGTATTAATTAGCAATTTCTAGGAGAAATGTGCTCAGGATCAATTTTACTGCTATATTACATTTCAAAACAAAAGCTTCCACATTTTAACATCATTGTTATTAGACAAGAATAGTTAGTATCATCAGTCTTCTCTTTTCAGCAGTTGCTTCTGTAATGGAGTGTTTTTTCTCTTCTGCACACACACTGCACACACAAATATTATATCCAAAAAAAGGTAATGTTTCTGAACAGGAAAAAAAGATTATTTACATTATTGTTTACAAGAATTATGACAAAAAATGATGTACATAGTTTGCAAATAAAGATAACAACGAGATGGAAATATTTAGTGGCATGATTTTCAATACTTTGACAGCAAAGTAAGTGTTACCACTATGTTCAAAGATCTGGTAACATGCATGATTACATACACAATAACTCTTTTAAGTGGAACCAGCAAAATCAACTAAGATATTTTACAGTATTTTTCTGGTTGTAAATATCCTATGCTATCATTTCCAACAGCAAAAGAGTAATCATATTTTTAAATATATGAATTTTCTTGAATTAATTGAGTATTGTTAACTAATTAGATAACATTTCAAAAGTAATATTAATCGATATAAATCAATTAACCTCTGAATTAATAGCTGTCCATAAGATGTATACAAATAAAAAGAACTAGCTGCATTGTGTCTTTTGTATCAGGTGACTCTTTGGAAAGGTGTCAAGACATAAAAGTAAATCCACCGCAGACCCATTTTTATTCTGGAAAACCTACAAGTGTTTGTCAATGGACCCATAAAAGATTTTGGCATCCAAATTTCAGAATGATAATCTTTCACCAAAATTTTGTGTGTTTTTTACTACTGAGTAGATATCAAGCATCCATGACAACGCAGAAGGGACTGAATAGTAAAACGTAATGCTCTTTCCATCACCACTTCCTGAGAAAGTGGAAAGGAGTGAGAACAAAAAAGTAGAATTTATCAGAAGATAAAACAGAATTTATCAGAAGATGTTATTAGATGGAAGAGGCTGAAATTCACATGTAGCAACACTGTCTTAGATTGTCATAAAACCACAATACAAATAATCCGCAGTTCCCACAATTTCTTTGATAATTGGTATTTTTCCATTAACTTTCTCCAAATAATTCATGTTTACATCTAAATTGACTTCTTTTTTGGGGTTTTGTTTTCTTGCTTTTTGGATTTAGATTTTTTTTGTTGTTGTTTTGCTTTATGTATTGCAATGTACCTTGCTGCTTTTCTAGGGTTAATTTCAGCTATTTCTTAGTCTAATACAAGTAGCACATACTGTTAACATGGGATTTTTCTCAGGTCATTTTAGTCTGATTTGCTTTGCAGAAGCTAGATTCTAGTCCATAGCTTCTGAAGAAAAAAGATATTACACTTACTGCATCAACCCATTGTGCTTATAATGTCACTGACATTATTGTTGCTGTAGAAAATTAATAAATCTCTTCAGCAGTTATGTTTATTATATTTGTTATATGTATCCTTAGGAAAGACTAAAGAAATTATTTTTGCATCTTCAAAATATCACTGGATTACCATTATGCTACAAACATGGGACAAAGGTTAAATAGGCAGTTATAATACTCATAGCACTTGTCACGATGATACTTAAATTCGCTGAAACATACCAAAATAGAGACAGATCATTAAACACTTGAAATGTAACTATAAAAGGCAAAAAACATTGTAGAGAGGAAAGTAATGAAAAGTGTAAATTATTTCAGGTTAGATTTCTAAAAATACTATATCACAGTTGATTTATTAGGAAGTAGAAAAGTCCATGGTATTTTATTACTTCCTGCTTGTAAGTTTACTATGCTTTCCTTCCAACTATATTCTCTTCATCGTTTCTGCCTGAGACCAGTTTTCCTGTCAAGACTAGTACTAATAATTGTTTCTTTCAGGATAGGGTTTATTCATATGCACCAAAAAATTTTGGTTGCAGTTTCCATTTGTATCCATTGTATCCAGTTTTTGTATCCATTTACAAAGAATGTAAGAATGCTTTTCCTGAACATTGAAGGGGCAAATAATGCAAGACAGTTTTCCTTCTCAAAAGCATGCTTTCAGTTAGTGCTCTGCTCGAAAAAAAAAGGCCTTTGGCTCTCTGTCAAAGCTATGTGATTGGTGTTTCTGGACTGTCTTCTGCCTTTCTGTTTAGATGCCTTTCTGATGTTCTTCACACAGCTGGCTTTGACGGTAACAACATCAGAGATTGAAATATGCTTCTCTGAAAAAGTCTTGTCCCATCTTTACCATGCCAGTTCAATACCTTCTTGCAGTTTATTCTACAGTAGAGCTACACATCATATCGGAGAGCATGATTTCTCACTATGAAGGCTTTTCCAGTCAAAAAGGGAAGTCCCATACAGTCAATAGCCTAATAGTTAGTATTTTAGTAATCTAGGTTCAGTACTGCTGATTTGTCTAATTTTTAGACAAATTTTAGGTTTGTTTAAGGAAGCACTATTATCCATGTTTCATGTCAGTGTTCTTACATTCAGTTAGAAAGTGATCCTTGCAACTTTTCATTTTCCCATCTACTTAAATATGCATTCAATAAGCCACAGAGGAAGAAAATGTTCTTGCAGCTCAGTGATATTCCTAACCTGGTGTAGGAAGACCTGCAGACTTCAGTTAATCAATCCCCAGAATCTGAGAAGACTCGAAATGAAAACAATGCACGTTCGTGAAAAAGTTTTGAGGGATCAATATTTTTCAAAAGGAAAAAAAAAATCAGAACATTTCAGTGCAGCTTTATCTTAGATTGTGTTCCCAGGTGCCATAAACTGTATGCAAATGCCTTTCCCTGGACTTCAATTTGCAGAATTTTGTTTATATAAATACGTATATGTGTCTATATATAAAAATCTGAGTTCAAGTTAGTATTGCATATCTCAATTCAGTGTCTTTCAATATCTTGAGAAATACTTGTCTCCATAAGCAATTTTCCTGTCCTTTTTTTCAGCAGTTCCAAGTTAAATGAGTGTGGTTTCCTGTGAGCAAGGAGTGCAGGACAGAGA
Organism: Tringa tobata; assembly: GCA_033628505.1. NCBI lineage: Eukaryota > Metazoa > Chordata > Aves > Charadriiformes > Scolopacidae > Tringa > Tringa tobata. The sequence continues at coordinate 11,286,497 of JAHREE010000245.1, forward strand.
CACCAATGACATCATGTTGATGTTTAGCCTGCTTAAAGGTACTAACGGCTCTGTTACATATGCATTTGGATACCGAGATTATGCATAGCTAAAGTCATGTTGACAAAGTGAGGGCCTGTAGTTTTATTATTCCCATAATTTGTTTGTTTAAAAGGTTTAAGTCAGAGCTGTGACATTCACAGAATGCAGTCATTTTTAAGGTTTTAAAAGAAAGAGTATCTGATGTTACTAACAGGCCATGAAATGTCTACAAGGAAAGCAGAATAATTCAGATGACTTTTAGATTTAATTGCATGGCAATTTGTAACAGGTTTGTTTTCTTCTGTTTCATTGTTATTCAATTTTTCCATACCTGTCAGATGAAGTTCCTTGTTCCATTACCATAATATGAGTTTATGAGTTTACAGTTGTAGAGATTTCAGCCTCCTTTTCCAAGTATTATGGGTTTGCTTAGGATTAGTATTTTATACATTCTCCAGTATCTGCCCTAGGAGTTTACACTTGTTATCACAAGTATCTTAAATTAAACTGTATTTAAACATGTATATTACAGTGGTAAACAGTTGTACAGCACATTTTACAAAACCATTTATATGCCATACTGGTAAAAACAGCTGTCATAGAACAACACTTATAAAGTAATTAATCATTTACTTATAATTGCTGTGGATTCAAATTAGCCACTTGTTTTAATAGATTTAATTCATTTTTTCCAAAACGAACCAGAAGTACAGGAAAAGAAGGAACTCATGGAACAATTCTGCTTTCTGATTTGGTTTGCTTGTGCTTGTTTTTAGTGTATTTGTGCAATACAGTTAAAATATTAAAGTTTGTTGTAATAAGCAGCTGAGCGTTTAATAATTCTGTTGTGTCACAACAACCTTGTAGATGTGGCATAATGCAGTTTTAATGAAATTACGTGTAGCTGTTTACAGTCTGTAAAATGCCGGCATTTTATCTGTGTATAAACAAACCCCCCCGAGCTGAAGAATAAAGTCTGTTCCAAACGATACCAAAAGATACCAGAAGATTCCAAAAGATTATGTGTCTTCCTAGGACTAGGTAACTCCAGAGATGACTGTAAACTGCAAAACCTTGATTTTTTGTGCCCACAGTCTAGATTGTGAGGATCGTATCTTGCTTTAGAAAGAAGGTCCCAGCTTTAGCTGCAACAATTTCACAATGCCATTCGCAGTTCTAAAATCTTATAAATCAGATCATGCTTCAATTACTTTAATAAGCACATTTATAGATACATATATATCAATAGCATCAAAACTTACCATAAAAAATACTTCAGTGGTACAGAGTTCTTAAAAAATGTTTGGCAAGTGTTTAATCGACAGTCCAAGATTTATGCATTTAAGCAGATTCAAAGGTTCACAGAAGTCAGAAATCCTCTGGTTAGTGGATGCCTGGATGCCACTATATCATCTTTATACTGCAGGTTTTTAAATTTAATCAGTTTAACCCCAAAACTGACTTCAGTAATTTGTGTTTCAGTAAAGCACAGCTTCCAGAGTGAATGTCAATCTTCTTTTGAAAGTCCTGGAAAACAGAAGGCCAATTTAAACACTACTGTTTAATTGTTTTGGCCACTGCATGAAGTTGTGAGGCCCGAACCCTCCACTACATGAGCATTACCCTGGAATATTCATATACAAGAGACCCTTGATGCCTTACTGTAAAGAAACACTGTTCTAGCAGCACAGCAGTAAATCCCACAGGGAGCTGTAAGAGCAGCCTGTCGTTCATTTTGAACATGAATACTTTATTCAGTGAAGAGGTGGTCATTTCCTGGCTTTTTGAAAATAGAGTTTTAAATCAACTTGAAAATATTTTGAAAACTTTGGTTTCTTCCCAAGATGCTCAAGTGAGTTGGCTTGTAATAGCTGTTGTATGATTACAGAAGATACACGACAGAGCACAGTGTGAAAGGTTAAGCCACCCATCAACTTTTAATGTATAAATCTTTGCTGAAATCAAAAGGGCTACTCCAATTTGACTGTGTATTTCTTACTCTGTATTTCTGAACCATTTCGCCTTCCATTTCACAGCTTCCCTATCACACAGACATGTTTCATAAGCCTAAAAGAAGATGGGATGAATAAAGCAGATGCATTTTCTTACTTCAGAGAGAGACAAATATCCCATCTGTTTCATACAAGGCTAAGTAGGATTTTTTTCTGAAAGCTACCGACTAGGCAAATGTCTGCTTCACTTTTATTTTCACTTTTAACTACATATCCACTTCAAATTCAGAATGCTCCTCTTTCAACATGTTTTCCCTTAAGGTGTTCAAAGTTGTGAATATGTAATCAATTCCAGTAATTATACAGTACATTCTTTTCACAGAAATTTTGAGGAACCAGCAAAAGCGTTCTTCTGCAAGTGCAAGTATTAGGTGTAGACAACAGCATCCATTCAATTTTACCCAGTTCTTTCTTCCCAAACCTGTCACATTTTCAATAAAGGAAGTGTGGCTAAATGATCAGATGTTTTATTTCACTGAGAAAAAAGCTAAACAACAAAAAAAAAACCCCTAGTGTTACTACATACCATTCCAAATAACACAAACTGCTTCTGGATTGGGTCAGATATTTCAAACATGGTAGTGTTTGGACACTTACTATTTATAGTTGTAGAAGGCTCCTACAGAACCTCTAGAAACTGCTTCTACTTTGTAACTTCAGAGAAATTTGGAAAATTATCTTGAAGGGTCAGTTCATGTAAAATAACAGGTACAAAGATGATATTTTTTTCTCTGGTCTATTCTGCTCATGACTTCATGACACCTAACTGCTCTTTCTTCATCTTTACAGATCTGGAAATATAATTCTTAGGGCTGACTACAACAGAACAAGATCTCAAATATCTGGATAATTAAAGACTTGGAAATTGTGTTTTCTGGTCTCTACCCTGAACATCCTGTCCAAAGTTCATTATTTTGGGCTTTACTGCTGCCACAATATTTTTCAGAGAAAGATGTTTGTTGACAAGTTGTCTCATTCTGTCTGTTTAAAATTAAGGTCTGATTTGGGTTTTGTTTTTTGGTTTTGGGGTTTTTTTGTGTGTGTTTTTAAAGTATAATTGCAGAGACACTGGCCAAGCCCATAAATATTGGACTGAATAATGAAAATAATTTTGAAGAATCAAATTGCGTCGGGAAAGTGAAATCACCACGCTTTCCCAATGACTATATTTCTGACACAAATCATGAAATAAGACTTTGTTTATAGACATTAGTCTTACCCATATTTTGTTCTGGTTTTATTTTATCTGGAAAAATTAGTACCCAGGTTTTTCTTACAGGGAAGTGATGTTTTTCTGTATGCATATTAAAGCTCTTTTACTTAGCTAATCACATTTAAGTTACTAATATTATTATATTTTACTGCCTGTCAATCTTGCCTTAAAGCTTTCTTTTCCCTAGTATATAACAAACTCAGTGAAAAAGCATATCTACTCATTTATGAGCTTACTGATCCTCTCATATTTTGCAGAGCAGAGGCTTCTACCCTTATTTTTCTGGCATTTCCCCCCTTTCATACCTTAGTCAAATATTCTTTATGTTTTGTAACACAGTGGTCCTTGATCTGTTGTTTTTTCTGAAATGCCAGTCCACCACTTTGGGGAGAGCATGACAATTTTTTCACCATCATCAGTCAGGAACCATTAAGAAAAATCATCAAATTACCTCAATATTTTAAATAAGCAAGCTTAACGTGCCTGAACTTCTGTGTGAATGTTCATATATTAAGGCATAAAGCAACACGATAGAAAAAGAAAAGATGGAAAGTGTGGCCTTCTGACTTCTTATCTTTTACAGCGTGTATGGAAACAGAAATACTGATCACCCAAAGCACTGTTGGTTTAATTTTGGTGTGATACTGAAGGTTGGTAAGTTCTTTTACAACAATTCTGCTAGAATGCGAGTAATTTAGAAGCTATGACATTGTTTTTCATTGTAAACTAGACTGAAATCCATCTGGGGACAATGAAAGCCTTTTATTTGACTTTAATATGCCTAAGATGAGGCTTTGAAAGAGGAAAATCAGGTACATAACAGTTAAGTTAGAGTTTCTCAAAGATACTCTGCAAATATAAAAATGCATGAGAGAAAAATAAGGGAAGAAAATTGTTCCCTCATGGTTGTGAGGAAACCACTGACATTTGCATGCTTACTTGTGCAACCTTAATATCCCCATCACAGCTTCAGTTTTCAGTTTCATAAAGTTTTTGCTTTCATCTAAGAAATTCAATGCCTTTAGAAGAGAGTATACTGGTCATCCTGCACTGAGAAGTAGCTCATCCATATAATTGGAAACTTGAAGCAGTTTTATTAAAGAATATGTTCTTACTGAAGAAGACCAGTGCACTAGAGTTAAATCCAACTCCTAAGACTTAGGAAGCAGTTTTTTTAAGATCTTGGCTCTCTGCTGTCCCTTCAAGTGTAACTACATATACCTTTCTATTCATACATAAAAGATGATCATGCTGAGTCAAACTACAGATTTATCTGGCACAGCATCCTGTCTCTGAAGTGGGCAACAAAAAAATGCTAAGCGAAAGAATATACAAAATTGGCAAATATGTTTTCTCAAGTTCTGGGACCTAGTGGCTTAAGAAGTGTATCTAATCTCTTTTTTGTCAATTTTGTCTTCTAAAACCTTTTGTAAAAAATGAATTTATATAACTAACTATACATTGTATGAAAAAGATTATTTTCCCTGTTTTAAACTTCTTGCATGACAAAACAGTGATGTCCTGATGCATACAATCAATCAATTTTAATACTAATCAGCAGGTGTTAGTGTCTGGAAATGTTTATGCAGGTGTATGTATGTAGAAGCTTGGGCCAATTCCACATTGGAAACCAAGCCCTAAATGTGCATTTCAAAGTGTTTGCTGTTATAAATTCAGATATACATAAAAAAAAGAGATTTACTAGCAGTCTTGTTATGTCCCTGTCCTACAGAATCTGACTGAAATGGTGATGATACCTAGGGAAGTGACAGAAACACTTATGGCTATTTTTTCACTAAATATATGGGTGTTACTCCAATTACGTTAGTGAGAATTATGTGTGCATATTGAGAGAGAAATAAATCAGCCTGCAAAGTACTGAAAGTGAGCAGGTGTTCCCACTTTTAATTTTTTTTCTCATTAAATTGCTCATTTGTAATTTCCCCATGTATTTGTATCCCTTAGAGCTCTCAGCTGAACATTTTTCAGACACTAAATCCTCACAAGCATTTATAAGAACTTGATTGTCTGGTAAATAATCTGTATTCCAAAAGAAAAAGGAAAAGAGAAAGAGAAAGAAAAAGAAAAATTAAAAAAAAAAAAGAAAAAGAAAAAGAAAAAAAGGAAAGGCAACAATGTGGAGCAATCTAAAGCAAAAATTATGGATCTCAGTGTCACAATCTGCACTATTTTGTGGGAAAGTTTCCTCTACATGTATATAGACTATGTAATTTCTTTCCTCTGACAGAATAAGATTTCAAAACTGAAATGTAACTCTAGTCTGTCATTCAATTATTCAGATTATTTGATATTGCTCAGCCTCCACTCAACCATCTCAATTAAGACAGTCTCCATCTTTTGGATTTCTTTCTGCATGACATTTTTAGTATCTGAACTTTCCAACCTATCTGTAAAACGAAAACACATTCACAGCATTTCATATTCTCTCGTGTCATCTAGAAGAAAAATGGAAGAGAGTCTATCTAGCTTGTTTCAGAAAGGCTGTGCCCTTCACAAATATAATCTTTTCCTGTTTGTATCTAACCAGGATCCTGAAAAGATCTTTTTCTTAGTTGAAAGATTTCCATATAGTGCTAGTCTTACCAGTGGGGGCACATTTCTTGCTTCAGTATGGTTCGCAGGAGAAATCTGTGTCTCTTGGTATCAGGTGCTAAGAATTGTGCTTTAGGCATCTGCCCCAGGGAGCTGCTTCTGAAAAATTCTGTGCAAGGTCTGCATGTTTCCAGTGGTAGCACGAATGCTGCTGGGTCACTGGTTTGACACACAAGCAATGCCTAGTGCAGGAACCCAGATAATGTCAGTGTGAGTGGCCTGTATAGAGCAAGAGTGAAGGAGATAGCCTGGAGCAGGTGAGAGGATGGAGTTACGGAGTACGACATACCTAATAAGATGCTTGACAACAACACAGGCTGCCCAGAGAGGTTGTGGAGTCTCCTACACCGGAGATTTTCCAATCCTGCCTGGATGCTCTGGGTGACCCTGCTCTGGCAGGGGGGTTGGACTAGATGATCTCCAGATGTCCCTTCCAACCCCTAAATTCTGTGATTCTGTGAATAGAAGATGTGTCAATAAATGCCTTGTCTGCCCAGATCACAGACTTTCTGCTACTATTGTAATTAGTCTAACCTGCAACTTCCTCTGCCAGTGGTAGCAGCACAACTGAAATGAAGTAACGATTCTTCTGACCAGCCAAATGTTGAGATTGGCTTCTTTATCATCTGCTATCTCAGGTAGCAGATGTGCAGAAGCTTCTCATCTTAATTTTAAAATCTTTCAAAGCCTCTAATCGTTCATTCAGTATCAGAAAATTATTTTATTTCCATATCACAGGCCTCTGACCTTCCAACTGTTGCCTGCTGACTGAATTTTCAAACACGGGTGCCGATAGTCCATCCTCAGCAATGCAAACACATTTTGCTCTCCACACTTTTGCCCATATTGGAGTCAACAGGAACTATGCCACATCATAAGTCCCAGGCATATGGCAGAATTCCCATCTCTCTTCAGATCAAGCTTGAAAGTACTGCTTAAAGATATGGTTTCCTACAAACAGAATTATTGATCCGTTTACATTAAAGGTGGGGCTAGTTGATCGTTTTAGACCTTTAATTGTTAATTTAGCCATGCTTTAGATTGACACAAGTTGTTCATGAACTTAATTTTTTGTAAAAAATAATCTTCATGTGAAAATTATATTTATTTTTCTAACAATTGCTTATTATAAGATTATGGTACTAATAGTGCATTTAAAAGTAAGTAGCAAACTGATATGTCAAGAAGACTGAAAAAAAATACAACACATCTTAAATACAACAGAATCTCATACTGGGCTTCCACATTCAAAGCATACACTGCCTTTTTTTAACAATTCCACTAACTTGCTTAATGTGGCAAATACTTCCACATACAAGGAAAACATTCTGTCATATTACTGCATTGTTTAATTAGAATACTGTGTCTCCCTGTAAGCTTTTAAAAAGGAAACTGGCAAAATACATTTTCAAGGAACTTACTGGTAGCACAGCACCAAATCTGAGAACATCAACACTAGATTCATAACTTAAGGAATGGAGAACAGTTTGTATTGCTATTGCTATGAAACACAGCTGATTTAGAGTCACCAACCAGTTCTTAGATAATTCTTACACAATAATTGCAATCTGCATTGCTATTGATTAGACTTCATCATTTCAAAATTTATCTAGAATGTAATAAAACCTTCATTGGTAGTCAGTTCTTGGTAAAAATAAAGACTAGAGCCAATTCAAAAATTACAGAAAATCCTATTAGCCTAGACTGTTTATTTTCTATCAAAGCCAATAACACCGTCATCAGCATTACAGCCATTTTGTTGCATTAGTTTCACTGGCAGGTAGGTAGATATTAGAATGTAATGAAGAAGTCTATTAATGGACAATTGCAGCCAATTATCTAGAAAAGCAAAGTGTATAAACGTTAGAAAACAATCATTTTATGATTTCAGCCTATGTCCTTATTTCTGTGACAATTATATCCTTCCTCCATATTCCTTATTTGTACAACCAAAAGATGGCAGTGCTTCATCAACAATTCCTATAAAGCTTAAGTTTATCCTTAGGTCATCACTTACAATATGTGAAAGCTTTAAGAAAATGCACAGTTTTACAAGATTCCCAGGCTTTCTCTGATCAAATTTCAAAGGGAATGATAGGGGTTCCAATTAGTTTTTAAGGTGTTTTGGTTCTCTGACATCTTACAAAGTTTACTTGATTAATAGTCTCTGTCTCACTTATTAAAAAAGATTTTATAGAAAACATAATATAGATCAGTTAAGTCAGTGTCTCCTATTCTAATATTTAACAAACAGGCAATTCTGTGTCTGGCAGTGATGCATCATCATAACTTTATAGTCTTTCCTCATATTACAACCCATACTGAATCCCTAAGCATTTTTAATAGTCACCAAAGACTGAAGTTTAAAACTTTGTATGAACCCAGTGATGTCATTTGTAATTCTTTCCTCTATATTTAAAGCACAGAAGTCAACACTTTTTTTCGTAAAAGCCAAGTCTCCTATATCTTGTTTCTGCCTTCTCTTTTTCCTTGTTTCATTTTCCTCAGGCCACTTTTTCATACAAAAAATTGTGCATTACAGCTCTGTCTCATAAATATTTTTGGCAGATTCTATGCTGGTGTTTCTCAGCATGTCTGCTTCATAAACATGAAAGAGATCTATACTATTTACTATGGCCCTGGATTTGGTTTATTTTTACGATGCTTCTCAGAGATACATTCTATTTCATGTAAAATATCTTTATATTAAAAAAATAATAAATTATTACCAATTATATATACTTCCACACTAATGAATAGCCATGTTAGCATCAACTAAGTTGTTCTATTCTAATTAATTTCTCAGAAAAGAAAAATAAGATTAAAAATTACTTTTGTTCAATAGTGTTTCCAGTTCTGACTGTTTTTTTAAGAATTTAATTCAGCCCGCTACCCTTCATTTCTTCTTCCTTAAAATTAGGATAATGATGTTAATATTTTATAAATAATTTTTAATTATATTGATAACAACAGACACATATCTATAAAAAAGCACACACAAACATAAATACAAATATGCATGAAAGTTTGAGCTACGTATTATGAGTAGTGTTTTATATAGTTCAACCTCAGTACAATCTTTGTTGTGATCTCAGGTCTACATTTTAGAAATTGGATAATCTAGCCTAATATTCATCATCTGTTAATATCCTTAAGAAAGACAGGTATAAACATGGTGTTAATGGACTTCTTATTCCTTAAAGGTGAAGTATAACTTTTTGCAAGTTGTTTTTTTTTTAAAGTGTTAGCCCAGAAATGCTCAATGAACTGCACATCAGAACATTATGCCCCTATTCCCTACTATAAATCCAATTTCTTGAAGAGATACACATCTCACTTTTTTGCTAATATGACTTTATGCATGAGAGGATATGTATAGTGGCTTGAGATATCCATAATGCAGTTTCCAGAAGGTACTAAAATAGTATTTTTGAATAAAAATTACTTTTCTGCCAGCTCACCTGCTAGTTTCTGGCAGCTTACTTGGTTGGCTGTCACATATAGACAAGCAGCTTTTGGTTATTTTGATTGCATACCAATATTTATATTTGCTCATCAGTCTATCTTCACAGCAGAGGTGCCTATTCTGTATGATGCAAACCCCTGGGGTTTTGCCCCTTGTGCTTTCACCAGGTGTTTGTACATGTAATTTCAATTAAACAATACTTGATCTATTCAGGACAAAGTAGCTTGTTCCCAAGAAGAGCTTGTTGCTAGATATTCAGCATCTTTTATATGAACAGTTTCTTCCATCAGATGGTGATAATTTAGGAAAAAAAAAAAGTAGTTTGGGTTGTGCCAAATCTATTCACAGTCTTGTGGGGCGGGGGGTGCATGGGGAATATTTGTAAGGAGCAGGAGATAGCGAAGGAGCAAAAGTGTCTCTGTTTCTTCAACGCCCCCGTACTTAAAATGTTTCAGGCTAATTGAAAAGTTCTTTTTTAGCCTGAGAACATTTCAGTTCATGCTCTTTTTCACCATACATCTGCTATGATTAAGACCAAACCCTAACTGTTCAAGTTAACTTTACTAACTTAAGTGTCTTGTAACGATGCTTCTGACTCAAAAGAGCCTTCTAATTTCAGATGGAATTTTGAATCTAATACTACAGAAATTAAATTCTTCAAGTAATATTTTCTAAATAAATTTTAAAAAAAGATTTTGCGATTTCTGATGTCAGAAGATTCCTCCTATACTAATTGTATTTCCTTCTAAGCCATATGTGTTCGATGACACTTTTTATCTGAGCAGGTCCTTTCTTAAAATCCTCATATTCATCAACTCTAAAGACTTCTCCCAGATTAGGTTAATGTTTAAAAAGTCTAGATATGATCTTTAAGGTCCCTTCCAAACCAAACCATTCTATGATTCTGTAAATCTATATCCGTTAGCACACAATTTACAATCAAAATTAACTTTCTTCCTAATCTCAACAACGGGTATTCTTTAGCTATTTGGATGTCACGTGGACAATGTCACCATTAAGATATTACTTAAACACATATGTAGTCTAAGCAATAAAGCTTTGTAAAGTACATTATGAAACATTACATTGAGATGAAAATTGCTATTTACAAACTGAAGACTGGGTTTGTGTTGAACGTAACACAACAAAATCATAACGATGCACCATATGGTAAAGGTTTGTATTTTTATTTTCTATTTATACAGGCATGCTAGGGCAGCTTCAGAGAAAAATGAAACATATATCATCTTTTTGCTACTCTGTATGTGTACAAATACAGCTTTTTCTCACATTCCCAGTCTCATGCCTCAGCGCATCGCTTCAGTAGATGTAAAGTCGTGATATTTTTATCCAAAAGATCCTGTTTCTTGCTCTCTGCATTCACCATGTCATCATTTCCCGCTTTTCTTCTTCTGTTTCACCAAACCACCTGATTTCAGCCGGCTTCATGGCTTATTCTATCACGTCTTTTCACTTGGTGCTTTTTTCAATATGCCCGTCTCTATTACAGAGAGCTGAATTTTCCAGCAAGCACCTCCACGCTTTTGTGTCTCACATGACAGTGGTAAACTGACACCTTGTGAATAAAAATACTAGTAATAATGAAAATTAATAACAGTATTATTAATATTTATGTCCTTTTGTATGAAAGCACGGACCCCGGTCAGTGATGCAACCAGAATAGTTTATTATAAAAAACAGGCAGCCTATATAGTACTAATGTATCTTCTTTCCCAACCCACACGCCCCTGCAGCCCCCAGCTGCCAGGCGGGTGGAATTCCCCTCAATCAGTCAGGCCACCAGGACTTAGAATGAATACTTCTTAATAAGATACGATGATGCTTTATTTACCTAAACAATCTCTTGCAGAGACATTGGAATACCCTGTGTAGTGGAAATATTTGGCAATGCAAGTGCTAACATACAATCTACATACTGCGAAGGAGAGCTCAGAAGTAGCCAGGCTAATGCTGTGTAAATCCAACTTGGTGTGGTAGAGTTTGTGAGCATAAGACCTGTTCAAGAGTGGCTAAACTATTTCTGGACTTGGGTTGATTCTAGAGAAAATGTAGCTCCTTTAATGCAATGTTACAAATGGGTTACTAAGTCCCCCGCATTCAACCTGGGTGCATTGCATTTAGCCATCTACACCATGACATGTGTATTTCTCCAAATTCAATTACTTGTAAACAAATAACCAAGTGCTGATTCTACACTGACCTTCTGGTTTTAGTGCACTGTAGTGATACAGATTCTTTTTTCCTGCTTCTAGTGTCTGTCTCTTAAGCCTTTAACAGTGGCAGGTTGGGCCCTTTAACCTCTGTGGTTTTGTTGCCTTGTTAAGGGAAATACATTTAATATTGGTTGTAAACTTCAAGAGCAGATGAAGATATAAGTCAATATTACTAAAAATTAGGGAATTTCTATGGCAACAAAGCCCATCAGAACACTATAAATAAAGGAGAGCTAGGCAGGGTAAATCCAGCCTAAAAACATCAAGCCATATCTTTTTTGTGCTCACATCTTTTTGGAGAATCTAAATCAGCTGATTTACAGCTTCATGGAATAACCACATGTTCCTACAAAACTGTGCCATGTTTCCACTGCGTCCCTCTTACTGTCTTCTTTCAAGATCAGATTTTATTGCTATGACATTGATTTGCTTTTTGCTGTTTTCTCTTACTTTTTTTTTTGCTCTCTTTTCCTTTTTTTTTCCTACTACGAGCAAATTAGGATTGATACCCCAGCTGTGAGAATAATCTTTCCCACTGTATAATATTATGATTATAGTCTATGCTCTGAACTATCAATCAGCTCATCAAAAGCATCATAAGCATTAAGTGGAGATGTTTAACATATTTTGGGGAGTTTGTCAGCTTTCCCGGTATATCTATTTTTGAGAAGATGAGAAATTCTAGTCTGAGAACCAGAATAGAAATATTTTGAAATATCCCATTTTGAAAAATTTAATATCAAGGAAGATAAAAAATGAATTGCTATAACTACTAAGCTTAGAAACAAATTTTAATTGAGGATCCTTTTCAATTTATCCTCAGTTTCAATTAATTGAATAGTTTGATTGAAATCCATATTGCTACAAATGGATTTTCTCATTCTCTGTTTGGTCCTTTCCAGAAAAAAAAGAAAAACAGCAAAAAAAGTATTGAATGTTGATAATCTTGGCATCTGGTTTCCTTCAAGATTTGTTTCAAGTTGTTTTCATTCACCTATAGGAGTGACTGAGATGAATCAAAAGTGACTTTCTTAAGGCATTTTCCATATAGCCTCTATGAGAAGTTACCCGTGCTCTCTCACACAGAGGAATTTAAACGTTTCTTTCCACTTAATTCTACCCTACCTATCAGCATCAGCCTTCAGACAGGTGCCATTGCTAAAATGTTTTGTGACCATGACCCAGTTCCTACGGGATGTTCCGGAAATCTGAAAAAACAAAAACATTCTCTTTATTAGCCCATATTTTAAGGAATATCCACACTGAATCAAGCCCAGGTACTGGGAATAGCTTTGGTAAAGATATCTCGTCTCATTACACGTAATGTTTCATGAGGAAGCCTACAGCTTTCAAGTAAGCTAAAGCACTATTATATGACGTAATTTTTAGGATGACTTTCCACAGATAGCATAAAAACTGGTCAGCTTCTTTCCTAAAGTCAGTATTTTAAATCAATGGAGTGATACCAGTAAACACATACTGCACCCAGGAATACAAAAAATTACACATGCACTTTCAAGTACTTCTTCTATGTCCTTTTGGTTATCTATTCAGCCTGTTCTACATATACATTTTTAGAACCTGTTCCAATCCACAACACATCTACTACGACTATTTCTGGTTTAGTAATGCAGATTCTGATATATATATTTTTTTTGCAGTTTTGTGGGATTTTTTCTAACTTCTTTCTATTTAGTTAAGGACATATACGTTTTTAAAAAATTCAAATAGTAATCTTATAGCCATGATTTAAAAGTAAATAAAAGTGAATGTGATATACATTAGATGTAATCATTGATAACCAAAAAAGACGATTCCAAGCATTTAGGATCAGATATTTTTTTTTGGTCAGGGTGAGAGTTTCTATTAAAAAAAACCAACTCCACTAAATATATACTACTTAGCAGTTTTTGGAAATTAAGATTTAAATATAGTTTCTCAGAGCTTGAGAAAAAACAACTTTATGAGTCAGCTTTTAAATTCCTGTAAAGCAGCTTACTCCCATTCAGCTAACTCAAGATCTGATTTTAAAAATACAACATGGAAATATTGCTACTCCTAAACATGATCAGAAAAGCCCAATTATTTTTTTCAGGAATTTTTGTGCTCTTTTCACTTTGTCAAATAGCTGCACTGAAGAAAAACGGTATAAGGCATAGTGACATATGAGAAATTCTAAGTAGCCAGGGATTTACTAATCCTCTTTTAAGAGTACTAAACAACGTGGAAAAAGGGAAAGAAAATGAAGAATAGCATTTTTATGCACATCCAGCTCTGCCTCTCTAGATAGAAGTTTGAAGTGAGGATTGCTTAAACGGGATGGAAGACGCTGATGAAAAGCAGCATGAAATCTAGCCACCATGTGACCAATGCAAAACCACATTACAGAGCTAAAATAGAAAGGCTTAAACTGTAAATATTTCCCAAAACCTAAAAAGTATTTGCCAAAAGTCTTTGTAGCTAGAAGAAGAGCCACTGAGGCATATTAAAATTTAGTCCGCTGTCTTTGATACGTGATCTGTATTATCTGTCTCCAAACATTGGATGATTTGAATGAACAGACCAGTGAGTCCTCTCTAACTTCACAGGTTTCTTTCTGTATCTCCTCATCAATCTACTAACTTTTTTTTTAATTTTCTCCTGGAATTTCCTGCTTAGTGCTTTTGCCCACTTCTTGATGAGTGAATTTTCAAAAAAAAAAAAAAAGCCTAATTTCTCTTATCCTATTCAAAAAAGAGTAGTTAAGTTTAGATGAGAGCTAAATTTAGCTAGATTGATGAACTATGGTTCTCAAGAATGATTCATGTGCATGAGGCCATATTTCTTGACCGACAGAAATCCATGAGCGCTTCTCATCTAATGCAGCGCAGCAGGGTGCAGCGCGGGCCGGCGGCTCCCTGGGAACAGGGGGGGTTTACAAGCATGGGGGCTCCCCCAGCGCGGGCAGGGCAGGGCAGGGCAGGGCAAGCTGGGGGGCAGCCCCAGCCCCAAGACCTGGGCAGCTCCATGGAGATGGGGACAGGCCAAGGTCAGGCCGAGATATTGGCCCACAGGTGGGGGTCATAACAAGACCTGATGAGAGGAAACTGGAATACTGTGTCCAGTTCTGGGCCACCCAGTTCAAGAAAGACAGGGAACTGCTGAAAGAGTCCATCGGAGGGCTACAAAGATGATCAAGGGACTGGAGCACTTCTCTTTTGAGGAAAGGCAGAGAGACCTGGGTCTGTTCAGCCTGGAGAAGAGAAGACTGAGAGGGGATCTCATCAATGCTTATAAATATCTAAAGGGCTGGTGTCAAGAGGATGGGGTCAAGCTCTCCTGACTGGGGCGCAGTGACAGCACGAGGAGCAACAGTCACAAGCTGGAACACAAGAAGTTCAGTCTCAACATGTGGAAAAACTTCTTTACTTCGAGGGTGCCAGCGCACTGGAAGAGGCTGCCCAGGGAGGTAGTGGAGTTTCCCTCTCTGGAGATATTCCAAACCTGCCTGGATGTGTTCCTGTCCAACCTGCTCTGCGTGACCCTGCTTTGGCAGGGGGGTTGGACTAGATGATCTCCAGAGGTCCCTTCCAGCCCCTGCAGTTCTGTGATTCTGTGAGACAAGGGTGAGACACAGCACTGAGATGGCCTAGAAGAGCTGTGGGGATGCGGACGAGCTGAGATTGGGACAGAGGTCAGAATGGGGGTCTTGGTCGTGGCCAGGCCAGGGCAAGGCTGCAGTTACCTCAGGCTGAGACCACGCCTGACAGCATCAGCTTAAATCTACTCCTGAGCTAAAGAGAGGGGAGTCCCAACTGAGCTGTCTTGATGCCTTTTGCCCAGGACAGCCCCTGCCTTGTGTCCAGCCTCTCCCTGAGCCCCAACAGCCAAATGCCCACATGCACTCAGCCCCCTGAAAGCATCATTGCAGAAATTTTCATGGTTTGTAATTGCTACTGCAGGAAAGAGCTGCAACCAGCTCTTACAAATCTCTTCAATTCTTTGATGGCTTCCAGGACACTAAAAAGGAGGGGGAAGGTTATTCCAACCGTGTGCCGTTTACATGGGAGCAATATATGTGTACCTAGATATGCATTTTCAAGTTTCAGCCATGTTTTAGAAAGAAATAAATTACATCAATGTTCCCCTTCTTGCAGCTCTCAATAAGAGTGAAATCTCAGAATGTACAAACTGCCAATGTAAACTCAGATATTGCCATATTTAGCATAAGTATTATCAAAGCTTTATTAGAACAGTTGGTAACTTTAATTCAGGGAGCTAATATACCTTTGACTGGGTAGACAGATACATGGAAGCCACTAAACAATACTTCTATTGGGTTCTGCTTTTGTGTTACCAGTACAAATGCTGGTGAATCGACTTTTACTAACTTGAGGAAAAAGAGGAGCTACTTCTGGTTGAGTGACTTAACTGGATAAAGGTATCTTGTATCAAAAGTGCACAATTCTTCTATCTCAAATTGTGGCTTATCTTTATGAAGCTTTTCACTAGATCAGCTCTTTGGGAAAAGAATGTTTACAGAAAAAAATTATATTTACATATGAATATACTAAATATTTTTATCTGTTTTGCAGGTGTTTTACCAAAAATCTGGTGAAAACAGGAAAGATAGTGAAAGAGATAAGTATATCTTACAGATTATTTACCATTCCAGAATTGAAAAACAAAATTCAAAACACTGATCTTTACATGCTATAAGAGGAGAATGGCTTCCACTCCATGGACTTAGAGAAACATGCCATACAAATATTAAAGGGCACGAATTCTGGCAAGCTGTGTCGGTCTTTCTCACTCATTGTGAATTCCCTAAACCACTAGTAAATTAAAGAAACAAACAAACACATACCAACTTGAGAACAACTCTGGTTTTGTGTGATTTTTTTTTTTTTTTAAGAATTAACTCCATTTTATGTGTTACTTGCTTTTTATGACACCAGCAGCTGAGTCACATGAAATGTAGTCTCCAAACGCTCACTCACCCTAAGCACCTTTTGATTCTACAGTGCAAAAAGATAGCACCTCAAATAAATATATACATTTTTCTGGCATCACAGACAGTCACCACCATTTTTTTGTAATGCTTGCTAATTTCTTTTGCAGCATCAAAGAATTATAAGCAAAATTTCTCTAAGTAGTGTAACACATTATTGCCAATTTTTTCATAACTTAACCTGCAGTATATGACACACTAATCATTGATTTTGTAGAAATAAGGCACCATGTAGAAGATGGTCATGCTGTGTCAATTGTTTAAAAAAAAATCTTGTGATAAGAGATCTTAAATTTCACAGTCACAATATCTTAATAATCATTTCAAGTGCCTCTTATAAAAGCTTTGAAGGCTGACAAATAACTTCTAAATTTAGTGTTCCATCTGTCAGTCTCTTTTGTTCGGCATAGTTATTTGTTCTGTTTTTAAAATGCTAGCCAGTTATAGAAATATTACGTGTCTTCTTTATGGAATAAACCAGCCGAAGAATTTTCGAAGTCAGAGGAGTCTGAAATCTAAAAATTATGCACAGAAAAATTATCCATTGAACTTGATGAGGAATTCAAAGCAGGAGTGGGTGGTGGGGTGGAGATGCAAAGGATGTTGCTCTGTTCTATAAAATAATGATATAAAACCAGAACATAAAGACAAGCTCTTTGTTGAATCAGTCCTTCCTCTCTGTTTAAATTTATCATGTACAATTTTAAGACACTGAGATGCTGTACATTCAGGTTTCCCTAGATACATTCACTACTTGTCACTTGACTGCAATTTTCTCCACTCAGGAAAAAAAAATAAAAATCAATTTTTCTCAGAATTCTAATCATTGGCATTGGCATTTTCCATAAATGGCTACTGCACAGACAAATAGCTGATTCAGCAAGTTTTTTGGTACATATATAGTGCTTCTACACATACAAGAGAGCACACTGCTGCTGGTCTTGTTATTTTCTTAAATACCTCAGAAGTTTTATTTATTTTCAGCTTCTTCAGTGCAAAATACAAAGTCTATTTGCTTTGTTTTATTTGTTTTATTTTAAGAAAAAAACTGAAGGAATCCTTTTTCTTCGTTTAACTTCAGGGAAAAATCGATTCTACATTGTTTTCTGTCTTTAAAATTTACTTTTAATTACAAATCAAGAGAAAACCAAAACTCTAATAATTTGAAATCAGATTTTTAATGTGAAAAGCTAACTCAGGTTCTGGTTATAAATGGTACTTTTGGCAAAGGTCTCTTATCCTTTGTTGGACACCTGAGCCTGGAGCATCCAGCTATTTTTATATAAAGCTATTGGTGACAAAGTAGTGTCTGAAATAGATGTCATAGCAGCAATTGATGAGACAAAATGAGAGAAAATGAATACAGTACTTCATATGATGATTCTTTAATTCACCCTTATGCACATTGCCTCCCGTTTCTTTTTTCTTTTTTTTTTTTTTTTCTTTTTTCTTTTTTTTTAAGGGAGTTTACTGTGTGGGATTCCTAAGTGGCAAAGGTGTTTAAATCTCAAGACAAGGATTTTGTCTTAGCATAATGCATCGATCAACACTGGGATGCTAATATTAGTATCTTGTGTATCTGACAAATGATTCTGCATTCTACTCCAGAGGTGGGGTACCTACAGGTTATGCATTTCAGTGTTTAATTTAAAAAAAAAAAAAAAAAAAAAAAACACTTTTCTTTTGGATTAAGCTTTAACTTCTTGATAAAGCAGAGAGAATTGCAGCCAAGAACTGCAGAAAAACTGTGGTGAATTACTATTATTTTAGATGTTTCTGCTCCAAATGTTCTAATTAAGTGCACTTGTGCCCATCTACATTGGACTGCAAATGTTCAAAGAATGTCAATTAAACAATTCATATGTCCAAGCCACACACACTCTTTAACCACTGACATGTAATAAGGTAAGCAATAACTGCACACCTTATACATATATAAAGAGAGATTTTGTAATGATCATTTTCCCAACATTTTGGTAAGTGTATAATTTAAGAGTTCTGTTTAAATGATGAGATTTTCTTTTGGTGTGTTTGCACAGGGAAGAAGTCAGGAGAGGAGAAGAAAATGTCTCAAAATGATGGTAAAAAGAATATGTCAAGTTAAAATACAGGGCAGATTTTAACCAGCTGTACCTGCATCAACACTTGTTCAAAGTTTTGCAGTTTTTACAGAATGAGTTTTGAATGACAGACATTCTTTCAGGCAATAACATAGTAATAGTCACTAGCAGGAATAATAATTTTTGTAGGTGTATGTATGTATGTATCTGTGTGATCAGATTAAAAAATTATATTTTCTTCAGGTTTTTATGCCTCGTCAATTTGTACTTGGGTTTTGAGTACCAGCAAGCACGCTGTCTAGAAGCTTGTGTCGGTGGTTTTTTGTTTGTTTTTTTTTTTTCAGCTTTATATTTCAAAGGTAGTAAATTGCTCCAGTTTCTCATATTTAGCAAGAGATTATCATAGAAGTTCTCTGTGTAATTTGTCACATAGTTACTTATTATTTACATGCATGCCTGTCATGCCAGGGCTCAGCTCTACATTGAAGATTTACTGTCACTTTGAGCATTTTTTTTTACATGAATCTGAGCTTTCAACCACTCTGAGACCAAAGAAATACATATATACAATATTGAACTACCTTAACCTATATTTCATACTTTGCTACAGTTTTTATAGCATCTGTCTGTCTGTCTGGATTCTTACACTTTAATGAACTATTACTAAAAAACTGAGAACAACTGTCCCCTGAACACTGAACTGAGGGAAGATATAAAAAAGCTCAGCTATTCGGGAGACAACAGGCAGTCAGAAATAGATTAGTGGGCCAACACGGATGTTTTCTGTGCCTGAGTGTGCTGCTGATTTCCATGATCTTTAGCAAGTCACCTTCCTGCTTTCTTGTCTCTCTTCCCTTTTCATCTTTTGTCTACACCGGCTGTAACAACTCCAGGGTAAGGAATGTGTTTTAACTCATATGCAATGTAAACTGGTAGGAATTAGGCTGGTTTGGGGATTTGAGGTTTTTTTCATATGCTTTCCCTTGTCGTTGTTTCTAGAACTAATTAACCATGCCAGTCTAGAAGAAAAGGGGTCTTAGTTCCATGGGGACATAATTTTTGGTAAAGATCGGAGAGGATCACAACCAAGGAATTGTGATCATGATCATAACAGTGGTCTAAATAAGACTAAGCTTTCAGTCAAAACTGGATTTATGACACCTTAAGCGAGCTGCCCATTTATTTGACTGTTGTTCTGTCTCTGTCTTCATTAAAAAGAATGTAAATATCTTTGAAATATCTGGGTTTAATCCCGATGTGAAGTAAGAATTTTTCCACTTTCATTTACAGATATTTGTCAAACAGGAAAATTGATCTCCTGCAGGTTTAGTGCTACATTCTGCCAAAATAATTGCATGAAATCTCCAAATGTTACTGTGGTACAAATAAGTAATGATAATAGCAGCAATAATAATAACAATGAGTTTTATTATTTTTATGCACAGAAACAGGGTAATTCTTCCTTGCCTTTAAGACATGTTTCCAAATTAAGTGATCATTGTAAATGTAAAATTTTCATATATTTACTGCTATAATGCAAGTATATTCAGAAATAATTTCAAGGTCAAATAGAGGCCTATGTCAGCTATCTACAAAAGAATAATCATTTTTCTTTAGATCAACTTCATCCTGATTTTAATCTTGGTTACGACTATTGTAAAGGAAATTTTGTAATTTCAGAGTAATTTTTTCTGGTAAGAGACAGGTTGGATACTGATTAGGAACAGGCAATTGAATATGCGTAAATGAAGAATAAAAAATTCTATCAGGTTTCCAGTGTCAATGGGAAAAAAGTATACTAGAATTTACTTTGTTTGAGCTTACCCTTGAGTGATCCTTCACTCTTCATCTACTCTGAGAATATACTGATGGTGTAGGTTAAGGAACTTTTCCAGACATTCTCTCTTTTCTGTCTTACCAATCAGTTCTTGGGGTGGATAAAAATTTTATTCTCTGAAATTGATGAGGACAGGAATAATTTGGTCACTGAAACTCTTCTTTTTTATTCATGCTTTTCTCTCTCCTTATCTTACTTGTTAGAAGGATTTTGATACAAGATAATGAATCCTTACCTGCTGTGTTATTAATTTTGAATTAGATATTAAAAAACAGTTCTTCTGAAGGAAGAAAAGCATAAAATTCATACTAGTGGATTGCATTAATTCTGATTAGGTATATATATTTAAAAATAGATGGCCTTTATCAGCTCCTGTATTGCTATGATGTACTTATTCACATGTGCTCACATGTAAATATGGCTCCAATTGCTGAAGAAACCTTTAGGTAATAATCTTCCTCTAGCAATTCCCATTAGCTTTTCTGTCTGCTAGCTCTGGATTTCACCAACCTAATGATTCCATTTAATGAACCTTTATTACTGGCTCTTGGCACCATAAACACTTGATACAAATTAGAGTCAATCTAGTGAAAAACAATCCCCAAAGCTAGGGCTAAAATACACAACTTAACATATTCTCCCCTCAACCCTGTTTAGTTTTGGCTACAGAAAGCACTTTTCACTTAGGATCCAGTTCTTCTGCTAACTTTTTTTAAGCCTTTCTCTTTTTAAAGTGGTCATTAATTTATTTAACAAAAAAAACTGTGACTGCAATCTGCATAGTCCACCTTAAAGAAAAGTAGTGGAATTTTTATTAGATAAATTTACAACTTTCATGCAGATATGACTGATAAATGGATTGTCTCTTCAAAAAGAAGCAACTTCAAAAGCTGGAAAGAATAGCAGATGAAAAGAAGGTCATTTCATTTGACTTCTCTCAGCAGAAAAACAACCTGTAATGTTTGCTTCAAGCAGTTCATTACAACTACCTCTGAAACACAGAACAAGAGCATAAATGCACAGATTACCTTGGCTGCTACCCATCCTACCCCAATTAAAACGATGTTTAAAGCTGTTTAAAAAGTGCGAGAGTAAAATTTTATGCTGGGGTAAGCTGGCAGTATTCTCTTTGACTTCAAAGAATGCTGGCTAAGATCACCTGGAAGTACAATTTGCCCCTTAGTAATGTGTGGCAATGGAGATGTGCACAGCAATTGTCTGAGTTAACCCTCAGGGTAATACAGAGAAGCTGTTTGTGACAAGCACTGACATCTCACTCGGACATGTGATACTCAGATGTGCAGAGAATCCCGACCTCCTTCTATAGGTCCAATATCATTCCCATACCTGCTCCCCCTACCTCCAACCTTCCCCCTCAGACTTCTCCCATTCAGTTACAGGATGCCTTCCCCAGTGTATTTCTCTTGCAGCTCTTCAAGGCAGAGACAGTTTTGTCATAAATGAGATGCGCGTCTGCTCCTTGGAAAAGCTCTCAACTGTCTCCCAACTGCTTAATACCATTGAGAGCAGTACACAAATTCCAACTCAATATTTTTAAGGCCATTAAAGTAAATGGGAAAATATGTTAAAGTTTAATTAGATTACTAATTTGTAGCCAAAACAACTGCATTTCACTGGTGGGTCTGGGTTGGTTTTTTTTGTTTTGTTTTGGGTTTGGGTTTTTTTGGAGGGGGTGTTTTGTGTTTAGGTCTGAGTTTTTTGTTAGGTTTTTGGTTTGTGGGGTTTTTTTTTCAAAAATGGGAAATCATTGCTTCTAAAGGACATCGAGAAGATGGGACTTCTGCAGGGCTTGACTCACAGAGTTCGAATGGGGATTTCAATACTATGAAAACTAACTGATTAAATCCACCACCATCCTTAGTAGAAGCTTCCTGTAAAGCCTAACTGACTTTTTGCTTCCATATCAAAAGAGACCTCTTTCTTTTAACCAACCTCAATTAGCTGTTGGTGCTTTCCCTCTATTTAATTCTTCTGACTGGCAGTGCTATGAAGACACAACCGAAAGAAGCAGTATGTTCTTAATTACTATTTCCTCCTGGAGATAGTAGTAGATACTTTACCTTCCCCGGTGTAAACTTCTGCTGACATTTCAGATCTCAAAAACTTGTTGAAGAGTATGTAGGGATACTATGGACCATTAAGCTGACTTAAGACATCCTAGGTTTAACTGTATGCAAATGACTGAAGACAGCAAATTCCCTTTATTTATGAGTGCTCCTAGAATAGGTTTAGCTGAAGAAAATGGAAAAACTTTGAAATGTTTACCAAAATAAATTAATTTCCCCACATAATTCTGTAGTTAATGCATGTTAAGGGTTGGTTTGTTTTTCTTCTCAGAATAAACAGAGTGAAGAGAGGAAAAAATGTTGCCCAGGAGGAAGAATTAGGACTTCAAGTTTATATTTTTATGTTACCAGCCCTGAGCTTCTCTGCTATTTTTTAAGTTAGACCAAGGCATACAAGACTGGGCTGACAGAATCTCATAAATTGTCTTTCATTTAAACTAACAACCATGGTTTATTCTCAGCATACTTAATGTTTTATAATCAAATAATTTTTACAGCTGATGGCCTAAAATGAGTAAGGTACTTGTGGCTACTATACTATTTTCAGCACACAACAATATAATAAAATTATAATTTAAGATTACCTGTAGCAATTACTCCATTACAAATTTTAAAAAAAGAGGTAGTTATTAACAAATTATACACCCCATAAAAAGAAGATACATTATTTTAAAAAATGGCTGCTATGCAGTTCTAAAAAGCTGATAAATCAGGTTTGATTTATGTCATTATTATTCAAAAAATCTGTAAAAACCATAAAGTAATACATATATTATCTAATCCATCAAAAGACAGATATGCATTGCATAAAGTAAACCCACACATTCTAGAAATTTTATGTGGAAAGTTATGCAATGCAGCCACTGCTATAGTGACTTTGATACTTAAAGAAAATCTATGTAATAAAATAGCAAAGCGTTGAAAGAATCTCAAAATACCCCCTGAGTTTAAGTACACTTCTGGGTTTCTCTTGTTACATGCCAGAAATTCATCCTGGTCACTTCTGATTACTCTGAGAGAGTTCTTCTTTCCCTGACTTCTGCGGCTGCAGCTGTCCCCTTGGTCCAGACAGTCTCTTTCTGAGAAACACTTTATTCCCTTTTTTTGACAGCTGACAGTGGCTGAGGAACGCAGTTCTCTCACTGTGTGCATTTGTCAGACTCTTCAGTTAGGAAAACCTTTTTGGAATTTACAAAGTCATCCTCAGCTCAAGACAGCTTAGAGTCTAGTAAAGATAGATGTGTTCATTCACAGCATCCAATACAAACACCTCTGTTTTCTTGTTCTGATAAGGCATGCGGTTGAAGAAATAAAAGTTAAGGAACATTAAGCCAGAATTGTCAGAAGTCTTTCAGTTCCTCAGTCCGTCAGACCACCTTTGTATATTTGACACTGTCATAGCAGGGTTTCTGTCTCTCTGCATTCTTTGTTTCTGAGCTTAACATCTTATGCGAGAACTCTTGTGTCTCAGCCTCTAAGTTTTGTAACTGTTCTGCTTTTCAAGTACTTCAGAGGACTTAGGCAGTTTAAATTCTACTGCACTTGATTCTTTCTTTTTTACTGGAAGATATAGACTGGCCACTCTTTCTAACTGAAGTATGCATGTCTTAATATCTATGGAGCCTGAAATGTCTCTTTTTTTTACTAGATATCAGTTCTTGGACTTGACTGGCCAATTTATGTCTATTTGACTCCAGATGGGGAAAAAACAAAGTCTTTACTGGCTCAGGCACAATTACACATGAACTACAGCCAATCTAACCTGAGTGTGCAGTAATCCTAGGCTTTGCAGCCCTTTGCTAGCTGTGACACTCTCATGATCCTTCGGTGAGATGTTTTGTTTAGCTGTTCTGGCTAAAAACTAATCACTTTGTTTTATAGGACTGTTTTCAAGCAACTCAGTTATCTCTAACCTGCTACACACACGTGCAGAAGTGCTGGCACAAAGGGAGGGACAGAATAATTCCTGGTGAATGGAACAATTAAATGTTGAAGTAGGACCAAGAGAACTCTGATTATGTTTGGTTGAAGATGCTGTGAAAGCATAACCTCATCCTGCATCTGTCAGTGTGAAGCACCTCTTGTACTGCATCTAACCTTCTATCTTAATTTGTACAATTGCTAACATATTTAATAAAAAAGCCGAGTAAAATACATTTTGATTACTAGGAAGCCTCAGTTGATTGAGATTTACACCACCTAATGCTGGCAATGTGCTTGCTGTGACTGATCATTTGCTACCTTTCGTTTAATGGTACTGCATACGGCACAAAGCAGTGTATTTGTAGACAGATCAAAACAAAGCACCTGCGTTACAGAGATTTTATTAGTTAGTTTATAATCTTAATGCAGAATTAATAGACAAAAATGTAATCTGGAATTTTCATCCAAGGACCCAGCCTAACGTTTACTGGCAGTTTTATCTTCTACCAGTTGTGACTAGTTTTAGATGAGTTAGAAATTTAGTCATCAGTCTTGACTGGATCATTCTGAGAAGATAGACTTATCTCCCAAGGGTGTGAGGTCTGAACTGTTAGGGGTGTTGAGACTTCTTCTAAGGATTTTATCTTGCTTGTTTTAACATAATGGTAAAGAAAGAAAAAAAAAAAGAAAAAGAAGTGGGGATTATCCAGGAAAAAAAACCTGTGCAGATCAGTTTAGAATCTAATCAGATTAGAATGTGAAGAACAAGCCTAGTGAGTATAAGCAGAGGTTAAATACTCATCATGAAGGAGGTTTCATGTGTACAGACCAAATATAGTCCGGTGTTGTAACCCACTTGGTCCCAGAGAGGAACCTGATGTATTCTGGCAATAATATTGCTGTGTCCATCATTCTGATATCTGAACAGCTAAAGAGAAAAGTTCAAACCTTCCTGATTCAACAGAAAATTTGACCTACTATGAAGAATCATCTAATATACCTGCCTAACATTAAGATATGATGTCTGTTTAATGGATGGACTAGGAGCTGAGTGGAAAGCTAGAAATATATATACAGTTAAGCACTAGTCACTATGTTAATTGTTTAATTGGTTTTAAGCTTACTCCTAGTGATCATTACACACCTTTACTTTGGTATAAGTTTACTGTAAGTTCCTCCAATTCATATTAAGACTTTTCATGAGCCACTTTATTAGCATCAAGTTTTTATGTGCATTTTATATTTAGATTATGGCATTAATTATTATTTGTAGGATAATGTACTTATCCAAAGCAGCTAAAAGTAATTTCTCCACAAATCTTGTATTTCCCAGGGCCTATATATTTGATATTCACAAGTAGAGTTGTTGTCAAGCATAGAATATTACCTCTCAAGATCAAAGCAACGTTCTGTAAAACACATGATAATGTTCGTTCTTTCAATGAAACACATACTCATCAATGCAAGGTGAGTATTGCAATATCCAGAAAACACATTTTTTGCCCAAAAAGATGAAATAATTTGTCCTTCAAAAGCACTGAATATAAATGATTATATATATACATATTAGTAGTACAGTTTATTCATTTTAACTCATTAATATTAAACTGAAATGGAATCATAGAATGGTTCAGGTTGGAAGGGACCTTAAAGATTATCGAGTTCCAGCCTGAGGCAGGGACACCTCCCACTAGACCAGGCTGCTCAAAAACCCATCCAAACTGGCCTTTAACACCTCCAGGGATGGGGCAGCCACAACTTCTCTGGGCAACCTGGTCCAATGCCTCACCACCTTCACAGGAAAGAATTTCTTCCCAAGATCAAATCTAAATGTCCAACAGGTCCATGTCTTTCTTATATTGGGGCCCCAGAGCTGGATGCAATACTCCAGGTGTGGTCTTATTAGAGTGGAACAGAGGGGCAGAATCACCTCCCTTGACCTGCTGGCCATGTTTCTTTTGATGCAATCCAGGATGCATTTGGCTTTCTGGGTTACCAGCACACATTGCCGGCTCATGTTGAGTTTCTCATCCACCAACACCCCCATGTCCTCCTCAGGGCTGATCTCAATCGATTCTTTGCCCAGCCTGGGTTAGTGCCTGAGACTGGGGAGAATGAGATGTTGAAGTAGCTCAGAAAATATCAACCAGTGCACTGCTTACTACCAGGTAACTTTTTTCCCCTTATGCTGTCATAACTGACAGACTGTATTTTTAACATAAGTAAGAGATACATCTCTGTGTAACAATTTTGTCTACCTTACTGCATAATGTCTGAGTATCCCGAATTTGGAAAGAATCTGAAGTGTTGCAAACAGTCAGTTCGAATAAGACCATGTCATATCTACTTCCCGGTGTGCGTATCTTCTATTTGCACTGTTTCCATAGTTAGCTTATATACTTATTTATTACTATATCTTATTGAAACTGAGCTTAATCAGTAGGGGGAGCTTTAAGACCCATGAGTGGCAACTGTTTTTGTGTTCTGCTACTAAAGGCTTAAAATGCCTGAGGGCTTCAGTGTTAAACATATTGCTCTGCTCAATGAATAGCAGCACAAAGATTTCTACAAATGTGTGTTTGTTTCCAAAGCACTTGTAGGGTGCCTATAATCACCTTGTCCTTTGTAACATTGATTTTTAATATATATGGTTAGCCTGGGATATTTTATAACCCAAATGAAAAGCTCCTGGAAGTAAATATCACAAAAGACTGGAAGTGTATGGTTTATGTATCCAGAAATAGAAAATAATTTGTTTAAATAAACTCAAGCTGAGCACAGTAATTGATGGCTTCTTTACCCCCTGAAGTTCCATGAAATGACTGTGCCTTTATATAGTAATTAAAATGTGCCAACAACTATTTTATTGTCTCCAATGGAATTGTCAAGCATTGTTCCAAATACAAATCAGAGGCAAAGCTGCTAAACATGGTATTATCTGCCATTGTAATTTGTTGGTTTGTATTAAAAAAAGACCAATTGTCACATCATACATATGTGTCTACTAACAATTAAGGATCTGAGACCCTCTGTTCCATTCTCATGTCTTAGGTAAAAGGTAGTTAATTTATTTTTCTTAAATAAAAAAACCCCCTGTTCTATCTTGTTGCTCATCTTTAAACCTACAAGATGCACAAGAACTACCATCTTTGTATCCTTTGGATAATGTTTTATTTATTTAAAAGGTAAATACAAATCTAATTTAAGAGCTTTTCTGGTTCAATCTTTTCTTATTTTGAAAATAAATGTCTATATACCAAAGTATATCATCAAAATGGTGAGGGGAAAAATATATGTTACAGATTAAATTTAGGTATAAATAATTCTGGAAATGTGCACACTAAATACACATGCACTAACCTGATTCAGTTTTTATTTTCATGAAAACACAAGGCTAGAAATGCACAGTGTCTGCACATATCAGCTGTTTCTTTTTCCATGGAGCCTATAACCAACCAAACAACAAACCAGGAAATTAAAAATTGTTTAATGGATTCCTATTTTTCAGCAAATATTATTGCACTAGGAAAAGTTTTACTTTACTTTAAAGCATAAACACATTTATAAGAATTAAATACTTATTTTTAGTGTTTAGTTATTGAAAGCAAAATTTATTTCTCTTCCTGCCAATCATACTGTTCCAAACATAAATCATTGATACCATCAGGTATGTAGAAATATGAAATATCTCTTCCACAGAAAGCACAGTGCAGTTGTTAATAAGCCTAAAAATTACATATGTAAAATTTGCAAACCACCTTAATTCTTAAAACTTTTTTTTTTTAAGTAATCTTAATTACACTGTGTGCCTTCTGCTACTTCTGCAGGACTTCTTTCTCACACAGTGAACATGTTGGAATGTGACCATTGAGGTAGGTAATTTTAGAATATATCCGTGTATTCGTAATCTGTAGAAGTAATGTTGCATCACCACACCATCCTTATTACTTGTAATTTAGAGGATCATGACGCAGTACCCAGTTTAAAGGTTTTACAGGCATCCTCCAGTTCTATTTTCAGTTAAAATATTGTACATCTTGAGTTACTTAAGAGACTCTCAAAATAGATCTCAGAATTTGCCTCCAAGTGATTTGTCATGAGTTTATTTCTGAGATCCCAGAACTCTAAGGATATCTCAGACAGAAGTGGAGTAACTTCAGGGTTTCACTATCCTTTTTTAGTACTTCTCTGTGTTTATCTACAACTTTCACAAGATCTTAGTGTTTTGGTTGTTAGGTTGGGTTTTTTAACCAAATGTCATTGACTGTAACAGGTCACTGACTGCACGTGTAAGAGAGAATGTTCTATTAGACTCCAATAGGCTTAAAGTTAGCAAATCTGACCAAAATCCCAAGCAGGATACAACTACAATAGGATTTCTAATGTTGTGGAACAAGCATGACATGAGCAAAACACATCAGCATGGAAAAAATGCAAAGAAATATAAATATCTCCTTAGAGAATTTAATAATTTTTCTATACAGACACCTAATTAAAATATGAATTATGTTTCCTAGAAATGTAAAGGGAAGATTTTTATTATCAGAAACCTATTGAGTTGGACACAACAGAAAGAAGGATGATCATATGTTAGTGTAGTTTAATCAGACTGCAACTTCATTAACTTTTTTTAATTATATATTTTCAAGCATAACTGACCCACTGTGAGCCAAACTTGTCTTGATAAACATTCCCGGAGGAAAGCTAAGTTCACAATTTGTCTTTAACCCACCCTCCAGCAAACCTCCCACCTGTCCTCACTGAGGCTGAAAACAGAGAAGGGGAGGCTGCCCTCCCAGCTGCGTGTATGACAAACTTCTTGGCTTCTCTTATTCTTTGTTCTCATTCCATTTAACTTGGGGTCTGAAATTCATCTGAAGTATTCAGTAGTAGATGTTCATAAAGTTAAAACAATGTGAAAGCGTAGTCACATCTAGTCTCTCCATCCCACATTGTGTCACTTGTGAGGCAAAGAAAAAGCTTCCCCCATCGATTTGTATCTACAATAGCTTGTGCTAATCAAGAATGATGAAATAAAAGGGAATAATACTGAAAGCAGGCCTAAGTCAGCAACAGAATAAAAGTCTTTTTCACCCTTTAGAATAAAAGAACAAATACACAAAGCAGCAGCAACTCAAGCTGCTTTCCCATCTCTACCTAAACTGATGTATTAGAGCTTCCAAATAGTCTATTTAGGAAAAAGATGTTAAAGAGCTGAATTAAACTGTGACAACTGTCATTTTGTTTAATGCCTTCCTCACATCTGAGATTTTTCACCTTCACTTTGTCCTAGCTCTGAGGCTGCTTGCCAAAGCTGTAAGTCCCAGCTCTCCCATCTCCAATGAGCTGTGTATCTTGGAAGCTGCATTTCTGTGGCCAGAGAGAGCACGCCTAGCACACATGGTATTCTTAGTCCTAAGGCAGAAAAAAAAAAGCCTTTTCCTTTTTTTTGCAATACATTTCAATAAAACACATTGTTAATTTTAAATTAATTTTTTAATTTCATTTCTAGCTGCTACCTTTGTCAGTTTTGTCAAGTTTTCAGAAGGAGCTGAAAAGCAAAGCTCTGTTTCTTAGTGTGTTCCTTTCTTTTCCACAGTTGTTTTTTTTTTTTTTTTATTTGCCATTTTTTTATATCTCTCTGCATTCTGTTTATTTTAAAAGTGTGAAAAAATGTTTAAGAAAGGGCAAAAAAATGCTGGACAGAGAGGCAGATGGAAGACATAGAATGTAAAGAGCAAGGGGAACACAACAGTCAGAGAAGGAGGAGGAGAAGGTGCTCAAGGTGTCCAAGTAGGTATTCCCCCCTGCAGCCCATGAAGAAGACCATGGTAAAGAAAGTTTTGCCCCTGAAGTCCATGGAGGTCTATGCTGGAGCAGATATCCACACTCTGGAGGATCCCACACTGGAGCAGGTTAATGTGGCCTGAAGGAAGCTGCAGCCCATGCAGAAACCGTATGTTCCTTGCAGGAACTGTGGAGGAACCCATGCTGAGGCACTCTGCTCCTGATGGGCTGTGGAAAGAACCCATGCTGGAGCAGTTCTTGAAGAACTGCAGCCCGTGTGAAGAACCCATGTTGGAGCAATTCATGAAGGACTGTATACCATGGGAGGGACCCCATGCTGCAGCAGGGGCAGAGAGTGAGGAGGACGGAGCAGCAGAGATTAATTTTTATGACCTGACTGTAACACCAAATCCCCATCCCCCTGCACCATCTTAGGGGAAGGAGGTAGAAGAGTTGGGAATGAAGTTGAGCCTGGGAAGAAGGCAGGGAGGAAGAAATATGTTTTAGTGTTTGTCTTTGACTTTGTTTCCCACCAACTGTCGTGGTTTAGGCCAAATTGGCCAAAGGACAGCGACAGATGCTCTCCCCCTACCTCTCGCTCCAAGGAGAGGAGGAGGAAGGATAAAGAGACTCATAAGTTTAGCAGGAACTAAGCTACTTTAATGAAATATTAATAATAAAATAAAAAGGAAATAATGAAATAGATACAATATATAAAAAACCATATCGAGCTCCCAGGATTACATCATGAGATGACGTACTCAGTGATGGATGGGAACTGGATTCCACCTCTGGAGTCAGGAAATCACAGATAAGGATAAAAGGCAAAGGAAAACACAGGGTCCTCCTCGGATTTTGGCCATTGAAGGCCTTCCCTTCCTTCCCTCTCTTCCTTCCTTCCTTCCTTCCTTCCTTCCTTCCTTCCTTCCTTCCTTGCTTCCCCTCTACTTCCCTTTCTTCCTTCCAGCCTTCCTTTTTCTTCCTTCCTCTGTCTATCCTTTCTCCGTAGCTTTAATGAAATATTTTAAAGGGCTTTAATGGTGGCTGTTGCTATGGAATAAAGTGGCCACACTGTCTATTCTCAAAATACCATTTTGTAACATTTCTAGCTGTTTAGTATTGTATAACACGCGGCTGAAGTTAGAATCCTGGATGTTGTGTCCTATTTATTTCGTCAAATTTAACAGAACAAGTCTAAAATTAAGCAAAGGATGCATGGCTTAACATCTCATTAAAACAAAAGATAAAATATTTGCTCATTTTGGAAAAATTATCTGAAGCATTTAGAACACTGGAGAATGTAAAGTTTCTGATATTTATGCAGTTATTAAATAGCTCTTTGCCGCCCTCTTTTTTAAAGGAAACCATTTCCTGAACACTTGATTGAATTTATCAGAAATAACTAAACACAGAGAGGCGAAATTGAAAAGATACATCAAAACCTTCTGTTATTGTACTGAGTACAAAATACAGTCAGTAGAAACATAATCATTCTAAAATATAAACTGGAAACAGGAATCAAATCCAGAATGGAGAAGGGAAAACAACAGTCCTTGATTATCTGCATGGTAGATAAAAAAACCAAAGCTGCAGTTAAAGAGAGCTAGAAGATAGGTGCTTCATTACGTTAGTAAAAATTAATTTCTCTAAGCTACATGGCAGAGAGAAACATGTTCTTATGCTGGAACATAGCACTTTCTACATGTTTGTTCTGAAAAGCAATATAGTTGATGCAATGCCATCACAGATGAACTGTGCTGCACGTGGTGCTGGAGTTAGCACAGTTTGTACTGGCTTAAATATAATCGTAATTCTCTGCATTGCACATATTTTATTTTGTTTTTGTTTGTTTGTTTTTTTACAAACCAAGATAATCTATTTCAAGAACAAAGACAGGAGAAAATACAATTGTGTGTGCATGAAAATTTGCAGGTCGGCTATCTGATTGTGAAGCTATAAGCAAGGAAATTCAGATTTATCTGCTTGGAGATAGTAAGTGTAAGGATGTATGGAAAGTATCTATCTTTTGAGCTAGTTCACCTTCCTTTAATTGTGCTATAGAGTTGAGTCCAGGAATACCTATGGATCCATTTAAATTCTATCTCAAGCCTGATTCAGAAAATCATTTTGCTGACCTCCTAAAGCAAAGCAAGGAGTCCTATAATCCCAGGTCCTGAAATTCACCAGAGCCCTTAGGGTCAGTAGGCTGCAGACTACTTTATTTTGGATTAGCACCAATGAATTAGCCTAAGGGGTTCATTGATTTCATATAACTCTCATTTTTGAGCTGTTATAGTTATTTCTGCATTTTTCTCTGTGTTACTCAACTGTTGCCACATTTCTTAAACTTTGGAAATAAAAAAAAAAAAAATGTCTTTCTGTCATCTCCATCTATTTAAAAGATTTCATTAAGCACTTTTATATTATTAGTGAGTAGCCAAAACTCAGAAATAACTATTATGAGGGGTTGACTTTGGCAAGCGGCTGGACACCTTGGCGCATAATGACTTTTTAGGTTACGATTAACCTGACACCACATGTGAAATAGTTACATACTAGGATCAGTAACAAGCAGGAAATACCTTGCTACAACAGAACTAGGATACATTGATGTACAAATTAACACCACAGAGAAACGAAAAATTACATCTCATTTTCTAGGTGTGGCTGACTCCAAGACAAGTCTTGTTTGGAACAGAATTTGAAACATCCTATTTGAAATTAAGCTGTGGAACGAGTCCTGTCTATTGGTCCTTTCACTTGGGAGTAGCAGAAATATCTGCAGGTCAGAATAACTTTTAAATATGCTGTTTAAAAGTTGTCTGGGAACATGTGAGCAGAAAAGCATGATTTATCTGCGTGGTGCTATCAGAGGAGAAAACTGAAGCCATCCCTGTGACACTTCAGTGAAAATGATAGGGCTCTCTTTTGAAGGTCTTCAGTTGTTGTTGCATTAGATATGAATCAATGACAACAACTCTAAATAAGCTTTTGTTCTGCTGATAGAAACTGTGTTGGCCCATTTATCTCACAGAAACCTTTGAAAGTTCATATCACTCCATAGTCCATGTGCACTAGGAAATGTCTTTGCCTACGAAATCAGTCAATGTTTTTTCATAAAGAACAGAATAACTTCATTTGCAGATGAAACTCATACTGAAAGAGAAAGTGGTTTTGCTTTTTGACCTCCCTCCCTTAGTACAAGACAAGACAGCTCTGAATTTAGTCCAGAGACTATAAAACGCCTTTATCATGAGAAAGGAAAATTCTGTTACTTATGGTAAAATATTGATTGAAAAACCTGTATGTGAATGTGAATTGCTTTTTGAGATGCTACTGATTTTGTGAACTAAGGATAATGATGAAGAATCAAGAGACAGGTATTACATTCTGTTTCCCAGGAACAAATAACACAACACATACTATGAAAAATTACTGAGTGCTGCTACTCTCTGACATCATGAACAGTCATGTATGAAAATATGTTTTTACTATCTTGCTAGTAAATTGTATTAAAAAAGTATTGAGGTTTCTCAGTGTGTGGACCACCATCATTATTCTCATGAACCTTTAATCCTACCTACACCAAGAAACAACATGAATATTAAAAAAAAGGAAGAATCATTACCGATCGTAAATTGATAACCCAACATATAAAATGGTAAAACAGCTTCCAGACTGACAGGAGATGCGAAGTTCTTACTGTTCATAAGGACTAGTAGCAGATTAGTCTCCAAGTTGTTTTTCTTTCATGGTACAAGAGAAGTTTTTTTCTATCGTCTCCAGGAAATAGTGGGTGGAAATGAAGGGCACAAGCACAAAAAAGTTAATGAACATCCAAATTATGGTAAAAAATACAAAGAGAAGTTTCAAAGGCTTTTTATGGGTAGGAAAAAAGAAACAATAAGAAATGATGGCAGAATCACTTTCTCAATGCAAATGGCAGAGGCTACAGAAACCTGGTACAAATATGAGTGACCGGAAAGAAAGTTACTGCTCTTTATATCATCAGGGAGTTTATATATATATCCTGCCATGTAGAAGTGTCTCCACTACCATGTAAGTCACACTAGCAGATGTCCTGCTCTAATTGAACTGTAGCACATTTATTAGACATGATTATCTTGAGGAGAGGAGTAAAAAGAAGAAGAGTTATCACAGCCCTGGGAAGATCTGTATGAGATACCGTTCTCCCTGCATGACAGCATGGAGCAGTCACCTAGCAGCTCTCTGGTGCTGCCAGTCAAGGTTAAACCACAACAACTCCCAAATTACTCCATATTACTTTTGAAACAATAAGGGAGAGTTGCATTGGCAAAGCAGAAAACAGCATACATTGGGGAAAAAAATGGGGCTGTAAATAAATCATTATTTGGCTATGGCTAAGTAATAATTACGTTGAGGCAAGTTGAAAAATACTTTTTGTGGCAGCTAATACATTGTAGAATTCTGCACCCTGGAAAGTTAAAATCGAATTACATATCTTATTCACGATTGATCTAAAACGTGTTAAAAATTATTGTAAAAGCACAAGCATAATACGGAGGCTGTGCAGAGCTTTCTTATATAAGTTCATTGATTCTTTTTCAGTTGAATAGTTTATTCAAAGATAAGCTTGCCTGTATCCTCACATTTGTATTCTTTATTATTTAACAACTGTTTTATTATTATTAAGTGTGGATTTGCATTCCTGTATGTATTGCCCCATTTGAAATACTAAGAATAACAAGTAGGAATATGACTGATTTCAAGAACTTGAATCAAGTCCTTCCTTTGTACTTTTTTTCTTTTTTTTGCAATGGTTCAGAAAAAAATTATGCTTCTGCATTAATCTCTTTCCATTTCCTGGAGACAATAAAAGAAACTTTCTTTACACAATTAAACGAAAACAAAGCGATCAAAGAGAACCATCTGATCCTCACCTTCATGAGGAATGAGCTCCCAATAGTTCAATGAGTTCTTCTGTTTTTCAGAGCCGAGAGTTTTCAGTTTAACTGTTTACCAGTCCAATTATCAAAAGGTAAGGACTGTTGATGAAGAAAGATTGGTCATGCTAACTCAAGTGTGTCAAAATGCTGTTCTTACAAACAAAGAATTATTCTGGATTGAATAAAATCTATTCTTTTAATTGTTGAATTTTTGTTTCATGCATTTGTACCCTTCTTTATTATGATAATAAGATCCTTAATAAGATCTGATGTATTGTGGCAAGATAAAATTTTTGCTAATATGAGACAGAATTAACTCTGATCTTACTGTAGGAGGGAACAACAAATCATTATACAGATTTATTTTTCTTCATTCGTTTCAGTGGTTATGTACTCTGCTTCACTGATTATCATATTAGTGTGAAAAGAAATATTTCTATATTAAAAGGTTGATTTTCCACAAACTCATCATGATGCAAGATATCCCAGTTTGTTATGAAATTCTGAAAAGAAAAGCAGCTGCATAGAACGGTTGATATTTTCTAAAAGAGTAAGCAAGGCACTCACATAAAAAATGAATAAGCCATATGTTTTAATCTAAAGGAGAAAAAGGAGTTTGGGACAAGATATATTTAATCTTTTTATCTCCTATAACTTCTTTGTTTCTTTGAACCTGTGAATAAAAAAACCCCTAAATTATTTACAACAGATTCATTAAAATACAAATATAATTTGTATATGATTGGAGAAACTTCAAGAAAGTCCAGATTGCACTTTCCAGTAAAGATATTTGCACACATATATAATGCATGCACTTAGGTGTAGTAGACATTTTTATTAACGCAAGTCATTTTCCCATATATTCAAAAAAGTACAAAATAAGCAAATTTGTCAAAAAGAAAACACTGCACTGGTCTCAAATGTAGAAAAATCACATAATTGATGTGTCTTAGAGGGAGTATTTCGAAACAAGGATTGTGTTATGGTTGTACAGATACATACACACTGCAGTGAAGATTCAGATGGTAACCAGATCCTTCTTCAGTGCAAATACTGCAGTGCAAATTGTCGTAGAAGTGATAGCTAGAGCAGCAGTAATGGATTGGAGCAGAAGCTGTGTGAGGGGAATATTGTAAGTGTTCTTTTGTAGAATTTTATTGTTTAATTAAAAAGTTGAAGATCAAAATTAAAGTTGCACAGTTGTAATGCAAACCAATGCGACTGCTACATCAATGGGAATAATAATCTAATACCCAAAACAATCTATTTTGTTGTTGTGCAAAGTATTACAAATAGAAACACCAAGGCAGGGTATTACAATTTATACTCTCTAATACTGTCTATAGATTCTTAAAAATACAAAGTAATGTTTAAAATATTTGTTATGCAGACAGAAGCATCCACCTTCAGGCAAAAATCAATACTGTGTAAATGAAGTCCAATATGCACCCAGTTCCACATTATTTTCTCCAGCAGCTGTTTCTATAATAACAATCAGAAGATGATAGCATAGGTGCTGTTATAAAGCCTTTTTTTCAAAGCTCTTCCACACGTGACAGATTCTACCGGCAAAAGTACTTTATTAAAAGCTACTTTATGCTAGTAAAGTCTTCTGAATTTTCCTGAGCACCAGGGACGACTGCTACAAAATTTACACTTAGACATCCTCTGTTCATGTTGTACCTAAAAGGTCAAAAGCTCAAGAGAGGAAGGAAGGTTGCTTGTTTGTTTGATTTTAAAGCCAGGAGAGTCAAATCACAGAATGGAAAAGCAGAAACCAGGAACTGTAACAGAAACAGAGAGTGACAATAAGGAAACATTCAGAATGAGATTCCTTGATACCAGAGGGTAATACTGACCCTCCAACCAAGGAAATTGGTTAACCACCCAACCAGGTTGGTTCCCTTCCAACCCAGGAAATTAATTATGTCTCCTCTCTGTTAGCATTAGTGATCATGAGGATGTGCAGGGGATCAGTTCAGTCTAATAATCTTAACTGAAAGCTTCTCCTTTTACCCCAGTTAATTTTATCAAAATTGTCAAACTCCATGATTACCACATGGCTCAATAATTATGAGTTTATGCACAGAAAAGGATATGCAAAAAGCTGGGGCCCTTCTTTAAAAGGATTGATTTAAAACTAATTGTGAAACTGCACCTACAGGAAAGACAAATGATTTTTCTTCACCTGATAGGAAGTTATTAGGTGAAAGTGAGATAGCTAAAAGTCATTCCACCTGTGGTACCCCTTTGAAGTATCATCTTTTCTGATATTTTAAATTACATATTCAGCTCAATAAAAATAATAAAAAATAAAGAGCTGACACTCCTAAGTATTTCTTGGTAGATAGAATTTTTGGTAATGACCGAAATGGATGCTCTGCATATACCAGAGTAATGCAAGAGAAATTAATAAGTGTTCAGGAAGACTGAGTGAAAGAATGAAAGTTGTTGTCAAAAATATCAGAAACTAATAACATTTTGGATTTCAGAAAAGATGGATTGAAAAATGCATATGTGATAAAAAATTCAAAATCATATCATCCTCATGGAGCGTCATTCAAAAAGACAGGGAAACTTTAGCTCTGGGGAATCTGCTATAACTCATATACTTTTGTTGTTGCAATGCTATAAATAAAATTTGCTATATTGTCTGGTTAAGCCAGATCCTTATTGATTCAGTCATAAGGCATTTTAACCAAACATTGCACACTTGTTCCAGTTGTTTGGATAAAACATCAGAGAACAAAGACAACTGAACACAATTTAGGAACATTTTCCATCTGCAGTCTCATCTGTTGTGTATCCATTGCATATCTGAGTTGCCTCAGAAGAAGGAGTGTTCTTCTGATAATGGAACTCAGTCTTTTGCTAAAAGGTGCTGTTTCCAGTGTTCAAAAGTTCTCATTGTGTCTGTCAAACACTTTGTAGGACTATGCCTCAGGTCTACTGAGGGCCTGGTGAACTATCACCAAAAGATGTAATATGCAATTATATATATTAGTAAGTGGTATTTGATCTTCCCACTGTTTAGAAGCCCAGCATCTACTGAACTGTACATGTATTTAAAAAGTTTGTGTTTATTGGCCTCTTAGTGTTGAGGAAACAGCTAACATAAAGTAACAGGAATGCTGATCTAATCTTAGATAGATAGAGCTTTTACATTCCTGTGCTCATTGTAGGAAATATAAATATTGCAAAACATTTTTTTTCCTGATTTTTATACTAGCATTTAAAGAATTTGAAGGAATTTGGAGAGTGACTGCTATCTTCCTTCATCTGGGACAGATGGTAGAGTTTGCTCATAGCTTTAAATAAGAGGTGATACAGATTCATATCTCTACACCAAAGAGGCGTTAAGTTAAAGTGTGCAAGACAACATGAAAATGATTTCTTCTCTATCTTAGGCAACTTAATTCTCCATGAGATTTGAAGCAGGGAAACCATCACATAATTGACTCAGGTTTGAATTTACTGACTTTGTGACTGCTGTGTCAGAGTCAAGCCTGGCAGAATTCAGACACCGAAAAGCAGAAAACATTAGCAACTAGTTTCTCATATCAGACTGTTTTTTTCTCTTGCATGAAGTAATATCTCTTCTGCCTTGATCTACAGAAAATTTAAAGGAAGCTGTTTCACTGTCAGAACAACATTTAAGAGACTGTTGTTGCCAACAACCCTGTTCTAGTTTGTGTTACCAGCTTAAAATACAGAGCTCGTAGAGAGGGCACTCATGTAAGCGCCAGTCTCATCTTGGAGGCAAAGACTTGAGGTGCCAGCAACTCTTAAATAAAACTTACTGAAAACTTAAAAGAAACTTTCCTGTGTGAATCCATCCTTCACCAGTTGGTTAAGCTATGGTAGAATAGAATCATCAAATGGTTTGGTTTGGAAGGGACCTTAAAGATCATCGAGTTCCAAGCCCCTGCCCTGGGCAGGGACACCTCCCACCAGACCAGGTTGCTCAAAGCCCTATCCAGTCTGGCCTCGAACACCTCCAGGGATGGGACAGCCACAGTTTCTCTGGGCAACCTGTTCCAGTTCCACCACCCTCCGAGTGAAAAAGATGGTACTTCCGTTATGTAACAAAATAACAGAGAGAGAATCACAGAGCTGGTTCGATGGAGGAAAAAGCAAAGTAGCTACGAGCACCACTTCCCAAGTCAGAGGAGAGCCTGACTGCTTGGATGATCTTCCTTGTTCAGTCTGTGAGAATGCAGTTGCTAGATTTAGCTTGCAGATATGACTATCGGTGAATACCTCTCTGAAGTTGTAAGGAAGAAAATCTTGGCCAGGCTCTAGCTTCAGCTGACATTTCTAAGGGTCTCTCAACCATCCACACTGGATATTTAAGCTCTGCAGGGTCGGTTTTGATCCCATGGATATCTAGGGAGTGCTGTAGTCCAGGTTAGAACTTGAAGCCTTCTGCACCAGAGGTTTCAGATCAGATGAAACATATGAGCAAACAGTGCTTTTGATACCTCCCAAACTGTATTAGTGGGTTACAATATTGCTAGAATAACTTTATGGAAATATTTGCTGCTGGCTATGTTTATGTGCATGATAAAACATCCAGTATATATTTCTTATACTTATTTCTTCATATTATTTTGCAGTTATGACTGTGAGAGAGGCAAATAAAAATGTTATTTGTACACATACCTGTTGGTGTTGATGTTAAGTAAAAATGTAGAACACTTTAAATCAAATCAATCATTGTTGATACTGTATAGAGAGATTAGCAGTCTGTAGGGAAAGGAATTTCCCTACCCACTACAGATCAAGTTTGGAGATTAAAAAATGGGTAGAAATAAAACAGATTTTGGAGCAAACCGCAAGCACTTGCTCAGACTCATAGTCTCCTTTTTGAAGAAAAGCAACTATAAACCAATAATCATAAAATGGCTATAATGGGCCAGAACAAAGGTCTACTTAGCTCAGGTACTCTGCTTCTAACACTAAGG
Organism: Tringa tobata; assembly: GCA_033628505.1. Taxonomy (NCBI): domain Eukaryota; kingdom Metazoa; phylum Chordata; class Aves; order Charadriiformes; family Scolopacidae; genus Tringa; species Tringa tobata. The sequence goes on from JAHREE010000245.1 coordinate 11,326,632, forward strand.
GTATTAAGTGCTTGCAAAGAGGGTATGAAAGAGAGCAAGCATAGAATATGCCCTCTGCAGTACAGCTTCTCTGCCTATGGCAGTCAACAGTTTAGGGAATCTAACTATATGGTCCAGTATTAGCTCTGTAGGTATGTTAATCTTTATATAAAACTTGTATAAACATTGGATCTTCTAAATTAACAAGATCAGAACAATAGAAAGAAAAATGATATTAATATTATTGAATTTGTTGTGCTCTCTCTTCCTCAATGGTATTGAGAATTCAAACTCATTTACATTAAGCATCTTAATTTAATAAACATACAGAATATGCTATAGCCGGTTCTTTTAAAAATGAAAATGATCTAGTAGAAATAAATCTTTGTTTTTCTGTCTTGAAATCTGCATCATTGTCCTAGTTCTTTAACTTACCATGTATTTTGATGTACTAAGATGGTTATGCAGATCTCTCCATCCTACTATTTGAACACCTCCCACATGAACGAAGCAAATTAAAATTATGATGTTCATTTTACATCAACCTTCTTTCATTATTAGACTTTCTCTTTTTGGCATCAATAATAAAATATTTTGATTGGGGAATGCAATAACAAATTCTCTATAGAGCATACATGTCCAGAATTATAGAACTATAAAACTTTATTATATAATTTAACTTCGATATTTATAATCCTTATGGGAGGAAAACTTATTTTAAACTAAGGTAATGAAATCTTTTTACATATCATTTATGTTCTTGCAACTGTTTTGAGAAATATACTAAATACTGAAAAATACTTATTATAAACTTTTTTTTTTACTTTCTAATAACCACCTTAAATATTCCTCTTTCAGGCTGATATATTCTTTTCTTGCTTTTAGACAAGTTTTTGAATAAAATCTCTTCATTTTGGGGGGATTTTTTAAAATTTATTTTATTAATATATTATTTATTAGTTTCAAGAATATTAGACAAAAAAACCTTTTCTTAAAAAAAATGTGAATGCAGTTAACATTTAAAAGCATAAAATCACTGGGATTATATTCTGCTTTGGAATGTAACATCATGGCATGTGAAGCACAGTTTTTCATTAAATCACCACAAATCAGTAAATGTGTGGTGGTCAACACATAAGTACAAATTCAGAACATGAATGTTTTTAAAAGTTGAATGTGCTTGTTCCACACTCTCTTCACTGAAAATACTTTTTGGCATAAGGCTTTTAAATGTGAAATTATCAAAATTTACTGTCTCAGAGCATTTAGAAATACCATCAAGTTGCTGCACATCAGTTTACGGGCAATAACTGTCGATGTGGGTGTTCTCAGTCTGTCATAACGTCTGCAAGGCTGTTTAGTAGAACACTATTCCTGGTCTGTTTCTGAACACTATTACCAGTCTGGTTTTCTGATTATTCTGATAATTTGATATTTCCGATATTTCTGATATTCTTATTTGACCAGAGTTCTTCTGCTATTCCTGACTTTTGATCAGCTTGAAAACTGATACTCATTCCAGGCTTACAAATATGTTTGACATTTCCAGGTCATTTCCAGTCTTTACTGGTTGAAATATAGTAACATAGTTTGAAAACTGATCTTGGAAACAGCATATGCAAAAATTCTTAGTCATATGCATATGCTATGGGGTGTTGTAGGGAAACCAAATTAATTTCCTTGAAGGCTGGTTTTTCAAAATGCATATTTCATAAACACTGGACACAGACTATGAAAGATCTATCAGCATTCTCACTTTTATTCAAATTCTTTTCTGATTCAGGACAATTTATTCCTGCATAGAAGCATTTGTGGATTACATATAGATAGGTTTTGTTGGGTCAAAACATGCTATTTAGTTAAAGAACACTTAAGGCATGTTTCCTATCAGAAAAGGTATTAAAAACTATCCATCTTATTTATTCAGACTAAGTTACACAAGGAAATGGAAGGATAAAACAATCATTTGAAAGAGATAAAGAGAAAAAAAATCAAAGGGTGCTAAAATACTTAATTTTATATTAAAGAAACAGATTACATTTACTTGTTATTGTAAGAAATCCTGATTCAAATCCATGAATTTGGATTGTCACTCTGCTGTCAGTTTGTTCCACCTCAGAGTTGCCACAAACCCAACAGACTTCACATCCAGCAGATGACAGTATAGAATGCTCCTAAAGGAGTACATCTGAAAGAGGCAGTGGAGAAGGCCTGAATTTCATCTATAGCTTAGAAACAGAAACTTTTGCACTGGCTTCATGCCCCTTCCAAGGAGCTTAAGCTGTGTGGAAAGACTGATCCTTTAGTTCCATGACTCTATAGGCTCTTCCTGAGTCTATAGAAACTTCTGGCTGGAGGACAGGATCTTGCAATTATTTTTAGTAATCATCATTTCCTTGTCAAGAAACTTATCTGAGGGTACATATGCAGGAAGGTTAAATGACAAACTAGAGAAGTTTATAGGGATGTAAGGCACTGTGATTATATGCAGCCATTGTTATGAACTCTAGATGGTTACTTTACATACCTTGATAGATAAACAGCATAAGCACTAACTTCATTAATTCTATACAGTATAATTATCATTAATAATGAGTTAGAATTGTTGTTGGTAAGTTTAGTAAGAACAGCTGTCTCTTTAATTTTATGCGATTTTATATCTACAAATTGTCAAAATAGGATTTTTACTATTAGTGTGCTTTCTTCACTGATTTTGTGAATTATTGAATTGTCAAACTGTCTGTATTATTGCTTTTCTCATTTTTGAAAGTGTTACTTTTGGGTTACTTTTGCACACTGTGATGTTTCCATGTTATTCTAAGTTGCCCTATAATGTCTGAGAAAGAAAAAGCTTTGTGTAGATGACCTGTACAAAGAAAATTCTGGAATGCCTGATTTTTGTTCCTGGTGTTCCTATCTGTTTTTTTAGTGGTCTTGAAGAAACTGCTTTGCTTAAATTCATATTTAAGCAGGCTCTTATCATGTCTGTCTCACAGGAACACTGAAAGCTAATTCATTAATGCCTTTAAGACATTTTAAAATAGAAAAAAAATGCTGATATTTTGATGTCACAAAGTCCTAGCATTTAGAGCAGAACTGTTCATCAAGTTCTAAACAGTACAGGACAGTATTTCTAATGACAAATTTTAAGCCTAACTTTAGCTAACTGTTGCAATAACCATTGTAAAGACCACATTTCTAAGTAATTCAGCTATTATATTAGTCATGTCCTGAAATTATATCCAAGGTTATCAACTTTTGAACTTTTTTAAAAAGTCCACTTAAAATCATTTAGGAATATTATTAGCTTGAGAATATTATGAGTATTAATGGGAGTTCCATCAACAGATTGACAGGAAAAATATTCTTTTATGAGATAGTATTTGTATTATGCTATTTGCCGTAATTTTGCTGTATCTTTACCTTAAGTAATTTCAAATGTTAAAACCATCAAAGGTGAAAATAAATAGGGTTCTAAGCCTAATGTTATTAATGCCAGCATTTTCTGGAGGGCAGGGTGTTAACAAACAAAACATTTTTAATTCATGCCCATTGCATAGCTTCTTTCAGTGCCTTAATTTTTGAAAGCAGGTTTCATAGCTATCTGATGCTGACGCATGTAGCCCTCAGAAGGCTAGTCCAACACTGGATATAATTCTCAGTTTTCTTCCTTTACCTCCTCGGATCCTCTGCTGAGCTGAGGTGGGTCGAGGTTCTCAGATTAAGAGGTCAAACCTCTGAAGTATTAAGGTGAGAGATTCCAGCTCGCTGAATCTTTGTAAGAAAGAGATGACTTGTCTGAAGCAATACAAGATGATTAATGTTTGCCAGCACTGAAAAATGTCTCCGCATCATTTCCTACTGGCTAGCTTAGACAGTTTTTTCTCTTCCTGCAAGTACTGAAAGAGTAGTTCTCTTGGGTTCCCGAGGCCTGTGGTGAGGACAGGATTTCTCTCACTGTGTGTGTGGGTACCTAAGTAACCAGGTGTTTCTTTTGCTGAACTGTTCTATTGATAAAATTGCTTTATTGAGCTAACTCCAAAATACTTGCCTATAGAATGGATAATGTATCTTCTTAAATGGTTATCATGTTTTTTGGCTTATTTGTTTGGGGTGGTTTGTTTGTTGTGGTTTTGTGGGTGTTTTTTTTTTCTGTTCTTTTTTTTTTGCCTTTGGGAAGCTGTTAATTCTCTCCTTGTACATTCTAAGGTTTCCTATTTTCTACAAAGAATTTTAGTATGAAACTTAAAATTAGATAAAGGCAAGTCACACAATTAAAATGAAATAGCATTCTGCTCAGGAAAGACTTTGAGTAGCACAACTTGACTTTAAAGCATTGAATTACATAACAACTCCTTGGGATTCATAGTTCCAATATTATTATTTGCATTTATATTGGAGAAGTGCATAGCAGTCAAAAGTAAGTACAAATTTTCTGTATTTTGCACTTTCTGGATAAACAGCAAGAAGCAGACTGTATCCAAAGAATTTAAAAAGCAAACAAGCAAGACAGAGTAACAGAGATTAATTTTAAAAAGCCTTTTTGTTCCAAGTTTTATGGGCAGAAAAGGGGATATAAGGTGATCTATACTCTAGATCTTTGTTTAAGTACTTTGGTTAGCCTTCAAAGAAGTTTCTTTGCTCCGCTTAGAATCTGCACCTGGGAAACTTGCTTTGAAGGCAAGCAACTACATAATTTTACTCAAAACTGAAAAGGAACAGGCTTTTCTTTTTAAAAACAGCCACAGAAGCTGTTACCAGTATGTAAGAAAATATTACATATAAGGTAATTCTCAAAGAAAGGAATATCTGTGTGTGTACATGACTGTTTTTGAGAGAAAGAATAGCTAGCTCATAATAAAGACACTTAAACAGGAGGATGGACTCCTGTGCTTTAATTCCTGCTAATCGGGAAAGTATATAAATAGTTCTAGTAAGAGAGTTGAATGCCAAGAAATGAATTTAACCATTTCTTGCATAGCATGGATGAAAGGTGCCATCTCCTCCTCTGTATTTTAAACAAAAGTCAGGGTAACCATTGTATTTTTGTGCAGAATAATACACCTCTATACAAACAAAAACTTGTTTAATTTATAAAGATTTTAAGCCAGCAACAGGTTCTCTATGACGGCAAAGTTTTTCAGGATCACAGTCTTGGGATCACAGTCATCTGGGCTGAAGCTAAATTGCTTAATCTTAAGTGTCGAGTGACATTTAAGAAGTCCTTTTTATCTGAGGCATCTAGAAAAGCTATGACACAGGAACTGTGAGATTTCTCAATTGGGGGCCATTTATGTGGTCTTAGAACATCCAAATTGGCTTATTAACACCAGCATTTAGTCACAATTTCCATGCCTAAGATATATATTAGATCCCCAAAATACTTGCACTGTCCTTTGGGTTTTCATTTTCTCTTTTGCCTTGTCCTTAAATCTAAGGCTAAACACAAGTCCTATAGCAAAAGCAGGTGAAAATCAGAATTTCACTTTTGAATGCTGCTCAGAGAGTTAAAGCATAATGCAGTTTTTCCTGCTTTTTATTTTTTTCTTGCTGTGTTGTTGGTTGCATGGGTGCTAGAGAAGTCTCTTTTATTAGGACTGCAAAACTGACCTTGAGATGACACAAGTAAAAGACATATAAAAATAAAAAAGGAAAAGTTTAGTACAAAACTACCATTTATTGCCATTTTACATTTGGGTAAGATAAAAGGAGGCAACCATTGTTCCTTCTGAAATTGTTACAAAATTGTTAATGAAACACCATTTCATAAAAACTGATTTAACGGGTTAACATTGCTATAAATTGCAAATGAATCAAAAAGACTACTGTCTCTGACAGACCAGAGGGGAAAAAAAAACACAAAAAACCCCAACCAACCAAACAAAAAACCTTGAAACCCAATTATTATTAATCTTCACTACTAAATATTGCTTATTTTAATTTTTTCCAGTTTTCAGTGTACATTAACATTATGCAACAGAACATAAAATGCTGATAAATATATATATATAATTAGAGTTCCATCAATGAGAGTCTTGCTTTGTCCAAAGCAAATTATTTCAGTGGACATCAAATATATTGAAAACAAAAATATTAATTTGTCTATAGATTGTTTTTATTAGGTCGGCAGATAATTAATTAAGCACAGATGTCTCACCAAAAGATGAAACGGAATGCATTCAGGGAAGAGGATAAGGAATAATGAGATACTGAAATAGAACACATCAAATGAAGACAATAATGTAAAATTGTACCTAATCATGCTCTGCATTATACAGATGCTCCAGGAGAGTATGTGGACCTTCAAGGCCGGTTGTGCAGTTAGCAGTCAAATCTATAACATTTTCCTCCACAGAATCTCCACAGACTCTAAGGAGAGCCCATTCAGCTGATTTGGGTGAATTTTATGTAGTAGAAGTACAGCATGTGCAGGCTGGAAACACTCAGTTTTCCTAGTGGGTAAGAATTTCCCAGTGACTTCAGAGGGGGAAGTCCCCACAAAGTTTTAAAGACTATTCAGGCACTCATTTCTTCAATTGTGCCACTTTATTTCTTCTGCAGTTGGAAGCCACACACTCGACCAATGCTAATCAGATGATGTCTTTCCCACATAGGGGATGCAACCACCTGATACTCCTTTAGCTCTGAGTCTCCTTCGCAATCCTCCCTGTTGCAGAATTTCATTAAAATCGAGGTAGAACTTAAGTGTAGAAATTAGCTTTCTCAATTAACTTTAATGAATCAGAAATGGATGCAGAATGTTACAGACTGATAAATGGCTATTTTTTTATGTCAGAGAAGTCATAAATTCAGCATACCTCTAGTATCCTTAGGATTAAACGAAGCCTAGCAAAAGATTGTTAGTGAAATGAAGTGGGACAAGGATTCCAAAACAATTATGACCTCCATCAGAGCATATAGTTGTTACAGAGATATTTCTATGAGCACTGACCTAGGAATTGTGGACATTGCATATCGTATCACTAAGGACTGACTGAGACTCTAATTATATACACTGCACCTTTATAATACTGCTAATAGTGCTTCTGATAGACTGTGACCAGAAATACAGTGAGTAGCTGTATATATAATATTAGTCATCACTTTCCTTGCATTTGGGGTTTTTGGTATCAGTTTAGGAGGGAATCTAATTAATTTAGGACTGCAACATTTTTGCATGTCTATTAAAAATTGTTTGTTAATGAAATTTGTACTATAGTGCTAAATACTCATCTTTGTGTCTGTGAAATTTCAAGTATTATTTAAATGTGTAAAGAAATTATATTTAAATGTTGCATTTTAAGTGTTCTATAATTTTTACAATCAAAATCAAAAAATCAAAACATACAGTTCATTTGATGATTAGACAATTGTTTTATTATAATTATTTTAGCATTTTGATCACCTTTTGTTCAAGGAAATTCTGCTATTTCTAGGTTTGAACATATGATTTTCCCTAAAAATAGCAGCAGTAGAAATGCCAGCGATTCTATATGAATAGTACTATTAGTGACTGTTATTACTGCTGTTACTGTACCTGTTCTTACACCACAGACTAGCTGGCTACTTTTGCCAATTGGGTTTGCTTAACAGTCATTCTTTCTCAACCAAAGGCACAAAACGTTGAAAGTCTGTACCTGAAGGTATTTGTGGGAGCTTTACCGATTATAATATGTGAGAGAAAGTAGCACACCAAATGCAGTCTTCAAGATAATGAAGCTGATATTGCAAATACAATTGAGGGTGACAGTTTCATGGGGTTTCTTTTAACTCTTCCATTTTTAAGATCAGGGGTATATGGTCTGTAAACCACCAGGCAATATTAACATTCCATTCTTTGCAACCAAGTAATCCAAGACATGTACTATGTTGGTTAATTTGAAAATATAAATTACCTTATAACACATAATGTGAAGAAATTTCATTTTTTTAAATCCCCTACACATCAAAAAATGTACTAGAATGGGAAAACAGCTGATAATTATTTGGATATAAACAAAAATGTAAATGAAAACAGAAGAAGAACCATATAAAATATGGATATTAAATGACCACAGAGTTAATGTTATTTTGTAAATAATAAATGCAAAATCTGTAAATTTCCATGCCACACTGAAAAGAGTGGGTTTATGGCAAGGTCTACCCCATAGAAATGTGCATACAGTATTTGAAGAAAAATCATCCTATTCTTCAGAATGTTTCCTGTGCTTCCAAATAGTTGTTCAACACATAACTGAGTACAAGAAAGATGTCAAAACTTAAGATGTTTGGAAAGCAAAATGTTCCCTTGCACTGTAAAATGAAATTTCATTCCTCATTTTTGATCCAAACAATGAAAATGTTTTGATTCAGAAAATAATAATAATAATTTCAAAAAGGAGACAGATTTTTCCATTATTAAAAGTAAATAATTCAATATTATTTCCCATTGACTACAAATAAAGGTACTAGGAGTTTTGAATTCAGCTTTTGGCATGTTGGCCACTAAAGGCGGAAAAGGATAAAGAATGCACAAGAAAAACTGTCAGTTAATAAAGCTGGACTTTCTTGCTAGATGAGAGAGGAATGGGAGGAGCAAAAAACAAGGCTAAGAAAAGAAAAAAAATAAAGAGAAAAGAAAGGCAATGCAAGTAGTGGAAGAAATATCCCAGTAGGAAGCCAGACTTGGTTGCATGACTTTGAAACAGGTGTGCACGTGCACTAAGGGCAGAGTTGTTTGGTTTTGTTTTGTTTTATTTTGTGTTTTTTTTATTACTTACAGGTGGGATCATAAAAGAATATTTATTTTTAATTACATTTCCTAGGAAAATGAGACAATGGTCATTTTCTGTGCTTCTAAGAAATGCTCCCATTGTTTTTTTTTCAATCAATTTCAGCCGTATAGGGGGGTAGAGGCCTTAATTAAAGGAAGTTTCTGCATGTTGTGTGACAAAAGAAAGCTGGATGAAGGAAAGATATTGAAATGGGTGATCTTTGGGGACAGAGTTACAGGAACAACTTAGGTCCATTCTGAATCACAGCAGCCAGTTATTATGAGCATATTGGCGAGGGTTTGGCATAATCCAAACTTGAATTATTATATTAGGTAAAAACCAAAACCAAAACAAAATAAAAAACCCAACCAACCAACAAAAAACCCCCAAAACCCTCCCCAAAAATCTGTGTTTTCTCAAATTCATGGAACAAATGCAATTTTACTATTGCTCATCAAGCTTTCATGTTCTTTGTTTTTATTCAGACATTCATCTGAATTGACTTCTTTCTTCATGTCTTCATGTCTTCATGGCACAGGTTTGTGCGATGCTTCAGTGCTTAAGAGACCAAAGTGTGGACATATCCCAGTGTTAAAAGGATATGGATTAATTGAATCGTAGTATGTAATTCAATGATCTTTAAGGTCCTTTCCAACTCTAACCGTTCTATGATTCTATGAACTCACTGCCACCTTCTCCCCTTTTTACCTATGGGAGAGGAGGAAAATAGGTGAGGCAAAAACCACTGAGGACCCATTGCACCCCTTCCCTTTCCTTACATAAAAAAGTACATTATCTGCTTTAGTACATTAATATATTTAGTACATATTTAGCTTTTGTATATTATCCACTATAGTTGCCTCATAGAGCTGAGGATGTTGCTGTGAGAGAATCATGGGCAGAGGTTTCCAGAGAACATATGCAGAGCTCGATGCTGCTGGCTTGTTCATACAACAGGAAGACAGGGAAAGCTGGATTATTTTCAGTGGGGAAGCAGTGAGAGCAGTGATGCAATGTTGATTTTATGTGAATACTACAAAAGAAATTATAGATAGCTGCTGAGGTCTACTTTAATGTCTTCAGCTTCAGACTTTACGTAGTTTAAGGTGCAGATTCAGCAGAGCTAGAAGGGGATAGAATGACTCAATTTTATTCCATTGTTCCTTTGTCCCATTTTGTTAATAATGTGGGTTCACAGCTGGGCAGGCCCAGGCCTAGTTTCAAGTTTTCTGACTCAGGTAAGTCACACAAAGAAATGCCACTCACTTCTGTCACATCAGTGACCTCAGAATCAAAGCAGCCAAAGTAGCCTCATGATCAAGCTCACTAAACGAAGAAAATTTAGGCAACATGGCTGGACAAACCTATACATAAAGTGGTTTTAAATGAAATTGTTTCAAAGTGAACAAAATAAATGAGTTGAAATAAGATGCTCTGCTACATTTTTAATGGATTCTGTTCTGTTTCTAAACTTTACATCATTTTTCACATTTTCTTTTGACAGATGGAATTCTCATTAAATATTTTGATAGAGATGAAACTGAATTTCTGAGAGAAAAAGCAGTTCATCAGAAATAGTTATTCCCAATGGTTATGACAATTTGTTCCTAGTAGTTTTCAAGGTATTTTACAATCATCATTACATATTTAAATATACTAGTGTTATAGTCTGAAAATTCATTAACAGCAGTAGTATAATTCAGTGTACACAAACAATAAATCTAGTTCTCATGTGCCTTGAATTTATGAATTATACAGTCCAATAAATATTGTAGAAAGACACTTCACACTGGCTTAATAGTGGCTCAAAAGCTGGTGTACAGGGTTGGCAAAGTTCCCCTGAGAAACCAATCTATTACCAGTTGCTGATTGCTGGATCTGGAAAGTAATGTTACTGGTATATAATGCTGATTACTTGGAAGTAATTGATTACAGATTACTTTTTCTTTGCTCAGTACAGCTGTTATCATGCTGGCTACTATGACTAAGTACAATGATATTGCACACAATCAAGACAGGAGTGGTAAGATTGCCAAGAAAAGTAACAGAGAGTAATTAGAGTTACGTTTTCACTTGAAAAGTGCACAGATAACATCTTAGAACAGCTTTTTCTTTTTTTCTTTTTTTTTTTTTTTTAAATCATTTCACTTACTTTCTCTATTCTGTCAATGCTCCTGCAAGTAGTAGTCTGCCTTCTTCATCTCTGCTATTCTGGTGCTTTGGAAGGATTGCTATTATAGAACTGAGTAACTTAGGTACCCTATTAGACAAGCATATCCCATATATTCTTTTTTTTTTTTTTTTTGACCTGCCCTAACTTTTATGGTCATTTCAGTTATTTTTATCTTTCAGGACTACCATATTTATCATTTCCCCAGGACTGGGTCTAGCCATATTGAAGAAGGGAGATGTGTGAAATGACACAGTGCCGCTTCTCCCCTCTGAAATGAGGTGGAACATGTGACACTCTACACAGCACTGATTAGGAGACCACAGCATCCTGAATCATGCCCACTGATTATGTCTTCCATATCCCTTCAATCTCAGCTTTTGTCTCCCTAACATGCCTTAGTAGATGTCTGTATAACCATGTGATCACTGAGCTGAAAAAGCATTTTTGTGGGTAGATCTTGTGCTAAATGAACAAAAGATGGCCTGATCCTATTTTATGTGAATTATCATGATAAGTTATGAATAAAGATTGTCCTTGCTAAATCCTTATTCTGATGAAATTTCTCACAGAAAAAGACAAGTCAGATAGCCCAAGGACATGTCAATTCTATTGATTTTGGCTCACTGATTTCCAAATGCTTGGTTTCTATCACGCATAGAAATCTCTTTGCATGTCAATGCTAATGTATCACATAAAGAGAAAAGATAACAAAATAAGACTGAAATGAACAGACGAAACTAGGTAGCTTCCCTCAGCATAAGATGGGTCTACATTATATATACTACTACAGATATATAGACTCAGAGAAGAATCTACTTGAAGCTTTGTTTAGACTTAAAGAAAGCTCAAAGATTCTTTTTTTCCTGATTCTCTTCAACTGCATCAGTTCACCAGGACCTCTGTCTAGCTTTCATTCTTATTCCAGAACTGTATCAGAAGTGTTTCTTTCAAAAGAACCAATAATCCTATGCCGGAAAAGCTATACAGAACAAGGATTCCAGCCTCATCACCCTGATGTATCTCTCTCTCTTCTGTATCTCCAGCAAGGAACCTGCCCACACTCAGTATATTCACTAGGAGTCTAACATAAGGCATATAAATCTGACTCATATCCTACCTGGCTGGTGAAAAGTATATTATATAGTGTATTATATAATAGTATATTTATACTACTAACTTTGACCTTAATGTAGAATATATTTCCAGAATAATTTAGATAACTTTCTTAAAGTGATTCTGTGAAATCTTTTTCACAGATTTTCTGTGAAAAGGAACACAATTTAACTGCTTATATTTCAACTTACCAAATGAGGTAAAATGAGGTTCCTACTAGTAACAGCAGCTAACTTTAGAAAATAGGAAACACAGAAAAAAAAATAAGGTAAAAGTGTTCTGAATATGATGCTTTAGTATTTCTAAGTAGAGGAAATGGAGAAGTTCATTTTTACTTTTCAGTTTTCTAAAAAGCCATCTAATTAACATACAGTAACTAATAGTTTTTCAGTACATTACAAGCTGGCAATATCCTCTTTCCCTGGTGTTTCATGTATTTGTTTATTTTTGCCAAGTGAATTCTTTTAAAAGACATTTATTTAAAATGAGTCAGGAACTGTGTAAATAAATTCAGCTTTGGCACGTGGATAATGTATCCTTTTTAACAAAGAAAGTACTTGAAAATAAGCTTTTATTGCATCTTGCCATTGATGCAGAGGAGGCTTGCTTCTTTAATTGGCTTATTCCTTTTAATATATGCTCATTTAGCTGGACTACACTTTCCTTCAGTGCATTATAAAGCATACATGGTAATAGAAGTTGGCAAGATAGCATAAACATATTTTTCTTAATGTTAACTATGAATTGGTGGCAAATTCATGCAGTAGAACTTTTTCTTGTGACTTCATCCTAGATAGTGCTATATAAAGAAATGTCTGTGAATGTGTTCTTTGCTTTGCATTTCATTCTGCATGATAGATTCAGTGGAGGCTTACTACATGGTGTGTTAAAAAAAAAAAAACCACCTAAATGTCAATAACAATAGTTTACCATAGAAAAGCAATGTGCAGATTGTACAGATAATACAGACATAACAGGTAGAGGGTTTGAACACAGATAATGGTTAATAGTTTTGACATTGTTTTCATTAATCACTGATAGCAAAAGCAGTTCCTTGCTGTAGTGACACATACAAAGATAGGTAAATGTTATGAGAATCATTGCATTTAGGAATAAAATTTTAGTAAAAGGTAGTCAAAGTTAATATATGATACTACACCATGCATTAAGGTATTAAGCAACTGAAATTCAAAAAACAATGTCCGTGATTTTAAATACCTGATTGATTAGAATCAATAGTACCTTTTCAGAAAAGTACTTCAGGAAGGGGAAAGAAGCAGTATAACAAGAAATAATAATTTTGTGGAGCTAAAGCAGAGATGACTAAAGATATGGCTAATGGCTGGGCCAGTGACAACCAAAATGTGGGAGCCTGGAACAAAAAGGAGATGATAACTTCTCCAACTGACACTATAGCCACTGTTCTTCAGGAATTTCAAGGCAGAGCTATAAAATGTATTTTTTTTCATCTGTGCAAAGATTCTGTTGCCTTTGATGAACCTGTGAATCTCATGTGTTGAGTGTTGCAACTGATTATATGTATCACATAGGAAATTAGAGTTTGTTGGGATGGGAGTCTTTAGAAGACTGATAAACCAGTTTTAATCTTTAAAATAAAACTTAACTAGACTGGCATTCATTAATGACACACTACATGCTTATAGGTCTTACATTTTATTTATCATTACCACTACTTATTCCAAAGAGTCAGTCCATAGTAATCACATCCTATATCAGCTGTGAGAATGCAACAGTATGCACAGCTAAAGGTTACAGCCCTTTATAAATCTTAGCTCTCAAGGTTGTCAGCCTTCAGAGCTTGATAAGACGAGCTGGAAATGCAGTGGTTGCTGGGGTTTTTTCCTATCCCACCAGCTTCTCAAATTTGGTATCTCTTCCTTTTGTAAGACAATTGAGTTTCTAGAGAATTGGGAGCCCTTAGCCTCCCCTCCCTCTGGACTATGGACTCTGCAACGCTGAGGCAGGATTATTTTCCCAGGCCACAGCATGTGCCTTCTCCTGCCGCTCTGCCCTTTTTTGACTTTGCTCAGCTGTTGCTCCTTTTCTAAAAGGTGATGGGCGATGAGTGAATTGTTTATCATTCTGGGGCCTCTGCTTTCAACTTGTGCTCATATTTTCAAGGCCTTTGTTGTTATCCCATGATAAAATTGTACATCATAAGAAGAGGCAGCAGACACCAAGCTCTGGTTCACACAGCAAGTTCTTGTAACTAATTGTTAACGAGCCTAATAGGCCTTGACTAGGGCCTTGCACAAATGGTACAGTTAACATGAATCCTCTGTCCCTCAATAAGAATGGATATTCTATTTTTACTGTAGCACTGTGTACAAAAATGCTTCTACAATAATGATATACTAGTGTGCTTAATGTTTAAATTCAAAATAAGCTGGCATTAAAGTCTACTTAAGGCAATTCTGCTTTTACAGATGCATAAGGCCTCTGGTTTAGTGGCATACATTTAATCTTTCCAAATACCATCCATTTAGTACTGGCAATGCCTATGGCAGTTTCTTAGGAAGCACAATGTAAGTTCTTTGTTAGGATACATTTTACTATCAGAAGATCTTTGGATACACAGCTGTGATTAAAAGCGTCCGTTCTGCAGCCAGCTAACCCAGCTTGTTTTGGCCAGGGAATTCCATGAGCCCTTGAAATTTCATGTAATACTCATGCCTCAAATTGCACTGACAGAACAGCTAGAGATCTAGGTCCTGCATAAACCACATGAGTGTTTAAACAATGGTCAGATTAGTCTATTTAATGTCCCGATCCGTGAGGAGTGCAAACTTACTGTTATGTTGATACATTCCTGCTTGAAATCATGGACCTAACATCTTAACTGTTCATATTGAATATGTATTAGTTCAAATGTATAATCTGTTCTGGAATAAACTGAACAGTATAACCTGCTTAATATCTTACTCCACGGGTGTGTTATTATGATTTCCATGAAATATGGGCAGGAAATGTATCAACTAGTTGTGTTTTAACAAGTCTTTGATAAATGGAGTATTATATGATACCATGTTATTCACAGGATCTGTTTACATACAAAGTTATATCATGTGTTCCAACCACAACCAAAAGTCACCAAACCTGTTACGATAAGGAAAATGACTATCCTGTTTCTTATGGAAGAAAATGTTTAGTTGGATCACTATGCAGTACATCCAAACAATGAACATCTAACATGAATCTGTCTAGCAAAAGACTGCATATTATCAAAGGAGACATTTACTTCCACTACTGCCTTTGACCATAATTTGAAAGAAAGAAATCATTCTTTCCTCTCAGAATTATGTCAGTATTCTAATTCTTGCTAACAACAGTAGAACAGTAGAAAACGTTCCAGAAGCAAATGTCATACAGAAATGCAGTAAAATAATGAAAGCACTTTGTAAAATGTATCACCACAGGAAGAAGGAAATAGCTTTTATGTTTATAGTGTTTATGTATTTCTGCTTGCATCTAGTCTCCAGTAATATATTTCTCCAAAGCCTCAGTTTATGTGGTCTGCTTTTTCACTTGGTGACAAACTACATGCTTTCTCAGAGTCCTGTCTTACAGACATTTGACATCAGTAGGAGACCACGTAACAGCAATCTGAATAGTTTGTTACAAAATATGGTCTCTTTCCCATGGAGGAAAGAAATGCATTTCTTTTAGCTGTAGTTTACTAATTTCCATTTATTTTCTGCATTTACTTTCACAGATTACAGGTATTACTGATTAATACTCAAGGGTGAATAAAGTCCATATACAGCCATAAAAATAATAAGATAAAAAATCTAACAGTTTAGAATTTCTTTCTGAGACTTCAAAGCAATTTGAGATTTCTCTCATGCTTGTGGTTGTTCCCTCATGTTGTCATTATGTGCAGCTGACAAACTTTGGAGAGAAATTCAAGACATGAAATGACATATTAAATGATAATATTACAATAATTCTTAGTAGATTATTGAGAAGTTGAATTAATGAAACTTCTCTTCTTAAATATTGATACCTCAGAACTGATCTCTTACTCTGGTCCTTTAAAATCTACTAAATGATGAGTCCATTCACAGTTTTCTCCTGTGGAGGGATGCCGTGATCAAGCTCACCCCCTGCTCTGGGTTATTCTGCAGCATAAACATAGCAAATAAACTTTTTCTCCTCTAATGTGGCCATCTATTGTAAAACACACATATGACAATAGAGTATTCTTGAAATCTCCTCTGTCCATTAGGATAAAAGTTATTTAACAAGCTGATTTATTATCTTACATTCCATCAGGACTATGTCAACATAGATTGAACTCAATGTAGTTATGTCATTTTGGGAGCAGCTAAGGGTATGTCTTGGTCTTCCATAGTATACTGCATTCAATATTGTGCAAACACACCATGTGATATATAAATACAGTGAGTATTTCAAACTAAAAGTGGAGGTTTCATTATAGTATGCTCACAAAAACTGGTTATGTGGTAGGCTATGCTGATCTAATGTCATATTATTACTGAACAAAGCAGCCTTTTTCTTCATTGTATCCCTCTACTTTTCCTGTTCCCTTATAACTGCCATTTATCTTGTAATAAAGCCAGAACACAACAGATTTCTTCCATGAACTAGTTTAAACTAATAGCTTTCGTCTCTCTGTACCACCAGAATGAATAGCATTCTTCTGAGTCAATGAGTTACCTGGTAGGGGTACAAAGAAGAGAAGGAAAACGTAGTGTCAGAACAAGGGCAAGAGGGAGGATCAAGACTTCTTCTTTGATAGGAGACTGGCTCAACCATCCTTGTCACTTCAGCCTCAAGTTGAAAGCTCAAATGTCATCTTTAACTTACTCTGTCCTCTTTAATAAAGAAAAAGAACCCGACTACATTCTCATTTAGTGAGTTTTTATTTACACTTGCACATTAAAATAATCCTATACAAGCTGGTATCCAAAACTGACTTGAAACACTCTCACAATTGAATCAGAAGATGCTATTTTGCATATTCCACTGAATCAGTATCGGGATATTCTATTACTCATCTGCCACAGTGTTTTGGGTTATGACACAGAAGGTACTATTTAAAAATGACCCACATATTTTGGGTATTTGAGGTGTCTTATTACAGATTAGGCTAAATTTCATATCCAATTTAATGTCTCTGACTATATGGGCATCTTAATTAACAATTGTGAAGTAAAACATGTTTAGTTTGGAGAAGAGAAGGCTGAGGGGAGACCTCATTGCTCTCTACAACTACCTGAAAGGAGGTTGTAGAGAGGTGGGTGTTGGCCTCTTCTCCCAAGGGAATAATGACAGGACCAGAGGAAATCATCTAAAGTTGGGGCAGGGGAGGTTTAGATTAGATATTAGGAAGAATTACTTTACTGAGAGGGTGGTCAGACACTGGAACAGCCTGGTGGAGTCACCATCCCTGGAGGTATTTAAGAAACGTGTAGACGTGGCACTTCAGGGCATGCTCTAGTGCCTGAGATTGTTGGGTTGTGTCTGTTTGTGGGGGAATGTGGTGTGGTTTGGTTTTTTGTGGGTTTTGTTGTTGTTGTTGTTGTTTGTTTTGGTTTTGGGTTTTTTTTTTTTGTGGTTGGACTCAATGCTCTCAAAAGTCCCTTCCAACCATGAAGATTCTGTGATTCTGTGAAAACGAGTAAATATTCCATAGGTCTAGGTTGAAAAATGTGGTCCCATGGTCTAATGCCTATGTTATTCACAGCGAGGAATGACTAAATCCTTCACTACTAGCTGTTACTGTTTTCTTTTTCTGCTCAATTTTTCAGATTTGTTCTGAAGATGCTAACTGCAGATGATGAGGATGATGGGTTTCATGAAGCACTTTCTGTGTGAGGAGAGACAAAGTAGAATGAGGAAAAGTCAGCTGAAAGGAAAAATCATGAATAGATGGAAAGGAACCATTTTTTGTGAAACCATAAATGAATGCAGACAGTTTAGATTAATTTTAATCTGATGAGTATTACACTCTTTTTTATTCTTCTCTGGGAAAATTTATGACGAAGAAGTAGAGTTGCATTGATATGTTTCAGTCTGTGTTTATATACATAATTGTGTACAGTTTTCAATTAAAACACCAAAGCTAATAAATCTGATTTCTGGATTACTAGAAAGGAAAACTGCAGCTATACCAAAGGCAACTGAAAATGCAGAATTAGAAATTGATTCAGGTCTTCCTATGAACCAACCACAAGACTATTTTTTCCTAAGTTTCTTTTGATTTACAAATCTGAAACAATTTTTTTTTTTCTTGCTTAAAACAAAAATAAACAAAACAATTCCAAATCTTCCAGTCAAACACTTTGACTTGGGAGAGAGAAGCATTTGCTGTCACAGAATTTGCCACTTGTCATTGTCCCACCATCTTCTCCCTCACATTTACAGGTACTCTGGTGATTTGAAAAATGGGCAACATTTTGTACTTTCACAATGAGCCTACCACATTAAGTACTCCTTAACAGTTATAAAATGTAATTTTAATGTGTAATCCAAAGTATTTCAGTTGTAAAGCAGTTAAAATATCTTGTATGATCTCATCAACCTGTGGTTTAGTGATCGATTGGTAAGCTCTTGATTAGCAGCTATTGAAGTTTTTAAAAGTCTATCACTTCCCAGAAGTCTTTGCCTGGCTTTCCAGGTCCTTGAAGACAAATGAGCATCTCAGACTAATCAAAAGCAATAAATCATTGGGCTTTTTGCTGATTGGGAATCATGTCTTCTACTTTTCAGGTTGGTTGTCAGCTAATATCCTACTGAAACATCTGATGTCTCTCAAGGGGGTTTCTATAAAAAGTGTTGAAGAAAAAAATTGGTCTGCTGAGGAAAAAAAAAAAGAAAATAAATTGGTGGTTAGAAATCAGTAAGAGAATCATATTTTGTGCTTACGTGTATCTATGCCCAAATTAGACTAATTTTACATTGTTTGCTAATACTAATTAATTGAATTACAGCTACTAATTTAAATGAAAATTATTTATTTTACATTAAAATAGATTTCAGGCTTTTATACGGCCAGACACTATGTAATCTACTGCAGTGAATGCAAGTTAAAGCCCTAGACGTAACCATATTCCAGTATTTAAATATGTATGAAAGATTAGGTACAGCTTTTAAGGATTTCCTGGTATTACTTAAATTCCAGACAGCGTCTGACTGCTGAGTTTTTCACATACAATAAACCTATCGTATTGATAGACAAACAAAAGTAGCATGTTACAAAACAGGTGTTAATCTGTAGCAGAAGATATGGATGAGCTAGATATGCTTTGCTATTAATGAATAATGCATTTTTAAATGATGGCTTTCAAATGTCTACTATTTGAAATATGTCAAGGAAATTTTAAGATGTAAAAGCAAATCTTTGGAAAGCAGCTGATTAATAGTTCAGGTTTCTATAAGGCACATGAGTATAAATAATAAGCATTCTTATTTCTACATACTGAAAAGTATAGAGGACTGAGTTTTCATAGACTATCTGTTTAGATCTGTACTGCTCAGATGCTGAATCCTGTGTCATATAATGCAGCGTAAAATTCATTGACCTGTGACCTTCTCCCACTCACCTCTCTCTTAAATACAGTGATGTTCACCTCTGGCTGAAAGAAAGGGGGGGGGCACATAATATCCTAAAACAAAGGTGTAATTTGAAGGTTGAAAACATTTTTAATACAGACAAGGCCAGCTTACATTGTATTAAATGAATTAATGAGCGTGAAGATAAGCAGGAAAAATAATTACAGAATATTTTAATGTTTTATTTTAGCTGTTACATAGATATAGTTTATCTATTACATAAATGAAATCGTGAGTCACATTAGCGTCCACGACCCTCTTGTCTTGATTTTTCACCCCTCTTATGCATCTCCACTCACTTTTTACCTAAATTGAAAGAATCCAAACCATGAAATAATCGAATGGACACACCACAACATCCAGTGAACAACAGGAGGGAAATTATAAACCTGAATGACGTATTTGTTTCTCCTCAAAACCCAAAATCTTCAGAGCTGTACTTATAACACTAAATCATCTTTGAGGATTTACATCAGACTTGTTCACATCAAGATGTTATAAAATTTAAGTTTTCACTGGCTAAAATTTTTCTACAGCTGCTTCATAGGATTTTATTCTTTGGCATAGTTCAATTCATAACTTTGTTTGTCTTGAGTGAAAATATGGAAGATTCATCAAAAATTGATACAAATACTTGGAAGAAAAGAAGACCTCTACCTTAAGAAATTCTATGGAAAACTAGTTAAATATCTAATCATATTAATCTTGTCAATGTTTTATTTTTCTTTCATTTATTACTGTTTTATTTTTACTATGATGATTATTGTGAGTATTGATTATGATACGTATAATTAAAAAAGAATTGGTTTCTTTGTTGTCTGTATTCAGTATTCATTTTCTGGTCTCGCCTGAAGTCAAGAATTTGATAGACTGTTTTTCATTCTAATTTCACGTGGGCATGGTCACAGACATTCTCTCTCTCTGCTGTCACTTGCACCATTTTGTATTCTGAGTAATGGAAATAGGTTATCCTTCTTTGACCCGTTAACATCAAAGACTTTATATTTCTTATCTAGTGTAAGGTATCTTTAGGTTGGCTGCTATTTATGCTGGTATTTTTAAACTGCATGTAACTCTGTTACTGCATGTTCTACCTATGAGATACTGTTTGTCTCCATACATTTTGTGTTTTCATATATCTTATCATTTGTTTATTTAGATTTTTTTAAAGACCCGCAACATTTCAGAGGACTCATTCAGGGTTATAATAAAACAGGCAAAAAAGCCTTGAAGTTCTAAACAAGTTTTCGTCTTTAGAGACACAATTTCTTTCATGTAAATTTGTTCAGTTAATAGCAGGCAGTGGTCACAAAGGACCACTGAAAATCTGGAAACCTTTTCCCAGTATATGAATAGAAAGAAGGTGTCATAAGAAGAGATCCAAAAAGCCAGGAGAATGTTACATACTTTAATAAATTTACTGACCTGCATGTGTTTCCTTTATTATAAAACAGGTAGTTTTCACTGAAAAACAAGTTTAGATATAGCTTTTATTTTCCTAATATGTCTGAAAGATTGTATTTTATTCATCAAACTGCTGTTTTACCTATTTATAGTTGAATTCCAATTTCCTTTTTGTGTCCAAAACAATGACTAGAATTGAACCATCATTTAGGTATAATTTAAATCTTCATTTCTTACTTGTGAACAAAATAGAAGTTCAGAAGTATTTGCATAAATGCATATTAAGTTACATAATTGCTAAAAAAACAGGTTTGAAGCATAAAGTTGGTCACAACATATGTCAGCTTGTGGGAAAGAGCATTTCTTTGGGAAATACCGAAATTACAAAGCAAAACATCAGAATTTATTATTTAAATCAAAATTCACTTCTTCCTTAAGTCAATCCACTCCACAGAGACCTTCAGAGAAATAAAAAAAATCCTGCCCAATAAGCTGGTGCAACCAGTAGCTTTAGGATCAGAAGTGACTTCCATGCGTTTCTATTCATAAACAAATAAAAGATCAGTAAAGCTTTCTGTAGGGAATTTATTTTAAGGGACAACGGAGGAAAGAAAGTGATTTTGTGGGTTTTTTGTTTCCTTTTTTATTACCCTGAGCAGATATTTTAGTGACATTGGGCACAGGAGGAATTGTAAAGATTTCTAGGACATAACATAGGACTGCAGCAGTTGTGAAGTAATTTACCATATGAAAGTATAAAGACACACAATAAGTTAAAAGTATTCGGTCTCTTTACAAGATAATGTACAGGATGCTATCCAAGACAAGCTTAAATTATGTGTAGTTAAAGATTATACACAATTTTTTCTATGTATATGTCCTTCTACCAATCATATTAAAAGAAAGCCATAACACACACACAAGTGCCGTTGATAATATCTGACTTTTAAACTTTTTCACTGTCTTAATTTTTGTCCTTTAAACCGATGGTCCGAAAGCAAACCACTTAGAATTTTTCAAGAAAAAAAAATATGAAAACATTTATTTGGTATACTTTTCCCCCCACCATTTTTCGTAAGTATATAAATATATAAGTATTTTCCTGTATGCAACTACTAGTTTATTAAAAAATATATAATTTATTAAACAACCTCTACACACAATGTAATATACTGTTAAAAATTTGGTCTCAAAGTTTTGGTTATATCTTGTACGTATATATATTTAAATACACTTTAAATTTTAATTTCTTTGAGTACAGAACAAACTTTTATGTAAGCACACAAGTTTTGTTTTTTTTTAAATAAAAAAAAACTTTTTTTTTTTTCCTTGGGGGACTTGGAGAAGTGGACTATCAGAACATAACTCCTTAGTAAGTTTGTAATATCATAGCTAGTAATGTGCCTTTAGGTGCCTTTAGTCAATAAATGATACTACCTTTAAAACTCCTGTCCATAATAAATGCATCCGCATGCACGTGTTTATGTATATGCTAATAAATGTATATATAGTAGTACTTATGATATTCTGGAAAAAGTGGGTTTGGTCTTTGAAGAACATGCATCTAAATAGCAGCACAAATTTGGAGTGCATGTGAACTTTACAGCAATGCTCTCCATCCAATTCCTCGTCCAGATTATCAAAACAAATTACTCACAGATTTACTTAAAAGGTCTCATGGATATAATTTTCAGCTTTTCTATTGCTCTATAGAGTTCTTTAATAAAGAGATAATATAATAATAATAATATGTAATCTGAGTGATTAAGGCATGTATGATTTGAGCTTTAGTTAACAATCACATCTTTGTTAAGGTCCATTAGACGCTTTTCCCCTCTACTACCACCCAAAGAAAATTAAATTTGAATCACACCAAAATGCACACTTAAATTTTTGCCACCCTACAAAGTATTGAGGCAATTAGTCACCAGCTTGCTTTATTGCATCTTTCTTCTTCTCAGAGTCCTTAATATTCACGATATACTCATTGTCCTTAAATCTACTGTGATCTTAAAGGTCTTTTCCGACCTAATTGATTCTATGATTCTATTTGCCTGTTCCTTTTGTAATCGAGAGGTGTCTTGCTCAGCCAGAACTGTTGCAAGAAGCCAACTTGTTGAAAACATAAAATATTCTTCATTCTTTGTCTGACAGGTTTTCATGCTATTGAGTCATTTATCTGATCTAATATTAGTTTAGATGTTCAAGGCTTCTTATACAAGCCTATACAAGGTAGGCTACAACTAATTTTAGTGAGAACTGAGTTTTGATCAAGTCAGATTTACTCTGGCTTGAATAGTTTCATCCAATTAATTTTCAGAGACAAAACTTCCTATTAACATTAGAACAAGTAATTCCACCAAATGTGATGCAGTAGATCTTGATTTCTGCATTGATTATAATAGCAAAACCTGGCTTCCTTCTGGGTTTCCTCTAAAGTCTCTCTTAGATATAGATGGCAGGTATTTTAAATTGTATGATTTAATCTTAGAATGAACTGGTAACACCAGTTTTGTCCTTTCTATGTGAGGATACAGGATGTCTGAATCTGGTACCCTAATACAAAGTGCAGAGTTCAATGTACCTTTTTCAGATCAGTTTACAAATGAAAAATTGTGCAGATATGCGAAAATTATTCTGAACTTTTAATAGCATCCTTCTGAAGAAGTGAATTTTAAAAGTTGGGGTTTTTTTTTCTTTTTTTCTTTGGTAAGGTGCATGTGGATTCACAGTAGCTATACCTGGGGCTCTATAATGACTAATGCTGTCCTTAAAAGAAATCTATAACCATACATTTTATAGTTCAATAACTCTCTTGATTGCAGGGTAAGTGACACAGGGATAGAATTAGCAACATAACACACCCTCTAACTGCTAACTCAGTGCTATTGACGTTAGCTTTTATTAATAGCAAATATTTTTTCAGAGGCTTTATTTATGGCCTTATTTATTGACTACAAAACCCAAGACATCTCTGTTACTCTGAAGTTTTCCCATCTCTCAGCCACCTGTGCATATACCCTATAAGGTGCTTTACCTTTATGAATGGATACTGCCTGATGGCACTTTGAGCTGCATGAGATGCTAAGCTTTGTCACATTGTAGCTGCCTCTTTTGAGTTTGAGTTTCACTGAATAAAATCAAGATGGAATCACCACTTTTCACACAATTTTCAAGTGAACAGAAAGTTCCAAAATCACACCATATATGTGATGACGTCACACTGTACTTCTCTTACAAATATCTACTCTGCTGTTGGGATGAAACAAAGCCAGAATACAGACCTCAGGAGCAAAGCTAAATCTGCAATAACTGATTGTTGGGCAACTTTCACCAAAACCCGATTTTCTTAAAGGCTGTTAGGTTATATTTATATTTCAGGGCAATCCTCAATAACTTCTACTTGACATTTCAACACTATTTAGAGTGAAAATAGGCTTTCTTCACTTGCATATCTCTACAAAGGAGGATAACAATACCTTCTAGAGTTAATGACAATTTTTATAAGCATATCTGTTAGCATGTGGGCAGTACTTAATTAGGAAAAGGCATCATGACAGTGCGTAAACAATTATACTGTTTACATCCCCCTGCCCCTTCACAGCTCACACACGCTCACGTGATTTCATATAAATAAGGGAAATAGTCCTAGCTTATTTCACTCCTTTATTTTTAGACGCATAATAAGTGAGTGTTGAGCAAAACAGCAGCAAAAGCTTTTGAATTGTGTGGAAATCGTTTATCATTCACACCAAGTAGTCAAAACAAGGTTTGGTTACCATTTGTTGGCTTGTTCCATAATCTGTCTCTATCACCAGGCATGTAGATTTATTAAAAGAAACAGTAAGTAAAGCAAACATCCGTGAATCATAGTATAGTACCACGTGGTGTTTAGGAGCTGTCCCAGTTATATTCATCAAAACACAGATCTTGACAGTTCCAATGAAGTTACCCCGGGAGAGCGGTTCCCTCTAAATGAAGACCTATCACATTTTTTACGCCATATGGCAAGTTAATATTAAATCCTGGAGCAGCTCTTAAAGACTTCCTTTGTTCACCCCATTTCAACTCATATTTCAGGAATATCTTTGGTAGGTTCCTTCTTAGTTCTTCAGTCCAGTAGTTTAAATCCTTTTAGCAAGTTATGTGAAAATTACTGCCTGGTCAGTAGAAACTTTTAAATGTCAAGCCTCCCACTCCATCACCATCTAGATCTACTTAAAAATATTCCTTTTCATAGCAATAACTTGTTTCAAAAAAAAGCTGTTCTTCGCAGCTATAAAAAAAGGACTTGTAAAGGCAAAAAAGGCAACCTTCTCGAACAGTTATCATATATCGAAAAAAGATGCATCTGTGGTACTGTTTTACATATCAATATAGACCACTGCAGAGCAGAAAACACCTTGTTTTCTGTGTGCTCACAGAATGAATCGAGCTGATTGCATCTTATACAGTACTTAAGTTTTAATTATTTGATATCTTGCTGGGCTACTCTAACTGCTTTGAGAAAAAAATATATATAGTAACCATCATCCTCACACATTAATGATGGTTCTATAATAGTAAATTTGTTCATAACGTTAATTATAGAATAAGTGATTTAAAAATGATGGAAAGAATTCCTTTCTACATGAACACAAAAATTTTAGCATATTTAATATCTCAGTTCATTTTAAGTCCCCATGTGAATAACATCCACAAAGCTAGTTGTTATTATTAGTATGATGATAATATTTTTCTGTGATATCTTTCAAAACAATTAGGTATAGTTATTGTTCAAATGTTTTTAGAATTTAGAGGGAAAACTACTAGTAAAATTAAGTGGGGAGAAAACTGCTTTTAATATTTTCATATTTCTAATTAAAACATTTAATGGTGTTCAGATTAGTTTATTTGCTAATTTATTTGTGTGTGTGTGCGTTGCAGTCTTTGGGCTATCTAGGAGCTGTTGCACTGTTGGTTTTTTTTCTCAAGAATAAGTGATATAGCCAGGATCTAGACCTCTTACAGTCTGTCTTTCCTGCATTTTTCTGCACTGTTTCTCTTTTTTACCTCAAGAACAATTTGTTGAAAGATAAAAATAATCCTTTGGTGCAGAGATTGCAGCCAAGCTGTTCACTTCGATATGTGAGTAGTACTAGACAACAGACTGATGCACAGACTCCACCTTGCTCATCATCCTTCTCATCCCACCAGTCTAGAGTTGCTGGTTACAGAGATGGAAGTGCCCTCAGCCTGAATGTCCTATGGACATTAACTTCAGAAGTGACGTGGGAGATTAATTCCTTTGTACTGTGGTGGGAAAGTGTACCCAGATCTTCTTTGGCATTTGCCGAAGCATTAGCCATTCTGCAAAAGCAGAACAGAATCGCTACTGGTTTTATTTGGCCTGCTTTCCTAAGGAAAAAAACCAATAAGGTTCAACTACTGGTAGTGAGACCCATGCACTCGCATGCACAGCATGACTGGAAATTTTCTAAAGGGATAAAGATCTCAAATGAGAATGTTGTTGCCTTATGCCTGAGTTAGTACCCACCTAGGACTGAGCTTAAAGATCTTGGAGCAGGATCCCTTCTAAGAAAATACATCAACTATTTGTTAGCTATCTGCCTAAGACATAATTTAGGAGTTGTTGTCATTAAAAATTAGTTGTCATTATTAGACTTCCTTCTTAAGTCCTTCTCTGACTGAAGATCAAATTGAACAAAATTCAACCAAAATCTCTTAACTATTTTTAAATTAATTACAAGACCCTTTAATCACATTTGAAGCCTTTATCACTAAAAGATATTCTATTTCTGTACACATGTCTATATGTTTGTGTCAAAAGACAAAAAATATTTTGTGTAAAAATAAAAATGCCCTGTAATTAATAATTTGTCCCTGCGTATTTTATCTTGTTTCAGCATCCATCACAAACACCCTCTTTATTGATGGCAATACTGTGATCTCTGTATGTCACACACCTTGATTTGGTTTTTGTTTCTCCCAAATCAAGTGAAGGACAAAATTTACCAGCTTGCATCTCCAAGTGTCCAATGTTCCATAAAGCTCTAGTCTTTATTTTTATTCTGTGTCCCTTTTATTATGTGGGAGGTTTTGGTTGGTTGGTTGGTTAGTGTTGTTTGGGGTTCTTTTTCCAATGATTTTATTTACTTTCTTAGAATATTATGTGTAATATCACCTTTCAGTGATGTGAAGGGGTACACGAAGATTCTTTTCCACATGACTTCCAGAACTGCTTCAGTTTATTATATTGTTTCTTTGTTTGCAGTGCTCATTCCCTGAAAAAAACAGGTAACATTTAAAATTGAAATAAAAAAGGGAACTTAAATCAAAACTATTCGACACTCAATTATATTTTGTGAACTTTTCTGAACACAGTTCTGTCCAGTTCATAATAAAGCTTGTTGTATAAAATTCACCATCTTACATTGTTTCTAATTTGCTAAGAACAACTCTGCCCAAATCTGTGTATGCATTAGTTTCTGGTCAGCTATTTCATAGCACAGTCTAATTTTTCACTGAGCTGCACATTTCTCATGCTATGCTAACGTGTATTACTTAAAACACATGCTCTGTAAGTCAAGCAGACGGTTTGAGGCAGGGTAGCCAAAAATCCATAAAGCCTAAGAAGGCTTCTGTTTCTTTTTTGTTAGTTGGTGGAGACGTTGTTATTTTATTGATCACAACAATTGGGTTATGACAATGCCCATCTTGCCATTTTATTTTTAAAAACTGGATCTCCTGTACAGGTCCTTAGACTTTAAATTGGTTTATGGCAAAACGAACTTTCAGAAGGATCTGGATTATTTTTTTCCCTTTCTCAAACGTTTCCTTTGCTGCCTTGTCCTGCACAATGATGTCATCAAAATACTGCAGGTGTTAAGGAACCTCACCCTGTTCCAGTGCAGCCTGTATCAGTCTGTGGCAAATGGTATGGCTGTTTCCACTCCTCGTGCAGTCGATTCTAGGTGTACTGGATACCACACCAAGTGGTCTGCACTCAGTGGCCAAAAGGGGTCCACCCAGGAAAATCATGGCTCCAGTTTCTATTTGATGGTTCCCCAGAGAGAGGAGAAGGAGTGATCTTATTTCTAACGCTAATTAAGGGACTTCTGGTTTGCAGTTACAAGAACTGAGTCATAAATACTCTGACCTTTTTGGTGCCCCACATTGGGCACTGAGACAGTTTCGAGCCCTGCTGGGTAGCTCAGCACCACACAGCTGCTTGCTCAGGCATCCCCAGGGGGATGGGGAAAGAGAATTGGAATGGTAAAAGAGAGAAAACTTGTGAGTTGAGATAAAGTGGCTTTAACAGTTAAAGCAAAAGCTGCATGTGCAAGCAAAACAAATCAAGGAAGTCATTCACTATTTCCTATCAACAGGCGGGTGTTTATTCCAGGAAAGCAGGACTCCATCATGCATAACTGTTGCTTGGGAAGAGAAATACCATAACTCGTTTATGTCCCCCCCCTTCCTCCTTCTGCCTCCAGGTTTTATTGCTCAGCATGAGATTACATGCTGTGGAATATCCATTTGGTTGTTTGGGGTCAGCTGTCCTGGCTTTGTCCCCTCCCAATGCCTTCTGCACCCCCAGGCTACTCACCGGTGGGTCAGTGTGTGAAGCAGAGAAGGTTTTGATGCTGTGCAAATGCTGTTCAGCAAGAGTTAAAGCACTGGTGTGTTATCAACTCTCTTTTGGTCTCAAATCCAAAAAATAGTCCCATACAAGCTACTATGAAGAAATTTAACTCTATCCCAGCCAAAACCAAGACAGTAGCCAACCACTATTTTTCCTTTCAATACATTTCATATTTTATCATGTAATTTTTTGTTGCCTGGAGACCAGTGATTTACCATGGTGTCTTTTCTTTCCTTATTATCCAAAGCTTTCTTCCTCAATAATATATCATTCTTACATACATTTATAGAGGAAATTTCATTCAGCACCGTTGCGGAATATCCACCACAGTGCACCATGGATGACTCAAGAAGAAACATACAGATTTACACAAATTTGTATTAGTAGAATATACAGAACACAATATTGATATTATATTACTAGTAACTTTATTCCTTCAGCATCTACTGAGAAATAGTTGATGAAGTACAAGCTTCAGTGGAAAAGGCTCTCCTGAAAAATGGCTTAGCATTGATATTTGACTATTTAATAGGTGATTCAGAATTTGCAACCAATATATAATGGTTCTTTGTCTATTACTAGTAGGCATAACTACATTTTCTTGGCTGCAGTTTGAGTTCTGTGTTTTGCTCATGTACAAATATTTTGTTTTAAAATATTTTTTGGTATTTCTTCTCTAACTACAGAACAGCAGTATTAAAGCAGAGTGGTTAAGAGTGTGGATTGCTTCACTGCCTTAAAACTAGCTTGTTGGCATTAATCAGAAAGTACTATATGATCCATTAGCTGTGAAAGGCTTTAAATAATTGATTTGCAGCATGGGGGATTAACATGGAATCTCATTAACCAGGAAAGTTTGCTATAGTTTTCATTTAAGTAGAACTTACACTTTGGAAATTGCTTGATAGGGAGAAAAATCTACAGCTGCCTCAACAGAAACTCATTACTGTTAATATTACAAAAACTCTGTCGTATTATGTACCTATGATTTTTTTTTAAGTGAACATAACTGGCATCATAACAAACCTATGAAGCACCCTGGACATATATAATCTCATCAAAATATTTGGTTGAGGCCTATAATTATTATTTCTTTCTCTTTTTTTTTTTTTTTGGGGGGGGGGGATGGCACTAAAGGTTATGTAGGTTAGATAGGTTTTCCTGTAAAGATCACTAATTTTAAAACCCATGTTGAGGTTAAGCCACGTGGATTAAAATGCTCTGAGGCCCTGGATATTTTACTAACAAATGAGAGAGAGAAGGGGTTGGAGGGAATGCAGTGAAGAGCATTGTTCCTCCCTTAGACAGCAAGGCCTTTCTTCTTAATAGCAGCTTTCTGACCATTACAGGGCAGTTTCCTGAGGAGAAGAAATCAATTGCTCAGATGCTGCGAATATTCTAGAGGTTTCTTCTTCTATTCAGGTGTAACATCAGTGACCTGGAAGAGAGTTAGTTAAGTAGATTTTTCTATACCTATAGTTGAGCCATAGCAGAGACATTCTAGAAACTAATTACCCTGATCCTTTCACAGACCTGGTTTTATCATTAAATAAATGTATGTGATATCAAAATTATTAAGCAAAAGCGCTAATACTATGTTACAACATCCTTCCAGGGCAAACTGGAAGAGCAAAGATACCTTTTTTTTCAGAAAGACTAATATTGTTACAACAAATAATTTATCAATTTCAATTTTTCAATATCTTCTATGAAAGGATTACAAAAGGTACCAAATATGTCAGATCAGTTTCAGTCCAACCTTCCTTTTTGTTTCTGATATCTGACATTATTAGATCCCTTATATGTGCAATGTTACTCCATCACCTTTACATTTTACTATGTCCTTTATTTATTCTTTAAACTTTAATTCAGGAGTAATCTGCTAGGGGTTTTTTAGCTCCTCTGAATCAAGTTGCAGTCAAGAATGAACTAACTCTTCCATTAAAATGATTTTTTTTTTTTTTTTCACTTAAATGATGGATGGTCACAGTTTTTCTCTGTGTGTGTGAGAGAGAGAGTTTGTTTTGCATTTGCCCAGGTGTATATTGATTTAATGGTGTATTTGGCCTCTAAATTTAAATTCTTTTCTCTGTCTGTTTCTATTACCTCATCCATTCCCTCTGTTTTAGCTACCTTATTTTTTTCCATCTGTTTCTGTAATATTTTTGATTTTCTGGTATAGATTGACAGCATCTTATACTGAAATATATGCTTTTAAATGCTTCCTTCAGCTCCCTGTTTAAAAAAAAATCTCCTCAAACGTTGTGCACTTTTGGTGCCAGCAGACTAGTAAAACTTTGATTTGAGACACAGACAATCCTCTGGTTGTTAGATAAAACACTATAAATCCTTAGTGGACAGTAAATTTTAAAATCTGTTCCAAATACCACCTTCTAAATCACTCAATAAAACTCTAAAGTTGCTTATGCCTACCTACTTCTGCATAAGAAGCCAGAAACTTTTTAGAAAAGTACTATGAGAATTTTTAATTTCTATGTTTTCTCTGTTAATCTAATTGTATGATCTTAAATGATGGGATTCAATCCTAATTTGATGATCCGAGTGCTGGACTTGGTTACACATTTACTTCAATAAATAGGTTCAGAACTTGTTTTATTAATTACTCTTTGGGCTTAATACCTTAACATAGCCTTGACGCTTTAGTATTATTTGCAGAGCAATGGTATCATTATGCTGTTATGCTGTTCTATTGTGACATCATAGTATGATTTTAGAATTTTTCTTTTGTGATTATGATTCTTTTCTACCCTTTTATTTCTAATACATTGTATAAAGAAGAAAGGGAAAAAAGGGAAGTTGGAAGGGACATACAGAACACACTTGCTATGAAAAAATTAAGGCACAGAAAGGGTATATATGAATGAGGGGGCATAGGAAAAAGGCACCCGGATAGTGGTGAAGGGTAGGGGAAAGAAGCATTGGAAGGTATTTGTAAAGTGAAGTGGTTTTAGCTCTGAAAACTTAATAATTCTCCCCTGTCATTTCTTTTTCCTAATATCTTAGCTATCTCAGACACTGAACATGCAACCAATAAACAGAACTCTGTTTAATCTGTCTTGGGGTAAGGAAGAAATGTTATTAATGTTGATCCTTCTATAGAAGTGTTACATTTCACTTCTGTTATTGAAGCCACCACTGCCCAAAACAAGGTAAATGCCATGTGCCCTTGTATGTTCAAATATACTATTTTAATTGTTTAATAATACCTAATGAAACCACAGCTCATAATAATACAGCTAAGTCACTTGTGCAAGTTCCAAAGTAATTGATGTGAAAGGAGAGTCACCCTACTCATCTTATTATATAACATCATAAAAACCAGTGAATTTAAAGTAGCTATTGACTGAGTTTCAGGCAGAAAAATTGATTGCCAAAATGCATGCAAATTACATTTCCTCCCTGGCACAAACTCACAAACTGTGAGTCTGCCTAAAAGTTAACTACTACAGTGAAACAAAGCCATTATCGGGTTACACGCTTTCTGTATTATGCTTACACACATTCCTTACAGATATACCTGAAGTGCTAAGATAGAGGTTAACTCAATATAGAACAATGTCAGCTTCTTCATTCTCCACTTTTCGACTAACATACAAATCCCACATATTATTCAATTCAAACTGGCATTTTCTATAACACTGCCCTTCTCTGTTCTCTCTTCTTTTTCTCCCAAATTTTCACTTTGAAAAACTAAACATAAACTTTGAAAATAAGATAAACTTTTTTAATGAGACTTTGATTTCCATTAATAGTAATAAAAAAATATAAGAGAAAAAAACCTTGATTTTTTTTTTTTTTTACCTAGAAGTGTCAACAGCCATGGTAATGAGAAAATAACACAGGGATAAACCCCTTCATTATATGAGCTGCTTAGCCCTCCTCCCCAGATATCAGCTGGGAAACAGGAGCATCCAGAGAAACTTAGATCTCAAAAAAATACATTTCAGTCACAATTTTAAGATACAAAATTTTACTTAATATTATAATCACCTAGTAAAACAAGGAATAGTCAGAGAATGAAATTAAGAAAAAAGGTTATCGTGTTATGCAAATATGGAATTTTAGATTATGGGAAAAATAAAGGAAGGAAAAAACCCTCCTGTGTCTGAATTAATATTTTACTTCAAAGAATACTACTAAGTAGTTGGTCTGTTAGGAACAAAATTGCACTTATCTAACTTAAGCTGAGAAACAGTATTTAAAACAAAAATTATGGAAACCCTAAGATGAACAGAAGTTCTTTACTAGAATCAATTTTATTTTTTTTTTACATTATTTCATCCCAAATGCAAAATGACTGATATGATTAAAATTAAATTATCTTAATAAGTGTAAGATGTGTATATACATATATATGTGCTGCGAGTACAAATTTATCCCTAAGCTAACAATTATATTGTCCAATGTTCAAACGTAGTAGTTTTCTACTGTTTATCGCTCAGAGGAACCTGGACTATTTATTTATTTCCAAATTTTTTGCAATTCTTATGTTCAGTGGTCATCCTAGTTACTCTGAAAAGGATTAAAGCTGAGTGGGGAGTATTTTGGTGATTGTCAGTCCTGTTCATCAACTTTTACTGGTGTTGTTTTATCTCATGGGCATCTGACACCACTTTTCGTGCTAAGTAATAGACACAGGCATAGTGAAAATGTTGTTAGGCTTCCAATTAACAAACAGTTTTGTTTGCCTAGTAATGTTGCATAATTCACCAGATTCAGATGTCTGAAAACAGAGACAAGTAACGTCCCTCAAATTGAAACTACTTCAATGGAGCAAACACAGCAGACAGGAAGAGCTCTTACACTGTTGTCTTTATGAAGACATTGGATATATTGCAAAGCTATCATTGTGTTCCTCCCAGTCTTTTCTCACCTAAATAAACCTGATTGTTCCTCAGAGATTGTGTTTTCTCATCATCTTAGCATTTGTGATATCCTCTGTGAATGAGTGATTTTGGCAGAAAACCAATCGTCTTTTTTTTTTTTTTTTTTTTCAGATTCAGTATGTGCTCAAGCCACTGGCATAACTGGGGATTTTAGTTATGTTACATTATGTACTGCTATGCATGATATAGAAACATTTTCATTAGTACTTGGAATGACAGATAAATTAAACTGTCCTTTCTGCTATATCTAATTACTTACCATGCCAGAATCTAGTGGGAGTCATGATAACATAGAAACATACTGAGACAAATATATTATGAAATGTAACGCTGTTTGGCTTTAAGATGAAAACTGTACTCCTGAAGCCTTATTTTTCCTTACTTCAGAGATTTGGGATCTTTGGCCAGATTCCTTTTCTTATTCTTCAGTTGTTTGTGCAGGTTTTCTCTTTCTACAGGCAAAAAGAAGCAGCAACAAGCACGGGGCAACTTGCCAGGTCTCTGCAGACCACAGTTGAGAACTGCAGTTCTTGGTGGTTCAGCCTTTGGTCATTCTAAAGTCTAATGCAAGCAACCAACTTGTACAGTGCTCTATGCCTATATCACATCCCATACCTTCTTATTCCATATTTCCTCAGGAGTTCCTGGTTTGTTGTTATTAGTTGTGCTGCTGAGTGTCTAAACCTCATAGTGCCAAAGGAATCCTAAGCAAAGGCACAACCATTTCAGCAGCAAAAAGAAAATCTAATATCTAATTTCTGAATTCTTTTAGGCTTTGTGATGCCTGACTGTGTTGTTGTGGGTTGTTTTTTTTATTATTTTTTAATACTGCAAGTACTATAGGAATGAATGAGTAAATTATAATCCCGTGTTGGAGTTGTTTGAAGAATAGCATAACAATTGCAGCTGGTTTTTATATTCGGCTCCCAGAACTGGGAGCATGGTCATCCTTTTTATTTCCAGATGGAATACGGTCATTCAATGCAGAGAAAAGAGAGAGATTCAAAAAAATCACACAAATTTGTATTCTAAAATTTTATTATATAAGCTTAAACAGCTGCAATAATGCCCTGAGGAATACCTGTTCAAATTTCTTTTTCCAACATTTTGTTTCTGTACAAATTCCTTCACATTTACTTAAATTGTGAATTAATCTTTAACATCACAATTTATTTATTTTCTTACACATAAGGCCTGTTGTCACTGAAGTATTATTTTTACAAAAACTAGGTTTTGGTACACTATGTTGAATATAAGTACATACAAATTTACTATAGTGATATGTTATCTGATTAACAGTATATAGCTACATTCTAAAGCCATTCTTTTTTCTAGGAAGAGGACTACTTTACTGTATATTAATATAATTTTCTTACTGCAATACATAACCATTCATATATAAAATAATTGAAAGCTTACCTAAAACAACCTTTAACATTTCTATTGCATCTTTGAGTAAATGCTCAACATGCAGAAATTCTTAGGTATTTGCTGGCAATAAGATACAAATATATTCGTTACATACGTATTTGTTAACAAGAATGATGTGGAAAAATAAAATTTAATACCAGGTGAAACTTCAACTGTGTTTTAACAACTGACTTCTGCTGTTTTACTAGATTTTTAGTTCATTAACGTAGATATAGTCTTTATGGGTTTTGTTTTATAATCTTTATTAGAGTATCTATATAATTCTGTATATTGCATCTGGAAATACATAGGCCTTATTTATATTCACATGAAACTCAGTAAAAAGTAGGCATTGCAACCCTTGTTGCAATTACGCTTTTTTCCCTAA
Source organism: Tringa tobata (assembly GCA_033628505.1). Taxonomy (NCBI): domain Eukaryota; kingdom Metazoa; phylum Chordata; class Aves; order Charadriiformes; family Scolopacidae; genus Tringa; species Tringa tobata. The sequence goes on from JAHREE010000245.1 coordinate 11,362,000, forward strand.
ATCATTTAATTTTAAATTAATTTCATCTATCTGAAGCACCAATCTGAGGTCTAGCTCGTTAGATCTCTATGTAACCTTTGCATTCAACCCAAGAAAAAAACACTAAGTAGGCTGACTTTTCTTTGAGAAATGTCTATTCTCCCCATGAGTGAAGCAGAGAATGGCTAAAGTTAATCCATTTAAGTTTTCCTCATCTGAATTTAGACAAGATAATACCACTTCCAGTGGCCTCAGTAACTGAAATATGAATTTTAAAATCCTCTCAGTAGATGACTGTTAAGCGAAAGGAATGGTGTTAAATGAGGAAAAAAGAAAAATTGACTATTGTTGTTAATCAACACAAGCTATGAAGATAGGACTAATCACAATTATTGACAAACTATAAGCAATAAGGATATTATAAACAACAGAAAATATGACTTAGAGTATACCTTGTTCAAGTTAAGAAACAAATAAAATTATCATTAAGTCAATGGAACAGTTTATGATTCAGAACTGAAGAACGAAAACAAAATTTTATGTAGTTTTTTGTAGATTTACAGCAAGATTAAAATCACCATGGCAACACTTCTCATATTAAAAAAAAAGGATAATAGATTTTGACTAGTTTATCATCTCCATCTTTATTTTCTCAGAAAAAAATGTTACTGCATTAACTCATCAATGATTGCAATGTAATGTTTTTGCCTTTATTAATAATTACTAATTTATCTATTTTGCATAAATATATGGAATCTTAAGGATAGAAATCTTACAAAAGGTGTGATTGAAGTGTACTGCAAAATAATAGAAATAAACAAAGTCCTAATTGGTTTCTCTTTCATCTAAACACTCCCGTTCCTTAAAATTCTGTCAAATACTATTCATCCATCACATTCCAACCAATTTAACTACGTGGAGTAGTGCTTTCCTCCTTGAGGTATTGCATTAACTTCAGAGGTGATCACTCACTGAGCCTTGTAAACAAGGCTATCAGAATATTAATGCTTATCATTGAGTTTGTGTTTCATTACCATTAAAGTGGAATCCTCACTATATTCTCATGATTGAGATAGCATCGAGTAGTAATTCTTGCCAGACTTGCTGGTCCTGTCCCTTTCTTATATTTTTCTTGTGTCAGCATTGCCTTACTGGAAATAAAGACCTCATGCACCTCTAAAATACCCAAAACAGCGCAGATTTTCTTACAGGTCAAATTCCTTTTCCACGAATACTACTTATAAATGTGTTTGTTCAGTTTTAGATCTAATAATTATGTTTGTTAACTCAATAAATTTTGGAAAGTATTTTAAAATGGAAAACTTGATTTCATCTTGGTAGCTTATCTCACAATGAATTATTATAGATGAGAAATGACTCCACAAACTAGAATTAAGAAATAGATAATTTCTTGTAGGGGTCTTCTTCATGAAAGTGAAACTGATTCCATTAATAATTAATATTTCATAAATAATAATTAATAAATAATAAATAATTAATAAGTGTGTACCTTTTTTGTTTTACTTTTTCATTACTTTTCTTATCTAGTGTTGGCTTTCCTCCTTGCTCATCCACTTGCTTGAATTTTCTAAGTTTTTTTTTTAAGTAACTCATGACCACACAAAGAATAAAAAAGTTATTGTTGGGACAGCACATCTCAGACTATATTTCTTACAGCTGATTATGACTTATGTGACTACTGTGACCACGGTTATCCTGATTCTTTTACCCTATGTAAGACAATTCATTTGCTNAGCTTATCTCACAATGAATTATTATAGATGAGAAATGACTCCACAAACTAGAATTAAGAAATAGATAATTTCTTGTAGGGGTCTTCTTCATGAAAGTGAAACTGATTCCATTAATAATTAATATTTCATAAATAATAATTAATAAATAATTAATAATTAATAAGTGTGTACCTTTTTTGTTTTACTTTTTCATTACTTTTCTTATCTAGTGTTGGCTTTCCTCCTTGCTCATCCACTTGCTTGAATTTTCTAAGTTTTTTTTTTAAGTAACTCATGACCACACAAAGAATAAAAAAGTTACTGTTGGGACAGCACATCTCAGACTATATTTCTTACAGCTGATTATGACTTATGTGACTACTGTGACCACGGTTATCCTGATTCTTTTACCCTATGTAAGACAATTCATTTGCTTACTTATTAATGTATTCACATTTCATTTGTTTAAATGTTTTTTCTGTATCTTTTCTTCTCATAAATGACACTGATCAGCTCTCACTGAAAAATAAAGATAAAAGCAATACACTTCTTTGAAAATAAATTTTATATGTTAGCAACTTTAAATGAAAAGCTTGATTATGCTACCAGATTTCATGTGTATTACAGACTTTATCACCCTTTAGAATTACAATACATCATAGCTGCCTCCTCATTGTTTTCTAGCATTAAGAGGTTTTCCTTTTATTTCCTTCTAAGCCATGCAATGGACCCTTGCCAAAGTCCTGATGAAACCTAGGTATTACCATGGTTGTTCAGTGAGTTTATAACAACTCAGTGTCTCTTTTCCTCACATATGAGAACAGCTGTCATAGGTCTTATTTACCAGGATTAGAATTTCAATGCAATTAAAATGCTCAGGGCCACCCCTCCAAGTACAATGCTTTTCAGAGTGTGATAAAAGTCTGGTTTTGTTTCAGTTCTGTGTCTCTTCTGTCCTTAAAATAAGTAACAGGTTACTTTTTTCCATTTTCCCCAAAATGTAACATATGAACATTGTAGATCTAGCAAATCTCAAATTCTAGATAATCATTTTGTCAATATTCATTACATATTCATACCCAAACATTTCCTTTGCCGTCAATATTTACAGATGTCCTGTTGACAATGCAACAATTCATAATTACAAGCTTCTGAACAGTTTGTATATCCCCTTTGACTTCTGAGTATTCACTGTCATAATAAATGTGAAATATTCTGATCCAACTTCCTTTTTGTGAGGAAAGTTCCACAAATTATTTTCATATCAAATTTCATTGTACATAATGGTTGAATTTTCTTACTTGACATATACCAAATATTTCTTTAATATCTACTTCAAAAACATATTTACATTTGATCTTTGCAATCAATCTACACTCATACTGTTTTTCAGTCTTTTTTAAAATCTAGAATTTTTGTAATGGTTTCCTAATCTTCCTAGCTCCATGTCACTGTGCTACTTTATATTATACAGTAGTATTTGGTAGCTATTATAGCATGGGATGGGAGCCAAGAATGCAGGGGGATCCCTTTCTGTACTATTTTTCAGTATTACTCTTCAGAGAGACCTGTTCTAATTGTAACAGGTACTGTAAAGGACTCAAGGTAAAGATAAGCTCTAAAAAATAATTAATAATCAAAGAAGATAGATGAGGTTAAAAGCTGTAGAAGCTAAGTAAGGACACATAGATAGGTACAAGCTTCAATAACTATAACTAGATATAGAAGCCATATCCTTTCAGCTGATGATAAATCAAATAATTCCTCTTTAGACTGAAAAGTTAAAGTTGGATTGAGAGCTACCATTGTGTTGGGGGTTGAGTGGAAAAGAAAATAAAGACTTCACATCCGGTTTCGCTTCTGAGAAAATAAAGGATAGATGAGTAAGATTACGAAATTCAATACACCAAATAAAATTGTTATTAACATAGGACATTTGGAACACTCTGGAAATAGTAAAATCTATTTCGTGATCTGTTATAAGCTGGGAAATAGTCATAGCCGTGAAGTAGTCATAGTAATTCTTCATAATAAAGAATAATTAAAAATATTTCTGTCATATCAGAACCAGAATTATGGAGGTAATTGAAGCAATGGTTGGTAGAAACACTTAAATAAAATAAATAAAATCCTACCTAATTAAGATATGTGAAAAATTACTTAAAAATTTGAAACAGATGGTGCAAAGAGAGGAGGAAATCAGAAGGAAGAAAAATGAAAAGATCAGTAAGGTTGAAAAAACATAAGAAACACATTCAGTGGTCCTCATGTGTTCTTTTATTTTCCGTTTTATAAAGGTGACTGCCTTTTTTTAAACCATCACAAATCCACAAGCAAGCAGGGCGCTAATGTGTAGACAACGGGTTAAAAATAACTCACTTCTCCTATGATCTAGCCGTACATACAGAGTAGGAAAGTTAGCAGAGGGGTGTCTGCAAGTCAGAAAGGAAGTGGGTGGTGAGAAAATAGAAAAGGAAGAGCTGATGCTGAGCAAGACTGGGACGCACGATTCTTGGTAAAAGCGGTATCGGTGGGAAAAAGTGAAGTTTGCTGAAGGTAGATTTTAACAGCTTCTTGTGCAGCTGAAGAAAACTGGCAGATCGGCGCAACCAAGAACGTACGTGGAGCTATGCAGCCCGAGATGCTTTACATATTCTAATATTCACACAAATATTTTTGTTGTGAAGTATATTGCTGCCTCAAATATTCTGTGCTGAAATATTTCCAGCTTATTTGTCAGGACTGTGTAATCATTTTGGCAAATAATAGAGCTCAGTCTCTAATGATGACAGCAATCTGTCATCATTAGGATTTCACAGTGTGGAGGAATATACTTTACAATCTGTTTTTCTCAATCACTTCACATTCTCTGTTTTACTACACAGAACATTCTTTGGCACCATCCATTCACTGTTAAAAACCGTGTGCAAAAAAAATTGTTCCTGTTAAAAAGTTAATTACAGCACCTCAAAAGCAGATAGAAAATGAAAAAAAAAAAACCTGTCCATTCACCTTTCCTCAGACTTGGAATTAGTAGTTTACAACAGCAGATTAGATTTATTGTTTGTACTCTATTGAAAATACAGGTCAATTATTAGGACAACATGTTATTTGTTAAGTACATTAGCAAATTGGGAGATATCATGGTAATTGTAAAGAAAGTATTTCTCATTTTCTGCCTAATCTGTTAGTGTCTGTGTGTTTTCAGTTTAAAATAAAGTGCCAAACTTTTGTGTTTAACCCTGATCTGAGTTCTAGTACATGTTTGTGGATATGTTTTCCTTTTCTAGCAACAATTGTTTTCCAAATAGTGAAGAGGAGGATTCAGCTGCTAACCAGTACTTCTGCTAAAACTGTGAAAAGGTTGGTTTGGATTGGCCAGTACCCAAGGAAAGGGTCAGTTTATATATTTCAGATCAGCAGCAGATTATTGTACATGTGCCTTTCTCTGTATGTGAGATCTATTCGACCTAATGCATCTATTATATATCAGCTATAGAATTTATACCCAGAAAATCTCCTCTATTTGGCATAATGAAGTGCCTGCACATAAAATTGGTCTATCCACCCACCATGTCTACAGTGCAGGAACAAACCCTTCTGTCCTGGGATTTTCCCTCTCTCTTCATTTCATTGAGTAAAAGAACTAATTCCAATCTGAATTAGCAAGAATAGTTTTGGAAAGTTTTCATATAGGTTTATAAACACCACTTTATAATTCGTCTAATACTAACCCTATATTTATTAACATCACTCAGTATAACTAAAAGGGATGTTTTATTTTAAAAAAAAGACAAAATAATGTTTCTTAATACTAGTTCAAAGCTTGCTAAAGATTAACCTGTCCCAATAAAATGCATATTTTTCAATAAAAAGCAAAATTTAACTCATAGGTGTATGTCCATAGTTGTCACTTCTTGCACTGTGACTAGTTTAATACCTTGCACTCTTTCATTTGCCGGTGCATGTCCAGCTTCTGCCAAGCAGCTCTCAGACTATTAACAATAGTTCATTGTCTTAGAGATTGCTTATGAACCTATTAGGATATCCTGACCATAGCTGAAACACTGTCATTGACAGGACCATTACTCTGTTATATATGGATTTTTTTCCTGTTCTGACTTCTGTCAGCTATTTACAGAATTGCAAAAGCTGAATGGGAAATGGGTGACAATGGACTTGCTTTAAGAATATTGTGCTCAAAAATATTCTGCAAGCTTTGTAAAAGAATAGCTTAAATAATAAAAAAAAAATGGTAAAAATAATTTTAATCTGTTTTACTCTCTTCCAAGCTGCGGTAATTTCTGCATACATTTCTGTTTTTTCCATTTTTCTCTGTATGAAACTATAGATATATCATGTCTTTTCTTACTTAATGCTATATATAAATAGGTAGGTGTTGATTCTGAAATGTACAGTGACATTGATACTGATGATAGAAGTGTCCAGTTTTTGTTCTTTTTTTTTTTAATGGATTGTACAAAATACTTGTCTTGATATTTTCAGTGAAGCTTCTGGAAATAGTAAGATGGATCACTGTTTCTTTTAACTCTGTCATAACAACTAGGAAGAACTGCATTATCACAGTGCTTGTTAGTAAGCATGGGGATAAACTAAACCAAAATGTAACACAATAATAACGTAGGCTTTTTAGATTTTTAACATTTGGTATATAAGCAAGCTGACAACCATAGGATCTTCTTCTATACAATTATCTTTGCCAGGTTATAATGCAAATCTTAGATGAAGGAATATTTTTCCAACAAAACACTTACAAACAGTAAGCAAGAGCTGAATTGACCTTGAAAGCCTGAAATATGCATATAAGCACATGTTTACATTTGTGTACATTTACAAAAATCATAGTTTCGGTCTGCTTAAAACATGTTTTGGCATCAGATGCTACCTAACACTTTCAAAGGCAGATTACAGATGCCGTAGGGAGCACCTTTTCCACAAGAAGTATGTGTGTTCCTTAACGTGGTTATAATTTTCCTGCAAAATGAGATGTTTTGGGCTAATCAGCTTACTTCCTCAACAATCAAGTCTTCAAGAAGCAACAAACTTGAAACCAGGGGCTATTTCAACCACTGAATAGAAGTCTTTGTGTTCTTGTTTCCCTTCTGTGTCTAAAAGAACACTGGAAGATTAATTCAGTGAATTCAACAATAAATGCAGGAAACTCCTTTTGCCTGATACTCTGAGGTAGGTGACCAGGACAATCTTAATCATAAATCTTAAACATAAATCTTAACCAATTCTTAAAACACCTTGCTCCAGAAAAGAGATAGCTGCACTAACTTGTCTATACTTAAGCTAAAATCATCTGCTTTTTGAAGGAAGGTAGTGTCTGTGTTCTTTTTCAGGAAGATAAAGAGTGTGGGTTTTTACTAAATCTCTTCTTTACGTGCTTACTTAGTAAAGTACTATCAACAAATGCCATAACTCATTCCAAATTCCATAGCTAAGAAAACCCTACTTGAAAACCCTATGGCATGAAAGCTCTTCTCCATTAAGAAAAAAAGAAATACATCATAAGCGAAAAATCTTTGCCCTTTGTTTTATCCAAAATTTCATTAGTTAGTACACTGCCAGAAGATACAGGTTTATTTTCCCTGTGCTTGAAAATATTGGACTCATAATTTTTCTCCTAAGACACTGGTCTAGCTGTCTAGTTATCTAGTCTACAGCATATTTTCCATAAATTAGTGATCTATTTGACTAGTCACACTGAAAGGAAAATGTAGAAAACAGTAGGTTAAGGTGTTTGTTAATGGGGAAAAGTCCTGAGTCTTGTCATTGTTATCAGAATTATATCCCAGGCAGCATTTTGAACATGGAAGTAAGAAAGGTTTTCATCCAAGAGACCCTTCTTGAACTTTGGAAACTTATGTATCGAATAATATAAATTCCCTAAGACTTAAAAGGGAAGTGAATTTTCATCTCTTAATGTCACGAAAAGGAACCTAAGTTGTCTATAATTGGGAGATATGATGGCCAGCAATGATTGCAGGCATCTGTCTTCAGACTGTATACTAGTGATTCTCTTACTTTGAGAAAAGCATGCAAATTCTTATTTCAGGCAACATGTTCTCAGCTAACTTATGAACTAGCCATATGTACATTTAGTTTCTGCTTCAAAGTGCCTAGAGAATTCTCTGGATACAGCTAATGTTTAATATCTAGACTTTAGCTGTGTGTGACTACGTGGTGGGTTGACCCTGGCTGGACGCCAGGTGCCCACCAAAACCACTCTGTCACTCCCCTCCTCAGCTGGAGAGGGGGGACAGAAAATATAACAAAAGGCTTATGGGTCAAGATAAGGACAGGAAAAGATCATTCAGCAATTACTGTCACAGGTAAAACAGATTCGACTTGGGAAAATTAATTATTACCGATCAGAGTAGAGTAATGAGAAATAAAAACCAAATCTTAAAACAACTTCACCCCACCCCTCCATTTTCCTGGCCTCAACTTCACTTTCCCCAACAGTGGTGCAGGGGGACATGGAATGGGGGTTGCCGCCAGTTCATCATGCATTGTCTCTGCCATTCTTTGCTCCAGTGTGGGTCCTCCACAGGGTCATAAGTCCTGCCAGCAAATTTGCTCCAGCATGAACTCCTCCCTCCATGGGTCACAGGCCCTGCCAGAAGCCTGCCGCAGTGTGGGCTTCCCCCATGGCTACAGACTCTTTCAGACTTCCACCTGCTCCAATGTGGGGTCCTCCAAGGGCTGCAGGCAGACAGCCCATTTCACCACGGTCTGCACCACATTCCTTAAGCTATTAAAGAATCACTGCTCTGGCACAGGGAGGACCTCCTCCCCCTGCTTCTTCACTGAACTTGGTGTCTGCAGAGTTGTTTCTCTCACATATTCTCACTTGTCTCTCCAGCTGTTTTTGCACACTATTTTTTCACCCTCTTAAATATGCTGTCCCATGGGCGCTACCACCATCACCAATTGGATTGGCCTTGGCTAGCAGTGGGTCCATGTTAGCACACAATTACACAGCTTTAAAATCAGACAGCCAAGTTCTTCTTAAGTTTAAGCGTCTCCTAATTGAGAACTTCTCTTTGCAGTATCTTATTTAGTTCAAGTTCTGCTAGAGTCCAAGCACCAGCAATAGCTGGGAGCAAAGCAGTCCCATCCAGAAGTGGACAACCTGGAAAGTGCCTAGACTTGCTGGCCAGAGGGAATGCAATGAAATAACTGTTCTTTACTCTTAATGCAAAAGATTACATAAATATTTGCAGCCTCTCTATACCAGACACCGTTCATACAACAGAAACCCAAGTATCATCCTAGAGAGCTCAGAAGATGGGATTTAGATGAGTGATAAATGCTCTCACAGTCAGACAGGGGCTGGGGAGGACTGACAGCATGAGTGAATAAGTTAGTAGCTACATGTGGCTGCCACTGAGAATTGATTTCCCTCTTCATTAAGCTCCTTATACACAGAGCCAAGGGAACTGACTAAGATGGTGTGATCCTCGATGAAGCAGGAAATTGAGTAATCCCAGTCAGTCTCCTTCTAAAGAAACCTTTCTGTTGGGAACTGGCTGCATAAGTAAAGTGACTAGTTCACTTGCCTCTTGCCTCAGTCTTTTTTTCACTTAATACGTTGGAGAACAGCAGTCAATGCCTTCTAAACAAGATTAAAAAAAATGTAAACAGAATTATGATGAACTAACATCAATAAGAGATACTAAAAAAGTGCTCAATTATAAAGTTTATTTATAAAGACACTCCAGCATAGCTTTTTATGAGAACAGTTCTATACTGGGAAAAGTAACACTCAAAAAGAAAAGTTTTCAAGAAAGCGATAGGGGTTACGGTGGGTATTGGTTTAGCCTGACATTACACTTCTACCATGTTACAGTGATCCATTATTTCTGGGAAATTTGGTGTTGCTTAGCTTTTAAATGAAATTATTCTGGAAAGCTTTTAAATGTTTTAAAAAAGACAAGACATTTGGCTGATACCACAGCTGAAGGCTATCAAAATAAAAGTTACTACTTCAAAAAAGACAATCAAAACAAGTGACCCCGGGTGCTGCATAAATCTGCTAGATACAGAGTACTTTAAAAGGTACAGAATTGCGCTAGTTTAAAAAACTTTCTGAAACGGTCAGTTTCTAATTGTCCTCAGTTCATCAAATTCCGAAGAGAGCTGAGGAAATTCCTCACGGGTGTAAAGAGTCCCAAGAATTAGGAGCAAAAGGTTGGTGTTCTCAAACGCTGACAATCCTTCAGTGCACCGAAATTCAGCTGACATTACTATTGATTTCGCAGCGTCTCACAGACGTGACGGCGACTTTCGGAGCACTGGGGATGGGTCAGCATAGATCTGCAGCAAAACCCACTTAACCATCTGGCCTGCCTTCTGGAGATCTCTTCCCTCGGTCTGGCACAGACTGAATAAATATCTTCATTTATAATAATTTCCATAATGGCTTACAATGTTGACAGTGAATACTCATTATATTTCCCTATATACGACCCAGCTAACACAACCCCCTAAGAGTGTATACAATCAATCTTCTATTTTAATTTTTCTCCTAAATAATCTTTCTGTAATTAGCAATAATCGCTTATGGTTTGTATTATCTAATATTTTTAGAGTGCGAGCTACACACTCTGATCAACAGCTTCCACTTTCTAAAAAAAATAAAAATCAGAACTTCAACACAAGGTAAAGTCCAAATATGTAAAACTAATTTAAAAAAAAGTTCCCATTTGCCTCTCTGTCAATACAAGTTCAGCTGCAACCCTAAGTAAAAAGAAATTTTGCATTCTACTCCGAAAAGAATTTCACGGGCGGGGAGTGTCAAAGTAAAGAAATTGCTTCTTTCATATATTTTGTGTAGGATTTTAAAACATGTTTTACAACAATTTATAAATATAATAATTAAAATGTCTTATTATTGACTGAACTCTCCTTTACCCTTTGCTTATTGTGCTTCTAACAGCAAAATGAGGGTAATAAATATTATGCTAGTGGTAAATATTAACATAAGCAACAAGAATGTGAAATGCCTTCCAAATAACTTCTTCTCTCATAGGTATTTGAAAATCAGTCACAGATATTGTTTTCCTTAGAAAAGAAGAGATTCTGATACTGACAGGAGGTGGTAGTTGTAAATCCCTAACTTCATAATGAAGATTACAGTATTATGATTGTCACACAACACAGTAATCACCATTTCTTGTCTTGACATAAAGCACAGATTAAATACAGGAAAATTAGAAACAACTCTGTTAGATGTACAACGTAATAAGTGGATTAACAGTTTCAAATGCCAGTAATTATCTCTTATTAAATTTGAATTTTTTTATTTCCTAGTAAAAGATTCCTATATAAAATTCCTTTAGGAAATTGTTTTTCTTTGCTGTGTTATGTGATAATGTAAGACAGAAAGCTAATTAAAAATTGCAGAAAAATAACAAATCCTGTAGGAAAACACCATCAGCAATAAAAGCGAAATAAAGGTCAGTTGATTCTGATTTTTTTTAATTGCTACTTACATCTGTAATAACATCTAGATGGACCCACAAACATATATGGGGTTACTGGATAGTAATAATGGGTTTAAATCTATATATCAAACAATGATAACTCCAGAGGAAGTAGGAAACACTGGTTAGAGGATGTCTGCTGGCACTAACCTAGAAGGACAAAGTTTCATATGATATCTTTAACTGTTCAAAAACTGAAATAAACTCAACTTTCTTTGGTTCTGGAATTTTTGCCCTTAATCTGTATAGCAGAATATTCCAGTTTCAGACAGGCACTCACATATATTTTTCTGTCTGGCAGCAATTCACTTCTCAACTGTCTTACTGCATACAAAACCAATGCTCTTATTCAAGATGCTGTTCATGGTCTCATAATTCTCTTCAAGACATTTCCAGAATAAAAATTAATGAAAACTAGGAGTCTCCCATTTTTACTGAGACCTATATGCATTCAAGTTACAGCAGACTTGAGCAGAGAGTTAAAGAGAGAAAGAATAAAGTATTTTAAATCAAAAGGAAAGTTCTGGTCCTACTGACCTTCAAGAATTTGAATTTAGTTACATCGTCAGAGTGGCATTTTCACAGTGTATAATGGAACAGTCAGTAGCAAACTAATCTTATTTGTGTAGTTTAAAATATGAAGAAACTGGCACATTCACAACTAAACTGACATGATTGATTGCCACATGGTTTGGAAATTGGGTACAGCCCAAGTTATGTTTAATCTAAAGCCATCCCAAATTATGGGTTTTGAGGAAGATAAACAGGAGGGTTTTTTTAACTTAAGAAAGCAGAGAGAAATTCAGCATAACAGACACCTCTAGGTAGAAGCTAAAATGGTCAGAAAAGACAAGAAAATGTAGCTGGAGATCCAGGTGGGGGAAGCTTTTTTGAATAAAATCAACCATAGTAACATGCAATAGGGCAAAAGAAACAGGAAGATGTTCCAGTAAATTACAGGTAATTTGTTATGAAGCATATGTCTATCTAGCTTAAATAAAGCAAAATATTGGATCCTGGCCTCTGCTGTTGACTGTATTGCAGTTTCTCCACTTTAGAAGCCAAACCCAACAAAATTTACCTAAGAATGAAAACATGTAGAAAGCTTGTTTGCAATTTTTGGGGGTAGGGAAAACGGTATCTGCTCTGTCATCATTCACACTTTTTTTGGCCATTCGTGTAGATCTGAAAGAAAACATTTCTTATGCAGTCTCAAATAGAAAACACCTTACAATTTCCTACTAAATGGTCATTTAAGTACCATACAGAAAACATCAAAAATGAGATGTCCCTTCCAACTCTAAAAATGTCCCTTCCAACTCTAAAAATTCAGTGAAATTCAGAGATGTGGAAATATTTTCCTAACTTTTAGATCCAAGTTGTTAGGAAGTTCTATACATTTAGTCTCTTATTAATTACCTAAATGAAGAATTTTATCATAATGTTAGTCCTTTTAATTCTGCACACACGTATAGCCACAAAACATCTGATCTTCTACCACAGATATTTTCCTAATTTTTACAGCATAGTCACAATGTGTCCAGCTGGGCTCTTCAGGACTTGAGAGGAATTTCAGGATGTTCATTCTTTTGCAGCCCCCCTAGATGCTAGGAGTAATTGGCAGTCTAGAATCACAGGTAATAGTTTTCTATCCAGAAAATATTTAGTTAACTGATGGTCTATGCTAGAGAAGCAGAAGGTTTTAGCCTTTGTATATTACAGTAAAGTAGCTTGGACATCTTATCAAATGTCTTGCTCTAGGAATTGCACTTACTTCTTGTATCAATAACTTTTCCTTGCTAATTCAGAAAATTCAAGTAAATGATGTATGAAAATCACATCAGCTTTTTGTCTAACTGGGAAGAATCCCAGTGAAAAGCAGCATAGTAATGATTAAGGATAATTAACCATAGGGTATATATCCCTTTAGGTGACAATTGCTTCTCTCTTATCTTATCTTCTGCATGTATAAAACACACTCTTGTGGACTACAGATTATAATTATGGAGGGCTTCTGGAGTATGTAAAATTAGAATAATATTTATGATGTAACCAAGCAGCTACAGTTTATTTGCCTCTGTTAGTAGCCAGAGGATCATAATTTCCAGTGTTAATTCTTTGGCACGGCATTTGAAGAAACAGAAGGGAAATTAACATCTTATGAGGGGAAATCAGAAATATATAAACTAAAAAATAGACCCCAATATTTTGACAAAAAGAAAAAAGAACTGTCAGAGGAATGGATCCGTTTACTTGTTAATGATTTCTCTAATTGATTATTTAAAGTGGGAAAAAGACGGACAACCTTCTATTCATATAATTATGCTAATTAGATAATGGTCATGTGTTTTGAAATCCAACATCTGAATGCAAAAATATGCTAAGACAGATGTGAATAAGTGCTGTTTGACAAATTCTGAGAAGTGCTTTATATGAGTTTAGTTACATGCTGTAAATTGTATAGAGAAAAAAAGAATTAAACTGTGAATAGTAATAAATAAGAGTACTTACGTTGGATTATGTTATGACTAAATATACCATAAATCTATTGCTTGCATTGATTGAGCCTTGAATGTCTGTTATCATAAATGAGCCCATAAAAAATACTTCACACATTAAGAGTAAATTACTCACTGATTAAACAGTTGCCGCACTTTAAGCACCATTTCCTTTATTTACTTCAAATATTTCATAAATACAAATCTGCCATCAGCTTTAGTAGACAAAATGAATTCTTACATTGAGTTAGCTGTGCAAAACATTTGCTGGAGTGCATAATTTAGCTTGGTTCCCATTGAAAAATATACATAAGTAGGAACACTGTGCTTTCTCCTATCAAAACCTGACTCTGAGTTTACACATAGTATTCAATTAAAAATACATGGTAGTCTCTGAAAATGAAGTAAATAGTTTAAGAATAATTCTTGTGCTTAAGTTTTTTAGTTGCATTCTGCTAAAAAACTCAGCAGTGATACCTGATCTTGGAATCACAGAATAATTCGGGTTGGAAAGGAGTTGTCAAGATCATTTAGTTCAAACCCCTGCTTGGAGCCGGGACAATTAAATAAGAATGGTCAGTGCCTTCCCCAGTTAAGGTCTGAATATCACCAGGGGTGGAGATTCTACAACCTTTCTGAACCTCTCTTCCAATAACTGAGAACTTAGGGCTTGGGAAGCCTGTATGTTATTAATATGATCCATAATTCATAACATGTCTTTAGAAAACATAAAATGTATGTCGATCAAGGGTTGGAGTGCATTGACCCTGACCATAAGACCACTGCATGTTTAGGAGTTAGTGAACCTCACAGCAGTTAACCTGAGCAGTCCCAGGCCTGTGCTGTGTTGCTCATCCACCATGGTCTTCAGCCTGTGCTGTGCTGCACATAGTCCTGGGCTGCAGTATAAACTCAGACAAGAGGAAATGGCCTCAAGTTGCACCAGGGGAGGTTTAGATTGGATATTAGGAAAAATTTCTTTGCAAAAAGGCTTATTAAGCACTGGAACAGATTGCCCAGGGAAACGGTGGAGTCACCATCCCTGGAGGTATTTAAAAGATGGATAGATGTAGTGTTGAGGGACATGGATTAATGACTTTTTTGTCAGTGTTAAGTTGACGGTTGGACTAGATTATCTGAAAGGTTCCTTCTAACCTCAGCAATTCTATGATTCTATGATTCTATCTCATTTTAACAGAGGAGAGCAAGTAATTATCTTGCTGTGGATGAGGGAAAATGTTTATGCAGCTGAGGAATTGTTACACAGTTAGTCATTAGATTCAATAATATTACTGCATTGTTAACAACTGAATCCAAAGACAGTTGCATGAACAGACCCTTACTCTCTTTGCTCATTGAAGTCAACATTAAACATCTTGCTGATGTCTGTGAGGTCACCTTTCCATTTCCTTTTCACTGTATCTGGCCAGTTTCCAGCAAACCCACAAAAATGTCTTCTATCTTTTTGATAGAAGAGCTGAGAGAAAGGAATGTGAATTTCAACTTGAAGGCACTGAAAGGACTCCATAGCTAAGAATGTAAATAAGGTATTTCATAATAATTGATTCTTTCCATCCCTAGTTCTGCTATTTATGTGCTCCCTTTTTCTTTCCATGCTGCAACATTTGAATATTCAGTTTAAGTCACAGATATCTACCTGTTCAAAGTGATTTCAAACTGACAATCCTCATCTATCATAAGAATTTCCTGCTTGAGGGAGAGGAACTCCTTTAGCTGTGTTTGATTTCTTTCCATTAGTATTTGCTGTCATTATTGTTCTGGGACAATTTCAGTGGGCCCTATGCCTAAAAATTGTTAGACAAATGAAAGAAAAAGTATTTTTGGAATAATGTGACTCTTTTCCTTTCCATGTCTTAATGTTGGAAGACATTTAAACATGCTGTATTCACAGGGATTGAAGTTAAAAATACATAAATCTGAAACTCCCTGTATATTCTACAACATATTTGTTATGGAAGAAACTCATAAATTTATAGAAGTTACAGATTACAGGATCTCTAAACTGCTATTGACATGCCATGAATGGAAAAACTTACAAAGATGATTATAAACTCAGCTGAGTTAAATTATAAAATTCATGGAGAATTTTGAAATCTGTTATATTCTCTAGAACTGGGGAAAGAATCTGAACAGAAGTCCTACAGACTTTGCCAATTCCTCAGGAAAAAGGACATCCAAAACTAGGACTTCTTTCTGCAAAACATTTCTTTATTTGTCTGGCCACATTTTTATGTCAGACGACAATGCTGAAACAGACAGACAAACAAATGAAAACCCCAAATCCAGTGTTCAGTAGTGTCTGTAGCTGTATTCTAAGATTATTTTAATTAATTTACTTTATTATTAAATATTGATCAAGTTTATTTAAGATTTTGAAAGTAGGATTTGTATAAGTGCCCATCAATAAATCAGTTACATGAGTTACAGTGATTCTGACTACACACAAAAATTTCTCACTATATACAGATTTTAACAGCATACATATAAACATACATATGTGTGTGCATATGCATGCATTAACATACATGTGTGTGCTAAAAATACTGGAATTACATACAAAATAAGTTTACAGTACAGGGAGAAAATGTGGAAAAATAACTTACTTTAGTATATTGTATGACTTCTTGACTGTATCTTAGTTGTAAAATATAAATACTTGTTCTCAGTTTGTGAAAAAATCTGATAAATAAGTCATCATAAACAATAAGGGAAATAATCCAAAATACTTTTGCAAAAAAATCTACCAAATAAACAACATAATGTTCCATTTGTGACATTGCAAAGACCTTTGTTACTCTGACAGCCTATAATGGAGCCGCATAGATTGGTGATATGAAATCTAAAGACACTTGGATGTATTTTTCGGAATGTTAACATTTGGAATATATTTTTTATTACCTTTATTCCAAAAATGAAGGGTCAGAGGCAAGGAGGAGGAAGAAATACATTAACATTTTTGTGTATTAAGTCAAAAGACAGAAGCCTAAGTCCTAGGTTTCCAGTCATAAGCAACTGCATTGATACATACTTGTGTAGAAAATGACAGAATAGAATCACAGAATCACAGGAAGCTCTTAAGTTTTTTTTGTCCACCCATTGGTGTAATGTCTTTGTGATATTTTCTGTGATAAAAGTTGAACAAGAAGTTTATCAGTTCAAAGTGGAAAAAAATCCTCCAAACATTCACATTCAAAAAGCAACTCTTTTCAATAAGGAAATACTATTTTTTTGGTCACTATTCACATTAGGATTCACTTTATCAAAGTGATTTTGCCCTGTCATCTAATGTCAGTGGGGTGCACCGTCTTTTGGAGACACCTTTCAAAAGTGATCTAGAGTGTCAAGTGTCCCTTTTCCCCTTGAAAAAATTCACATAAAGATCAGAGGACCTTTAATCTTCAACCAAACTCATTATGTCATCTATTAATGCATTAGATAATTAACTTCGCATCACATTTGGGTTTCCTTTACAATGGGCATCTTCAGAATCATAAGAACTAGTGCTACTCCATGCATGCAACAAAGATCACACCACAATTTTTACAAATATTTTCTTCTTTTCATATTTTGTAAATTTCTCTTAATATTTTGTAGCTGATCTATAGTCCTATTTATAGAAACAAACTTAACTTTTTCTGTGAGTTGATTCCTTCTGCATCTGTATATACAAGTACCAAAAGAAATGGAACAATGTAAAGTCTATTTTATAGGCAGTTATTAGGCATTTTAATTCTAAACTATGAAATTTCCTTCATGCTTTTCTTAATACATATATCAGAGAATAAAGTTATTATCAGATAAAAATATATCATGTAGTAAATAATCTACACTAAGCTTTTAAAAATAGTATCATCTTTGCTAAAAAACACATGAAACATTTTAGTTCAGAAAACTTATCCAAATAAGACATGGGAAGACTTGTCAAATTATTTAAAAAAAAAAAAAAAGTGAGAAAATTCTATTATAATGTAGGAAGGAATTTACCTATAGAATTAAAACTTACAGAACTACTTGACTCATTAAAAGCCAAAATAATACATTTTGAAATTTACAATTTGCTGCTAATATCTCAAGATATGAGTAAATTGACATATGCTCTGTAAATTTTAATCTAACTTTAATCTATGAAGCTACGGCTCAAGTCCAAAATTAAGAAATTAGTTCAGAAGGAATATAGATCTGAACACTTACAATATTTCATGTTAAAATTTCATTGAGCCCTTTAATAATTCTAGAATATTTGCTGAAAAAGGAGAAGTCACCAGCTAAGTGAAGCAGAGCAAGGCAATGAAAGGCAATGCACAAAAAAGAATTTCCTGAGGCACCGATATTATGCTGAGAAATCATGCTCTTACAACCATTCTTTTCCCAGCATTAGAAAACAAGAGAATTTTTTCGTGAATGTTGTGTTTAATGGAAGTAGTAAAATAATTATTCTTAGATTTCTGCTGGTTAAAAATTAAGCAACATAAAGATTATTGTTTTAAGGGGTATGCTAGAAATCGTAGATGAAGTCGGTAAAGTGATAGGCAGAACAGATATGGCCTTTTTTTTGTAGCCTGCATTAAATTCTGGTGTTCTATCCTCTCACTTTTGTTTAATTATAATTCAAATGCAAGTTTCAAACAACCCAAAAATACCTGGCACCTTGACCATGCTGCAGTCATTTAATCTGACATTTCTACCTATCCATACTTTTTTTTTTAAATTAATTCAATCCAAATCTTTCTCCATGTATATTTTAGGACTGCTTTCATTTTCAGCACTGTGAACTATCTTGTCCTAGTTCTGCCATTTAGAAAAGTGAACAACAAACTGTGGTCTTAAAGGAGATTTTCAGGAGCACTTAAGTTGCTTAAGAACAGAAGAGGGTGTGAAAGCTACTTGGATTGAATTCAAGAAAGTACGTTTTAAAAAGGACAAGAACCTTCTGTTCCATTTAGTTATTTTTCTTTGTAAATATGTCATTATTATATTTTATGGAAAAAAAATCAAATTGGCTGAACTCTGGAGTAAATTTAATTAACATAGCTGGACTGACATCAACAGTCCATGTCACCTCAATAGATGAGCTTATCCTATTATATTAGATATTTTATGTTCTCCCTCTTTATAAAGTATTTTTGGGTAACTAAATGACATTCACATCAGACTCTAGCAGTTGGAATTTTCACTGAAATTTAAGACACATCTATTTTGCCATTCTGTGAAAGCAAACTCCTATGATACAAGACTACCTACATGATGACTTCTTTAGGTTTCTCAAAGAAGTTTCAGGCAGAAAAAGCTAAATTTCCAAGGCTAAGATGCATACAGTAGATTATGCTAGATTACTGTCAAGGAAGAACAAAGCTGATGTCAGGTAAATACAGCACTAAGAAAGAGCTGGATTAAAATTTTCCCTTTAAGCATTCTGGATTCAGTGCCTTCTCCTTTTTGACAAGATAATGCATTTAAGGAGGGAAAGTATGGGTCTTTTATGACGAAGTGCAAATAAAAGTCATATTCTTTGATAACTGTCCTATTGCATGTATTAGTATATGCATATGCATAACCCCTGACAGAGGGGTATAACATATTTAATATAGTCATGGTTTTGGCAAAGCACATGAGGTGCCATTTATCTTGGGGACCTCCCCATTACTGGTCTGACAGCTTTAGAGTTCTGTTGGGAAATGAAGTATAACATCAGGTTACTAAGCAACTCTGCAGCTTTTTTAAAATACTTCTTGGAACTCACTTGTTTCTCCTAATTGATTCAGTCCACATCATTTTGAACATAAATGGGACATCATGTTTAGAAATATGCTGCATAACTACTTTTAGCTAACATGTCTTACTACCTCTGCATATCTAAATCAAGCACTGGCATATAAATGTCATATTGAAAGCAAATTTTTATCTTCTTCCTGAGTTGCATTGACATTTAATATATATAAATTATTTTGACAGTTCAAGCTAGTCTGAAGTTGTCTGCTGACTGTCAGAAAACAACATGAAAAGCTGAGCAGCAATTTCATTTTTCAAGTTTTACATAGAATAAAGTTTTAATTAGTCAATCTGACTTCTTTTGTGAATTCATGTGCTATAATACATCAGAATTAATAGGAGAACTATCTCTCTACATTGTAATCATGTTGATATTTTCTTGAGCAAGATAACATCTTATACCATCTCTGAATATTAGTGATAAATATGCCAGTATATCACAATTTATGAAGCATAAACTGTCCTTTTATCATTTCTGGCTTCTGTCCCCATTATAATGGTGGTGAATAGTAAATAATGAAACACTACAGACATGTTGGCTTTGGTGTTCTTTCCTCAAGCTAACCTATGTGTTTCTTTCTTTATAGCCTTCCTTATTTTTCAAAATTTTTAATACTTTTAAAATGAGTTATTCAAAGTAATACTTTTTAAATTTACTGGAGAAGAAGCTAGAGAGAGACTGAGGATCAAATAACAACATGTCTTATCTCCTAATATTATGATTTTTTAACTTTCTTTTGTTAGCTTGCTTATCATTTTGCTGTTTGGCCATCTTCTGTGCCTTCTGCCATCCAGCATTCCAAATATTTTTTTTACTGCATTTTTTTTATTATTAATTTATGTAGGAGACAGCTTTCCTGCAACTGTGACTGGAAAAAAAAATACTATTATATCTTGATAATCACTTAGATCTGTAATCTTTTTATTGTTCTCTGTCAATTGTAATACTGTTGGAGGTTTAAATGTAGGATGAGCCATTACTGATTTGATTCACTAAACTAACACAATCCAAGATTATAGGTTTAAATCATAACTTAAGACATAGAAGGTATTTTTAAACTGCTGAAATGACATTCTTCCCCTCTCATGGAAGTATATGTTACCCTTATGGGAAATGTTTTCTGCTTACTGCAACTAATATCAGCTTCTCAGTCTTATAGAGAAGGTCATATGTGCATTTTATGTAAATTTATACATGCACTAGATGATGAGGTATCCCTTGTAATGGAGTAAACCTTTTTATATGTCTCTTATATGAACAATTTATTGGTTCACCTGCAGGATACACTCCAATTTGAGTCACAAGGTTGTAGCATGTCAGTTCAGAATGAATCCTCTTCCAGCGCTTTGTTGAGGAGGAGGACTTCACAGTGTCTCTACAGCTCCTGGGACCATATACTCGATCACCAGTCAGAGGACCTCTTATTTCACAGCCTGTGGAGGAACCTAGCATCTTGCAAAAATTCAGGATGCCAGAACTGTGGTGAGAGAAAGGGAAGAAGGGATCATATAAGCAATCTTCACAAAGCGTGTGTGAGACTCATCAGGTTGTATATCATTTTTATAAGAATTAAGATGGAGAAACAAGCAAAAAGTCCGCTGAAAAATGCAACAAAAGAATGAGGTAGGGCTTTGAGGAGACAGTGGAAATCAGAATCTGTTACATAATATATAATATGAGTTTATATTTTGCATTTATTTTATAACTTTTAAGCATTGGTCTTAGGAAAAAATCCCATGAAGCACTGAAGAGGGTATGAACGGAAAATACTCCCAACAATAGTCAGGTCATGGAAGACAGAATCAGCATTCATACAATGCCAGGAACCAGAAAGTGCTCAACATGCAATTATTGAAAGGGATCTTTCAACCCAAAGAAGAGTGTGCAGTTTTCACTCATTTGGATTACAATATTTTCTTCAGTAAAATTATTAGGAAAAGTATTTATGATACAAACAACAGAACACTTTGATATTTAGGAAATCACAAAATCCACATGTTCTTACAGAGTGAGGGACATAACTTGTATAAATTCAGAGATTAAAAAAAAATGAAGAATTCTTTAAATCAAGTTACAACTATTATGCTTACTATCACACAAACATCTATACCAAACAAGAGGGAGTGCCATAGCTAGGTATCTCGAGGAACCTCTCCAGGAGTCTATATGGCTTTGAACCATTTGGGACATTTTTTCCTCTTGCATGTTCCTAGATTTAATGAATCACTACGACTCACCGTACAATAGTTGCCTCTTAGCCGGATATGCATTCCTCTCCCTTAGGGTAAATATCTGTCTTTTAAATACACCATTCTTTTGGGAAGTCAGCTGCGACCGGCTTTTTTTCTTTTCTTCCCTCCTTCCCCCACCACCCCTGACATTTATAGCTATGACAGTCCAACCAACCAGGGAACAAGATTTTTCCAGATCCAAAAATAACTTTCAGTCCAGCTAGTAAAGAATGAACCACAATGAATAATTCTGCAGAAGGCAGAGTAGATCAAATGGAAGGAAGTAACTTATGAAGTGTTCAGAGGAGCTGCATCCTCTTATGTTTGTAATTCAACAATGTGGCGTATGGGCTCAGAATTAATATTGGAGATATATGGAGCTGGACTTTGCTGGAACTCGTCAAAAATGAGGTAATGAAAATGTGACAAAGAAAAAGATAAGAGGTTAGGAAAGCCTGGCCATATTTATAGTCCTGCCAAATTTGAAATGTGACCATAGACAAGGCACTTAGGATGTATTGAGATGTTAAAAGGTGACTGTGTCCACAAAAATATAGCAATTCAACTCTTAAGTGTGGAGAACAGATCTTTTAAAAAGATCTCTCTACAAAATTAGAGAGAAACTGCTTTTGTTTTCTAAGGGTAGGATTCATTAGACATATAACTTCCCACTGGCAATCAAGAGCATAGCAGATACGATTTTGATCACAAATAACTTCTTGATTCTGCTGAAATATAAGGGGATGGTTAAACTGTGCATTCCATCACTTTTCATTGTTTTAGCAGGAATTCCCAGATGTGCTTGCTATACTAGGCCTTGCGTATGAGGTAGTCATATCCACTTGATATATGAGCAAAGTCTTTTGTTTGCAAAGGCCCATTTTTAAAGTCTAAACTTTCTAAGACTAAGGCTAATCCAAATTTCTCATTACCATTTTAAAAACAAAAAAAAAAGTTAACCAAAAGAAGTTAACCATCATTCTTAATGTACTGGAAATACAATATATACCAGTAGCACATACACACATATTATTTATACAATATATAAAAGGAACAAACATTTATTTTGTGGTTATGGCTTTATTGGTTCCAGGAGATGGGCTGCCCACAGATAGTAAGAGGCAAGATATGAAAACCAGTAAGTTTCCAGAAGATTGAGAATTACTGCAGGTATGTCTCTCTCTGCGTGCCCAGCCCAGGGCTCTGGTACTCACATGTCTTGACTTGAACTCCTCTCTTTTTTTTCCCCAAAGCATGGACATACTTTCAGCAACTACTTTCCTCCCTGCATGTTTTTACCTCTATTTAATAAGCCCTCTCCCTTTCTCCTTTCTGCTTTACAATTTTTTTCTAATCACTGTCTTGCATCTTCTTGGCTGCTGGGAGAGGGGAAAGGGTCAAAATCTTTTCCACTGCAGAAAGGAAAGAGACCAAAGATGTGACATTGCCATTTTTATCTTGTGGTGCCGTGAAAACTTATGGTTGTTAATTTTAGGAATAATTTTCCAATGTAACTGTCAGTATACAATACCACGAAGCTCATATCTTATAGTTAGCACTGATGTCTGCAGTCCTTGGTGATTCTCAGTCACTGAGGTCTGGGCGATTGGTCTTGAAAGCTGTTTGATGAGAGACATCAAAGCCAAAGTGGGCTCGTCTTCTTTCTTCTTTAATTTTCTTTCTTTATACCTGATGCTTTTATGCTATTGCTCTCCATCCCCAAAGGGGGAATGGGAGGTGGTGTCTCATCTGCTCCCAATATCGCTTGTCTTGTTTTCCTTTTCTCTCAGTAGTCATTCTTCTTGCATATTCATGAGGACATTCTGCCTATTTGCAGTTCCTTGTGTTTATCATGTTCTTTGTGAGGAAATTTTTGTTTACTTTGATGCCTTTTGTATGCAATTACAGCTCTCTTTCTTTGACATTTTGGTGGTCACATCACTCACTATTCACACAGTAAAATTATGTCTGGCTATACAACCACAGTGTTGCAAAGTGTTTATATGCTGTTGTTAATTGGACTATTTCAGTAGGCTACACTCATGAGCAAGGCAAGCTAATATTAATGATATCCTAATTAGGATATTTATGATTTACAGGTGTCACAGGTCTCCACTTTGGCTACAGATAATTTACTGGCAGAGGACTTATGCTAGCAACAAGATAGCTTCTATTTCTTTCCATGTCCTGCTTAGAAAAGAGTGCTAGTTGAAAAGCTATTTTCCAGGTCAGCTGAGGGTTTTCTTTCAAGTATATGGTACAGGAACCTACATTCTAATACTGTTAATGGTAATGGTAATGTATTATTTCAGAAAACCCTCAATGTTTTGCTCTTGAGAAAATCTCCAAGAAAACTAGTTTTTCCTTGAAAAGAAATTTGTTTTCATCCTATCCCAGAACACTGAATAATTGGATGTTAATTGCACTTTGTTCCAGTAGTGCTTTCCTAACCCAGACAACTGGAAAACAGAGTACATAAACCATAAAGTGATACCACTTTAACTGTATTGAAGATGAGGCAGAATGACTTGTTTAGTGACACATAAGTCTATATTCATAGAAATTCACTAGTAATATTTTTCTGGGCACAGGAAAAGTGTGTCTTTGACTTAGGACAAATGTTTCAAATAACTGTCTTTGGTATCAATATACTGATGTCTTTACAGGAGTCTATCCAGTGTCCAGATGAGCCTCAGTATTGTCCATGTTAAGCTTAAGTCAATGAAATCTTCACACTCACTATCCAAGTTAAATTCCTTCACAGTAGCTTTCCAAGTCAATATCATAAACTCTTGACCATCAGAAATTCTTGATACAAGAAGAGATGTTACAGCTTATATACAGCTGAGGTAAAGAGAGAAGAAACAATGCAAGAAGAATAAATTGTCTGGAGGATTTGGATAATTGGCTGGAGAAGCTGCCACTTTCTACACTTCTCCATTAACCCTGTGGAAAGAATCGCACAGCATAATTTCCTCCCTAACCAAGAGAGACAACAAGTTCCAAAAAAACTTGATAAGAACTTTGGAGAAACCAAGCCCCCAAATCAAGAGAAACTAGGTGTCCAAACTGAGTTGTCAAAATAACCATACGAAGATATTAGCAGTAAACCTTTCTTCCACTTCATTTGTGGAGTCCACTTGGGGTTCTTCTTTTCATCAGTTCACAGTCACTCAATTTTCTGCTTTCTTTTTTATCTCTAAACCAGTTTCACCTGATTCACAACATTGCCTTCCTGGGACCTCCTGTATCATCCTGTGTCTTCACTCTTCCATACCATTTTTTATCCTAGAGCTGTAGAAAATTCAGTCCCTACAGAACTGCTTTTACTATTATTCCTATAACTGAAAGCTTAGTTAAGACAAGGTAGTGGTTATTTAGCCATGAGGCAATTGCAATCACAGCCGAAACAAGCAAAAATAAGCTCAGGACAAAGCAAGCCCAGACTAATCCTGAGATCTCTGCACTGCCAAGTAAAAAAACAGTGATCTTTTAGTAGTGGTGGAAAAAAATGTACTCAGCTGCAGTGGGCTTTGTCTTTAAGGACTAGAGGAGACTCCTCCAGTGTGTGGAGGAGACCAAGTCAGACCGGATATCCACAGTGCAGCCCGTGGAGAGGAGAGAAGTTGGGTGTGTTAAAGACAGATAAGAATCTATTTCATTTCTTTTAAAAGCATATGTCACTCTGGTACAATAACAATTTCCCTGTCTCAAAATATTATACAAATATTAAAAAAAATATTTCAAATTGGAAGCTAGGCAGCAATTTTGCTTAGATTTTTTTAATGCATATGAAATATTATTCTAGGACTAAAAATGCTATGATATAATTCAGTTTTCCAAATCTTTTGACAGTCCAGTGGCCACAAATCCAGAAGGAATTTTTTCTTTCAATTTCTCTTTTGTAATGGTAAGTAACTGTCATCAGGCTAAAGACAAAGAGAAAAAAAGTGGATCCCAGCGATTTTCAGGCTACACGTGAGATATTATTGACATCTTCACTAGAAACTTCTGGCAGGTAAAAAACACATCAGTCTTCCAAAGAGATGAAGAGCAAGATGTAAGTGGTCTTTTCACTTCCATTTAACATGAGTGGCTTGGGGTTGGTTTTTTTTTTTTTCTTGTTTTGTTTTGGTTTTACCTTTCTTCTAAGATGAGATGGTCTTTTTTCCTACTTCAAAGTCTTAAATACATTCTGGATAGAAACAGACAAAAGAATACGACGTGCTTTTTGAACAGTGAATTTTATTTTTTCCTGATCTACACTGACATTTATAACCCTTACCAAAACCTAAAGCACATCTGTTGGCACTTCTATATCATACTGTAGGCTGAGGTGAGTATTACAAAGAAAGATGGACTGTACTTCCATCACAGTTTTGCTTTGCTGTTAGAAGTTGGAGGGAAAAGCCTGTGATTTGAAAAAGTTTTATAAAATATTTTGAGATAGTTTATTAAATTTTGACCTTTCTCTTATTTATAGAATTTTATATACAGTGCAAGGCCTTTGTATTATCTCATCTTGAATCCAGTGTATTAAATTTCCAGGCACTAGACCAGAAGCTATTTCTATGGGATCACATTTCTTTTTTGTCTTTTTTTTTTTTTCTTTCCCCAAATGATATTGTTCCAGGTTTATAGTGGCTTGTTCTCTGTCCTTTAGTTCTTTAGCCATTTTCTTTTAAATTAATATGGCAAACTCTCTCCTGTTCAATGACTCTGTACCTTACACAACCTCTGATATTAAAAACCTTCCTGAGCAGCCGTTAAGTATGATGTCTACATTGCCATTCCTTCGTCTGCTTTAGCAATGCTATTCTCATAGAACTAACAACTTAGTAAGGCATAACCTTTCTATTCCAACTTTCGCTTCATCAAGTTGTGCTCCTCTAACCATTTACTGATCTGGTGATTTAAAATAGTTCCTAATACTTTCCTGCAAATTGAAGTTAAACTATTTGGTCTTTAATTTCCTGCTGTGTCCCTAGGGTTTTTCTCAAATAAGGGTATTCTGTTGGCTTCTCTAATTTCTGTTCCCACTCCCATTAACATCTCTCAGGAGATGACTGCTTCTGGAGTCTTGATCAATGTTCAGAGCTTCTTATACTTAATAAGGTTTTATTTGTCCCTTTCTTAATTTATTTTATTTTCTTTCCTGTAAACTTGATTTCTCAATTAGCAAAAGCAGATTTCAACTATTTTGCAGAAATCAGTAAGGTTTTTTTTAATTCTTATTTTTATGTTGTTTTTTTTTCTTTTTGTGCACACCATATACCAGGCTCCTTTATTCATTTTGGAGTTTGTTACATAAACAAATTAACTTCGAATGAATTTGAATGGAAGTGCTTGTCAGAATATATTCTGATGTGTTCTCTTTCTCTCTTCATGCAATGTTAACTTAATATTAACATTACTTGTAAGATTTTTCTGACCTTCTGCTGCTAAATTCAAGAACTTCTGCAAAAACAGCTAAATATCTAGTCTTCCCTGTTTCTTTGTTAATTACCTGTCTTATACTTACTGAACTAAGTCTCTATTTGATACTACAGCTGACTGACCGAATTTATCTTATTCTTAGATTTAATTAATAAAATAAGAATTGACTGGTTTCATTTCATGAGGACAGCCCTCCCCCCCAAAAAAGTAGTGATTACATTATACGATGCTCCAAATGACAGCCACATGACAGAAGTCTGAATGTCACGTGTACTCACCCACACTCACCCATCCACACATACACGATAGATACTTTCCATTCACTATTCCAAAAAAAAAAAAAGACTACAGAGAGATATTTTTTTCTTCTGCACCTTGAAAATGTTAAACAAAAGAGAATTTTCCAATTAAAAAAAAAATAATGAGATTGTCATGTAAACAGGTATTTCTTCTTTCTTACTCATCCCTGCTTTTTCTTACATGACTTTTCATGTCTAAAACACTTCCAGATGCTTTTTTGTACATCTAATTCTCCAACCTTTTTTCTGCACAGCAAAGAAAAATCATTTTAGAGGTGATATTCAGTTTTTTTCTGGTCTCTTCTCATCTTCTTAGGAGAAAAAAATAATAATAAAACCCCACTAAGTCACAAAGCATGTTCAACTTCTAATTCCAGGCTTTAGTGAACTATTTACACAAGTAGTTTCTTATGAGAGTAAAACACAGTCTGTTACCTTTCTAAATAGTGAATACTCAGTCAGAAGGAGAAATAATACAGATCTCCCATCTCATGTTATCTTGAAAAAGCTCTTGTCCATCAGAAAGAGAAGAAAAAGCATGGAGAAAAAGAGCACCTTCTGTATAAAAGCTATTTCAACAGCACAAGTTGAGGGGAAGAAGCCCAAGAAATAGTAATATACTAACTAGAGATCTTAACATAAGAAAATTTTTTTTGTCTGTCGACAGCAAAGCACCCATGCCCCTTCCTCCAGCTACAAAAAATGGTGTGTAAGAAGGTCATTACAACAAATGTTCATATTAGATAACAAGGGTAATGTACTTAAAAATTTTGTCGCCTTTGCCCACATAGAAATATGCATATCACAGTTTAAAAGCCCATTTACTTTATACAAATATCATAGCATGTCATAATCAGTTTTATATTATTGGTAAATATCTACCCAGCCATACTATAATCCAGTCTCTATGAATTTAGAATAGAATAATTAATAATGGAAAACATTAAGATATGCAGGAGAATATGTATCACAAAACCAGAACCTCCTTTGATGGGAAGTTTGAAGAGTTTTCCAGCTACTCTAAGGAGTTATCTATTCCTGCTTTCCAGGTGGTGTAATTATTGCCTGGGGCAAGAGATTTTATTTGTTTGTTGCTTTGTTTTTCATATACGATGTCTTAATTAAATGCTAATGAGGTATATGCTTTGCTTTCTGGTAAAGAATTACTTTCTTGATAGCAGATAAGTAGGTCGTAGACTTTATTTAAGGAATCTGTAAGACAACTGAGGAAACTCCCAGAAAACATCCAGATACATAAACTAGTGAAATAAATGATGATATAAATATTCCAAGGGCCATGTGATGGATGTTTATGTGATCCATAGATCTTTCTTCCTTTTAACATTTTTTTTTCCTCAATGAGCCCTACAGAAAGTCCGTTTTCCACTTAAATTCTTTTTGGGTTGATGGCTATTCAGGGATCCCAAATGGTGTGTTCATATAAGCATAATTAAAATGTCCTGCATGTATTTTAGCAGAAGATCTGTCATGTACAACGTCTGAGATGTCATCATTCCTTCAAACTTGTTGCACCTGCCCAGCTCACCCTCTGACACATGCCCAATACACAGAAACTTCCAGGACAGGCAGTTGCTCAGTTCAACAGCAATTAAGTTATTCTTTGCAGAATAATGGAATTCAATACAGACAAGTGTATAATACTATTAAGTAGCAACAAGATCACTCATGAAGAGAGATGCGGAGCCTCATTCTTGCTCTATGCACTATTTTTCATTTGTTTCTCTTTCTGGTTTTGTTTGTTTGTTGGGTGGGTTTTTTTTGTTTTGTTTTGTTGTCCAAATATTATTTTCCCTCCTCTAATCCCAATATTAAAGTGCAAAGCCTTGCAATTTCAGGTTTTACATTCACAATCCTTAGAAAATGTGCTGTTGGTAGGCTCATGTTTCATCCCTTTTCCTATGTTTTTTCCTCTTGGTCACTAAGTTTTGTGTTTTTTCTTTCCTTTTAAGCCAGTGGATACAGAATTCCTCTGGATATGTAAGTCTAAAGGTCCTGAATCTGTGGAAAACTTGAAAAATAGGTCTCCCATTTTCTTCAAAAAGTAAAAGAGAAGGTTTTTAGTTCAGAATTCAAGTTTTAGACAGACTCAATGAGTCTTACTTAATTCTACCAAAAACAGCAATTGTAGGAACCTTCCATTGGAAGACTACTCCGATTTAAGAAAAGTGGATGAAGGAGCTTTTTAGAGAATTTGACTCAGAACTCTTTTTCTTTTAACACACAGCATGTAAGTGATACTGCTTCATTGTAAGTATCATGATAATTAAATTGTGGTTTTTTGGGTTTTTTTTTCAAATCAGCCATCTGAGATTTCTACCTGTTTGGAATGCCTTAATACCTAGTTCATTTGGGAACTAGGTTCCTGAAATTAGGTCTTTCACTGGGTATGGTCTGCAATGTACTCATTCCAAGGAATTTTTGGAATCTAAAAAGATTAAGATCATCTTCATTGATAGAAGGAACTAAGATTTCCTTTTCCATTTTGCATATCTCCAGGTAATTATTCAAGACAGATCCCTATGACCAAATTCCTTACAAAGAAAGTGTCCTATAAAGACTCAGTAATTAAACAACAAAGAGCATGAAAGCAACAATTCTCTTCTATACTAATTTCTTAAGCTATCTGACAGTATCAGGGTTTGGATATACACCTTGCTATTAAGCCAGCATGATCACTGTTCATGCAATATTCAGTGACATTTTGAGTACAAATACCAAGATTATTATCTTTTATTATTAAATATTATATGAGTGTTTAAAGTGTCTGTGAAGCATATTCATATTAAATATTATTGCTGACATTTGGGAAAGGTCAAATGGGATGCCCTCATGCAAAAACATGTTAGTAGAAAGACAAAATTATTACAATTATTAACAATAATAATTTGATTTGAAAAAGATCAAGTTTGGGAATGTTGTCTCTTTACAAGTTAACACAATTACCTATTTAAATTTGGCCAAAACTGCAATCTCTTGAACACACTAATGTCAACATCAGGCTTTTCTCTTAATTCCACTGAGCATACGTATTTATTTCCTAGCCAGCCACATATTGAAAAGATAAAGCCACAGAGTGGAGGATGTCGCTATTTCCCTTACACAGCAGATATAATTACTGAGCTCCCTATGCATATAACAAAGGTGAGTAGGTGAAGCCAAGAAAGATGTTTGTTTACTATTCTCTGCAGCAGAAAAAGCTAACATTCTCTAACTAATCTAATTCTGTGCTTGAACAGAGGGCTGGATCCTCTGCAGTCATCAGCCTTTTTCCCCAGACAATCAAACTCTTGTCTCTAATCTGAAACTTTGTTTTGCTTAGAAACTTTATTAGCACTAACCTCATTTTAAATTAAGGTAATAAAAGAACTGGAGAGGAAACTCCAGATACATTAGCTACAGCTGTCTTCCTTCTTCTTCCCCTCTGAATTTTTGCCAGACAGACATGCATTTATCTTAATGTTCTTACTCAGCTTCTTGTCATTGAGGGTGGGATTTTATTGACTTGTATATGCTCTGCTTCTGTGTATTTTAAGATTATGATATTCTGTTTTGTTTGGAGATTCAGATGCTAGAACGGTCTGTTCATAGGTCAGAGTAGAGTATAGTTTCTAGTCTGGAGATAGAAGTGGGCTATTTTGGTTTCAGACACAGGAAGGGGTAAATAAAACCTAAAACATAAATCAGCGGTCAAAGAACTTGATTTTTATCTATACCCAAGTACAAACTATTAATTGAGTAACTTACCATAGCTCAGTCTACAACACTTAGCAGCCTCTCCTTTTCTCTAAAAAAAAGATACATTTTACAGCTGCTTTATCTCCCACTGGTTAGAGTTCTGATTTCATGTCTGATATCATGTGTGTGGCATCTTAAATTGTCATTGTTAATGAAGAGATATCAATGTGCATTACTTAATCTAATGGGGTAGTTCAAGAACTGATATTAGGTATGACACTAATGCTCTTTTATCAATGATCAAGATTGATCATCTAAATATCTTTGATAATGAAATTTACTCATGACAGACTGGAGGGAAGTAAATAAATAAGGGGACAGGATACTGCTACCATATTCTTAATATCTTAGTTAAATGGATTAAATTAAAAAAAAAAATAATTTCAGTACAGACGTATATGAGAATTGAGAAAGCCAGTTGTATCTGTAAAGTTTTGAGGGAAAATTTAGGGAATAGTAATCTAGATGGTAATACAAGAGTGTATTATCTTAACAATGCCATCTGTACTCTGTTTTAAAAAAAAACAAACAAGTGGAACTAGAGAAATTGATCTGTCTGCTCTGTACAGCATCACTATGGACACCACTATGCAGTTACAAAGAGGGAGGGAAGAAGAAAGAAATCTTGGAACTTTTCCTGAACCCTTAAGACAACAAATGGCTGAGTTTTTATCAGGATTATTGTGTAAATGAAGACCAGCAGGAGTTTATGTATGCTAAGAAGAGAAGGATATATATAACACCCGGACAACTTGAAAAAAGGGAAAAAATAAGATTGCAGTATCTGAAAGAAAGCCTTTGATCATTTATTCCATTCCCAGATAGGCCAAGGATAGAAGTGAATGGATAACTTGTGACAGGAAGTAGCAACTTCATATTTCCATGGAGTTCATCTCCTTAGCCTCTTGCTTTCTTGTGATGCTAAGGATGTCTGCAGTAATATTGAATGCAGCAGCCAAAATCATGAGACAGAACCAGCACTTATTTTAGATGGTAATGTAGAAATGCACCATCTTTCTCTTCAAATGACAGCAACTCAACAGAAGGCTACGTTTATTCACAAAAATTCTACCCATTTCCAAACATAATACCAGGTAGATTTTCACTGCTAAAAGCTGGGAACCAAAAGCTGAACTTTTAATAACCAGACACATGTCAGTGATGCCGCATCTTCTCGAGAAATAAAATATCCCTGAAGCAGTGCAGAAAAGAAAATACAGTCTGACATGATGTAAGATTCTTATTAATATTCTGTAAAAACAGGATTTTTCTTTATGACTATAAGAAAGGCTGTGTATGTGTATGCATGTACTCATGTGCCACTGAATAACTGCGCTGTCTTTCCATGTGTTTGGGTATTTTTAATTATTATCACTACAAACACTTCCAAAGTAGTTATTTTGGTTGGCTGGGATTTTTTTTTTACATCCCTTTTCTCGCCAGCTCAAAAGGCTCACAGTTGAAAGGCTGCCTTTGACCACTCAGCTGGTGAATACTGCAGTTTTCATTACAAACCTAAACCACTATTTTGAGTTTCAAATAATTTACTAAAAAGATTAATTTAGTCAGCAAACTATCATCCAAAACCCAAAGATTTGGTATGTTATGCACTTTAAGATGTATTTTTATGCATATTTTACCTGTCTTTGTGACAGTCACTCTCATTGTCTTTCACTTCACAAAAGGAGCATTTATCCCGAACTTGTACATGTTACATAGTAAACAAATATATTGAAATGAATAATCCAGTCCAACCATTTAAGAAATGAAGCTATGGAGAAATTTGCAGAAAAGAAGAAAATAAAAATTAATTTTATTTTCAAATCAAATATTTTGGGGGCAATAATTTTGTAACCTCAAGATTGAGAACATGCACAAATCTTGTTTACAGTATTGGAATTAAAAAGACACCCCTTTTGCCTCAACAGAAGGATGTTGTCATAAGAATCTATGGTAAATGGTAGGTTAAGATTTTTAAGGTGTCATTAAACAACTTCTTGCCCACTTGTTTACATGGTTCACTAAAGGAATAAGATGCAGATGAGCTTTGACTTGCAGAAAATTTTTCACAAAGATGAGATGCTGTTTTCAAAAGTCTGCCCTTGTCTTACAGATTTTTTGTGTGGTTATATATTAACATTGTTTATATCCCTTAATCCCTTGAAAAGAGCATCCAAATATATCTGACAACATGAAAACAACTTCATTGAATTTTTCCTACAAATATGGTAGATTTTCTTCCCCGACCCTGATCTAGATGTATTTCTGGAGAAGTCTTGAAGAAGACTTTGTACCACAAAGCCGCAGAGCAAGTAGCACCAACAAAAAAGAGCTCACAAAATTGACTGGAAATCCAATAGTATCAAGCACTACCAGGTACTCGATATTAAGCTTTCTAGAGTCGTATTTTGTGTGTGGTTAATATAACACAAGGAAGGGCATGAATTGTTAACCACATGTGAATTTATTACGAAAAACTGGAGAAATGTCCCTAACAATAGAGAGATTGCTTCAGGCGAGCAGCTTGTCA
Organism: Tringa tobata; assembly: GCA_033628505.1. Classification (NCBI taxonomy): domain Eukaryota; kingdom Metazoa; phylum Chordata; class Aves; order Charadriiformes; family Scolopacidae; genus Tringa; species Tringa tobata. The sequence continues at coordinate 11,395,768 of JAHREE010000245.1, forward strand.
CACCTGCATTAAAGCATAAACAAGAAAAAAAATGTTACTAAATATGAAATTGTTCTAAACCTCCACAGGGGACACAATAGAAACTTTATAATTGACTGTCAGGCATGTCACAGCAAAACCAATAATCCTAAGTAAATGTACAAGGCTCTTTTCATTATTTTTATAATGATTTTAATAAGACTTTCCAGGCAGCACTTTTTAATGTCATTGCTCAAGTTTTTTGAGAAGTCACAGTCACTTTTTCTTCAGTATTCTGCCATATAATTTTACCTGCAGCATTATATAATCATCCTGAAATGTATTGTCTATTGTGTCTTTGGGTGAATTATGAAATGGACGGGAATAATTGCACTATCTCATGATAATGATAACAAAAATTGTGAGAATGAACTTCACACAGATGAAATGCACATTAGGAACAGTTTTTGTGACAAATATTTATACATTAGAATCCCATGCTATGGTTGTGGTTCTTCATTAATATCATTGAGAATAACTAATTTTTTTCAAAGTCTAATTAAAATACAGTGTAAGGGAGTTCAGGGTTAGAGCATGTTAGTAAGTTTTTGGTGTTACTTCTTTTCCTTAAGAATATGTTAGTTCAATAAAAGCAAAATAATTTTCAGGAAGTTTTTATTTTATTTCTTTTCTCAAAATTATCAGAGAAGAAGTATTAAAGTTTTCAAAAGCAACCACTTTGAATTGTGTAAGTAAATAAATACATTTTTCAGGTTGAAATATTTCATAGCCTGTATCTCTTACAGTCAAGGAAAATTCATCTAGACTGGATCTAAGTTTGTGTTTGGTTTGCTTTATACTATAAAAACCCTCAAGATACACTCTTTGTTTTCCTTTTCTTGACCTTATTTTTTTCAGAGGAGAAGAAAATCTTTTCCAAGGCAGTTCTCATGACAATCATAACATAACAATTTAAACGAACGGATGATGGTGCGACAGCAAGGCAAGTATTTGAAAAGCTGTCTTCTAAAGAATGTGAAACACATTGTAGGCCCTTCAGGCTTCAGGGGGTCGAAAAGTACCAGTTTTCTTACCAGTGACTCATCTTCAGTGAAACTCTTTTTTTTTTTTTTTTTGGCATGATAAAGCGAAATATTGGTTTGGTAGATTGGATAATAAATACAGCTTGGAAGCTCTCAGTAGCTCTCACTTGTCTTTGAGGAGTTGCAGCATCAAAACTAAGGAATTTTCTCTGGAAATTGAGAGAATCATTTCACTCAAGTAAAAATATTTTGGAAGTGTCTATCAAAAATTTAATTTTGGCTTGATTCTATTCCTTTAGTGATGTAGGTATGTTCTCTTTTGTTGTCCTAGAACTGATAAAATTATCTTTCTGAGAGTTTTTTTGAACTACTGGTGCTTACTTTCGTTCCTTACTTTCTATGGGTAATAGCTACCAGGTTAGAACAGAAAACAGGGCTGCTGGTTTGAGATTTTTGTTTCTTTTGTCTCACAACATTCTGCAAGCCAGGTTAAAAAAAAAAAAAAAAAAGGCAAGAAAAATCCTTAGATGTCTTAGATGTCAACAGGGGAAAAAATGCTATTGGAAATGAGATCAAGATGGAAATCTGGGAAATCCCTCCTAGCATCTGAAAATAAACCCCAAAATATACCCTGGATTTGAAAAAGGGATGAGTAATTTTCTTTTTGTAACTAAAAGGCACTGCAGGATTTGTTTTAGGAGGGTATTTTCTGTATCATTACATCTGTTTGTATACACTCTTTGGTTTCTTTACAAGTTTGCAATCTTTATCTTGCAGTTTTAACTACAAGAATCAGTTAAAAAAAAAAAGGAGAGAAAGAAGCATTCTGCCATAACCATCTTTATAAAAGACTAAAATAGATTGATCGGAACAATTTATCTCTGAACATCTCATACTTATGAAGTAGAGGATGTCTGTTGGCAAGGTAATTTATTAGAATATTTCTTTAATTTTTTTTTTATTTTGTTCCATTTTTCAAGACAATTTTTAAAAGATAAGATTTAAAATAGAAGTAAAAACATTTAAAATCCCCATTAATGAGTGTTTTTTTTCTGTATAAGTATCTTTTTTCAATAACTTTGCTTGTGAAATTAAGAGTAAATATGTATTATTATTTGTGTTAAACTCTGAGAAAGTATCAAATCGCAATCTGCCTCATTTCATTAAGAACTATTCACGCCTATCCTTTTACTAACAAGTTGATGATATATGATTCATTGGCCTTATGATATTTTGACCTTTCCTGTTATTCCTTATCTCGTGCTTTTGACAGTTTCAATTTCATTTATTTTATTTCCCAGTGATCTTGGTTCAGCATAAATTAAATAAATTAAATACGTTTGTAATTTATAAATAATAAAGTTTGCTGTAAAAGACGTGCCACTTGTTTGTTGCTTAGTTAGCAATTATTAAAGGAAATAAAAACTTTCATTAAAAAAAAAAATACAAATTTCCATAACATAGAGGATTTATTCACATGTAATAACTGAGTACTGACAACTGTCAACTTGTGCCAAGTTAGCGGACAATTGCAACAGTAAAAGGCAACATATTTGACTGTCCATACTTTCTACCCCTGTGCCACACATGAAACTAAATGGAAGTAGTACATTTCATCCTCCTTTAAACTGAAAAAATTTCATACTTCAGTTGTACTAATATTGGTTATATCTATTTTTGACAGTTTCAGATAGTAATGATACGTAGTTCTAGGCAATCTCCTAGATTGCTTCAGGCAGATGTATCTTACATTCTGAAACAATCCAACTTATTTCTCTTGTGTGCTACATTAAAAGAAACTCTTAAAAGGTAGAGGTGCTTCTGTATCAGGAAGAACTGAGAGAATAATAACATTTCATCATGCTTTTTTTTCTAAATCTTTTCTAGCTGGTATTATATGTGCATTTTCAAATTTGAAATAAAAAAATATTTTTGTATGTCCAGTTTTATGTGGTCAGGTAGACCTTTCAATGAAAAAATTGTCATTAGAGGAGTTCTGCAAGACTTGTTCTTCAGCAAATTATATTGCTCTGGGGTCTTAATAGATAATGTTTTTTGTGATACTGACTATAGGTTTAATTTTCTTCACAGAAATTAGTTCTAAACTGAAAGAAAACACAAACCTTAAGAGAGAAAACCTTTTCCAGATTGCAAAGCTTCATAACATCTACCATAACTAATTTTTCTCTTCAGTCTGTGCTCCAAGAAAGGGTAGTAACTGCAATAACTTCAGCTGAGTGAAGTGCATTATTGTTTCTAAGGTAAGTGATGTGATGATGATGCTGCCCGAATCAGGTTAGACTGCACTGGCAACTCAGCCTCTTGAGTGTGCATATTGACTGTGTGGCTTTTTATAAGCCCTTCTTCATTCACAAAAAAAAAAAAAAGAAAAGGCACCCAAACCTATCTGGCTTTTATCTAAACCTGTTTTTTAATGGGATTTGCTAATTGCATTAAAAGATAAAGCTTAAAAGATCCCATTGAGTGTACCAAAATGACACGTTTTGATGTCTTTTAAATTACTTGCCTAAGTATATTAAGTCATACTATTTAAGCTCTTGAAAATGAGAGATCCTTACCTTATTTAGGGGGCAAATTTACAATTCAGCTATAACAAGGGCAAGGACAGAGAAGCTACAGGTTTCCAGCTGGAACAGTTGAAAGAAAACATTCAGGCTAGAAAGTGCCTCAAGTCAAGAAGAAAATGTTGCCAGGAAGGGACTATCAGAGTATGTGTATACTTGAAACACTATAACTCTTGGTTACAAAAATGAGTGGGCATCTTTAACTAAAGATAAATAAAATTGATAAATACATTAAAATAATTTTAAAATCACCAAGTCCTTAGAGATATGAGGTATTGGTTCCAAAACTGAATAGATGTATTTTCTAATTTATCTGGGGAAAACAAAGATCTAGTGTTATAAAATCTGATTTATTTCTTGTTCACATAATCAAAAAGGTTAATAAGACAATTGCAAAGAAGAGATTTTACTAGAACTTACTGTCAAAATCCTTTTTATTCTGATCTCAGAAAAAAAAGATTAGCACTCTGTAATAATAATAAGCAAAAGCTAAGCACCATCAAAATATGTGGCATTAACTACTTTTCTGATTTTTAACCGCTTTATGGATTTTTGCTGCTATTTAAGCCCTAATCGGAAACACTTCCTTTGTCTATTTTGTCCTATATATAGTTTTCGGATATCATGAACAAGATAGTAAGCTCCCAAATCTATCACCATTCCATTTTGAGTTATGTGGTCAGTTGTAGTTTATTGAATTATTCCAACTGAAAAAAAATGTGGTAATTACTCAATTTTTAAAAGCAGTTCAGTATTACATGAACTCAGTACATACTTGTATATGTTCAAACCTACATAAACTGTTCAAGTTGTGATTCTGTTACATGCTTTATTCCCAATTTCTAAGGAAGAGCTTGTTAGAATACGTCAATTTCACTGTTCCTTCTGGAAAATAGGTTTTTTTCTTAATGCATAAGAAACAAAAAATGTCTCTCTCAAAGTTTGAAATAAACATATATGAAATCAGAACAGATAGAAGACAAACCTCACTAATTAAAAAAAAAAATTAAAAAAAAATCTGGCTAAACCAAAACAATTTATGTGTATAATCCACAACCAGTCACATTTTCCCTTATGTTTGAGTTCAGCTGGAAATGAGGAAGTTCTGTTCTCGCTTATCAGCAACTTATCAGCACTCCCATATTTTTTTTGTGGTGGGACTCAATGATCCCAAAGGTCCCTTCCAACCATGAATATTCTGTGATTCTGTGATTTGTGCAGAGCTATAATTCTTGAATATTTTATGAATGGAAATATTTGCATACATCCACTTAATGTTAAAAAATCAGGATTCTTACCACTTTTAGCAACCCTGAGCATTATCATTCGTTGAATCAAGTCCCATACTTGGCTTACAAGATAGACTTGCAGGCCTATCTCTTGCACACATCAAAACAGTCACCTTCTTCTTCCACAATCACAAACATAGAGTGTGAAAGACAAAACTGTAAGAAATATTGGCATATGCATGATCTAGCTCCAAGCTTCTCAAAAACAAAGAAAGAGAGAAAGAGTACTACAGCAGTAGTGAATTTTGGAAGTAAAGCTTTGATCTAGCTAGTATTGTATTCCCAACCAGCAACACTTAGATCCCTGATCTGACTTTTTCTCTGACAGCTAGTGATGATTTTTTGGTTATTATTTTCTTTCCCTTTTTATTTAATTCATTTTTTGGACTCCATTAGCCAATAATGGAGCCCCTAAACAAAATAAGGGGAAGAATTAATCTATGAATGATTTATTAGATAAATTACTGTGGATTTTTTAATTAAACAGCCTTACAGTCCTTAAAGACAGGTCCCAAGAGAGAACATTAACACCTTACAATGTTTCCAAAGTCTATTGAAAAAGGTTTTATTATCCCAGTTATGTTTTGCTGGTTTATCTTTTTTAGCAATCTAGACCAGTTTCCCAAATTTAATGCACAGAACCAATAACAGTCAGAATAATAGCAATAGTTTCCAGCCACGAAGAAGAGTCTGGCTGTTACAGCATTCATGTACTGTTTTTCTGTGTAACATTGACTAAGATAACATCATTTAAATTTGATGTTTTTGACAGGGCAGACCTAGATTCCCTCTATTATCTGAATCACTTCTTGCATTCTTTCAATAATCTTCGTCGATGTTGTAGGCATCTGATTTCAACATGTAAAATGACAAGAAATGAAATGTGGAGGACAATTTTAGCTGTGAGAAGAGTGGAAAGCTGAAATAAAGTTTCTGTCCAAGATATCAAATCTCTGATTAGAAGTTTTCAAGCATATGACTCCGAAATATCGTGACCTTGCCTCAGTGAAAAGATGAATTAGCAGGTCTCTTGAGATCCTCTTCAGCCTTTCACTCTACATGTATTTTTACCATAAATAACACTGTGATTTTTATTTCTATGTTTTTTAATGAAGTTGGCACTGCAAAGGTAGTGTGATAATACCTCTTCAGATGATCACCCCGTCATTTCCAAGGAGCAGCAGAGGCAAGGTTGCACAGCCCCATGGGGTCCAACTAGGGTAGGCAGACCCAGGTGATGGTAACAGGGTTCCTCAACAGATCCAAGGCAAGACAAAATGAGAAACCAGGCCTGGGGTCCATCCAGGAGACTTGGATAGTCAGGAGCAGCAGGAAGCAGGGCTGCAAACAAGGCTACTATGGAGACCTGAGATCTGTCCAGGGAGCAGAATTAGAGACAGGATAAAGCACGGACACTTTTATGGTGTCACTGGGAGTAACTATAATGGGGTCCTGGGTGGAGGCTGGGCAGGGACAGTCAGGCCTGGTGATGCCTTCAGGACCCAGAAAGTCAGGAGGTTGTTATTAAGCATGACTAATGGCTTTTCCTTTAGAAAGGAAGTGATTTTCCAAATTTGATTTTTGCAGAGGGGGAAATATAATGACTTTTATTTTATTTACAATTTATCATGTAGCTTTTTGGATGTAAGCGCCGCTGTCATATCTTTTCTTTGTATTATTATACATGTGTGCATATTCGTTCCTTCTTTCAGTCATTTCCTGAATGACTGTATATGCCACCATAAAACCCTAGATGCTAGTTTAGGTCTAGGGCTCCCACGGAACAGTACTTGGTCCGATCTTCAGAACAGCAAAGAATATTCACATTCTACAGAATTTTACTGTCATTGTAGTGAAGCAGTTAATCTCTGTATCTCTATTTTTAAAATCCACAGTTCCCTTTACTAGGAAGTTACATTACATTAGGTTATATTACATTTTGCTATATTATATTAATTATACCATATCATATTATATTATTTTATATTACATTATATGTCCCATCACATGACCATATTACTATGTATGTTAGACATACAAATAAGGGTCAATGTTGTGAAACCTCTTGGTAAAGTAATGTTTTTTTCTGAGAACAGTCTCTTTCAATCGGAATGAAATGAGGTGGTTTCACTTATTTGCTGACGTGGATAACTACAGAAACAAAAATAAGTTTTAATCAATAAGTTTCAACACCTGTATTTATTTTGTGCCACAGTGTAAGTCAAGTTTTACCATTAAGCGCATTGTGTGTGTGAATAATCTTTAAATAATATTTGCAAAATTACAAAGAACATAAAAAGAATGACTTTGTATTGCAGCAATAATATGGAAATTCAGCATTAAAAAGTCAGAATCCTCTGTCTTTACAGAGAGGTGACAAAGGGTAGCAACAAGGAGAGACTGGACTTTGACCTGAGTAGTTTCCTGAGAAGACAAAATAGAGTTTTGCAAGGCTTTGCCTGCACTAACTTTCATATTACCATAACTCAGGGTCACGATTCTAATCTATGAGATCTAGTTAGGACTAGCAAGAGGGGAAATCGTATGCCGTAGTTATAAATCTCTAGAAACTAAATCAGCTAAATAACCTGAAACTCTACCTAAACTTCTTATGAAGAAAAAATATTTTAATCACAGGAGTAAATAAATAATATATGGCTTTCCAGAGCATACTGTGACTGAAACTAAAAAATTGTCAAATTAAATACAATTACATTATTCCTTTATGTCTGTAAAATAAAGCCTCTCCCATGTCATAACTGCTAAAAGACAGATACATAAAATATTAACTTCAAGTTAGATGTATTCACCAAACTGAAAAGTGTAAGACAAGAAGGTGCACATGAAAGACCTTTTAAAACACCTGGGAATATCTCTGGAGAAAAAGAGCTGCTGAAAACCTGAAGAATTTTCAAAACAGTTGCTTGAAACACCACCAAAAAAAGATCTCACAAGGACTCAAACACCACTTTCACAGAATGACTTTTCTTAAGGTACACAAAGCTGTCCTATTTAATTTCCTAAGCATTTAGGTGATGGTGTTCTACCTGTCTTCAGCAGGGTTGACCTCCTCAGACTCTGAAAATGAGCTTATAATAGAATGCTTACAGTTAATTTGTCTAAGCATGCATGACATGCATAGGCACAAGGGAGAGTGGGATTTTTTGCAAACACATGCTTAGATGCTATTAGAAAATGTGTAGGTAACACTTAAATAACAGTAAAGATACACCGTGGTTCACATTTTTAAGGATATTGTGTTTACAGACATTTATTTGAAAGACCTTTAAACTCTCTATTGCATTCACATAAACTAAAAGATTATTTCAAGATAATATTTTAAACAAGCAAATTACCGACTTTATACACCATTTACAGTAAGAACCTGTACTCAACATATCAGATAGCAGTTACCACTTTTTTCACTTTTTTTTTATTTTCACTTATTTGAAACCGCATCCTGTAGGCTCCTGATTCTCATTTAATTGATCTCCTTGTTTTCTATGTTGGAATTTTCTGCTCCACAGATCATGTCTCCTTCTTTTGTTGGCAAGTTCAAATTCTTTTGTTGCTCTCCAAATGATTTGATTGCAGCATAATGTAGGTATATTCCTATTTGGTTATGCTTTAGTAGCAATTTATGTCTACTTTCCTGTACATTCAATAAAGGCAATTTTCCCCTCTTTTTTTTATTCCTAGATATAGAATTAATTCCAAGATTCAGGGCTGAAGTGAGCAGCCCTTATTGATAGTAAAGCAAAGCAAAGAGCTATGACTCTCTGATGTCGTGTTTAGCATATTTGTTGTAATAGGCATCACGAATTTCTTCTGAAAGGCCTTCTACACGTGGAAAAGCTCACGGCACAGGTTGTCTGGGATTAAGGTTGCTAAGGGAGATGTAGTAAAGCAGGGGTGCATGTATTCAAATCCTCTGTCGGTTCTTAGGAAGAGAAAAAAAAGTACATTACTTGCAAGTAAAAAAATGGTAAGAAATTGGTATAGTTCATCCAGAATGCAAACCAGTAAGTTACCAAGTAAGAGCCCAAACACCCTGTCAGGAGAGATTATAATAATTTCAAAAACTTTATCTTTCACCTCTCTACTTCTAAGACCTGGCAAGCATAGTTTAACCCTACAAGAACCAATGGAAAATGGAAATAATACTGTTATTTTTTGGAATCTTTGCAGTCTTCAGTAGTAACATTTCTGTTCCTAATATCGTTGCAGTTTTAGGAGTAACAACAATAGCTATACTTCATACAATGGGAAAAAATTGTGGAGCGTATTTCTTGCATAGATATTAACCCTAAAAAAGGATCATTGCAAGCTGTTTGCCATACTTGTGCAATAAGATGACCGTGGTATATTTTAATAAATGCACAATAATATTTATGTACATATATATGGTATATATACATATACACCCATACACAAATAATTCACTGGAATTCATGAGACCCAATAGGAATGATTACAATTTCAAATATTGAAATCTATGTCAATATTTAATATCTTATAGAATCTTATTCAGTGAGATGTAAATATTTATACAACCTTATTTAAATGTTTCAAAATTTATTTACAGTATATTTTGCCAATTAGTTTCATTTTATCCACTGAAGCTATTATTTCAAACAAAATAGCAAATATATCACCAAATTATTTTGAAAATTATTTTCACAACCAAAAATGTGAGTAAAATTAAGCCCGCTGTTAATATCTGATAGTAAATATGAGAGAAATTTTGTATTACAAGGAGGACAGACTTGCAAAATTCTGAATAGTGAAATTTTATTACATATTATACACATTTAAGCACGTGAATATATAAATTCCTTGAAACTGAGAAGCTAGCCACTGAAAGGTAATTCCACCTTTTCTTTAAGCTGGTGTATTGCTTTAAACACTTCAACAAACTGAAAAATGAAGGATTTCTTCTCAGTAATGAATGTCATGATCCCAAAAACAAATGTGGTAAAACAGTTGAGAGCAGTGGTATAGGGATTGTTAATTTATTTTTTTTTAATAGAATAGAAACAGAACCTGGCCTGTTTAAGGCTCTCTGTATCTGGCTGAGATGCAGAATGCATGGCCCAATACTATGACACCTGCTGTGACTTTGCATTATGTTTCAAAATAATAGGTTCCTCTAGAGGAGCGAATGCCTTATACTATAGTAATTGATTGCAGGCATCAGTACAGCAGCTGCTTTTGTGCACTCAGGAATATCTTTATTTTAGGATTGTTGCATTTTTAATAGCTTTACACTTTTTTTATAGCAGCTCCCATTATTCTTTAGTGGCATTATTTCAGAGGCCTCTGCTAACAGTAGGGGAGGAGCTATAAAATTGAAAAGAAGGAACCAGTTATTAAATTTAACGTCTACTTTGCTATATAGATATAGATACCTGCCATTAGCTAAACTCCAGTGGATGGGTAGAAGTTGCTTAACTGCAGAAAACTCCTTCTGAGATTTTCATTATGAACAACATAAAATATAATACATAATTAAAATCTAAAAGACATGTGTATTAAGTAGGAATGCATCTTCAGTTCTAGCACTTAGTGAGCACTCAGAAGCCAAGAAAGAAGGGTCAGCACTTCTGTGAACTGCCTAAGCACTGCTCACTCTTAGCTCCTTTCACATTATCCTAGAAATCTTGAATTTGCATTTAATGTCCTCAGGGGCTTAAAATAAGTCTAAGCATAGCCATACTCATATGTGCATCACATTATTGAATTCAAAAATTTCTTATATTACAGTATGGGCTTTTCTGAAATGCTTTATGAACTCATTTCAGTATTATCTAATCACCTCTTCGTCATTAAAACATGCATTCTCATGAGGAGAAAATATTTTTAATCTTGATTTTACACCTTTTACTGCTTAAGTGCTTTAAACATTTTTAGAATCTTTAATTTTCTAAGAGCTTTTTAAAAGCCTTCCTGAGATTGAAATTTACCAAATGTGTACGAGGTCAGTTTTGAAACAGCCTATTTTGTTTCTCTCATGCCTCACGTAATGAGCCTATACAAAGTACAAGACAGAAAAAATAAAAACAAAAATACCCAACCAGTCATGATGAGCAGGGGTTAAATTCTCAATTCCCTGAGTTAGACATACACTGTAATCCCATTGTGTCTGGAATTAAAGCCTTTTACTCATAGTAGCAATAATTTCATCTGGGTCACTTCACATAAATAAATGTAAAAATAGGTTTTGAGTAGGGAGGAAACAGGAGGCAAAGGACTTTTATCTCAGCCTATTTTTTAAAAGTAAGCCTAGGGCACTACTGCTTTATTTATGGCAAGTTCTGTCCAATAAGGGGCATGAGAAGAGGAAGAGGTGTTTTTCCTAGGCAAGGGAGATTATTTTACTCAAAATGATTCCTACAGTTTATGCTCTCACATCACGTGGAATGGCCATAGCTAGAGGGTTGAGCAGCCTTACATCATCTTCCCTTTTTCAAATCCCACTGGGAAATTCCTGGAATCTAATCAGGTTTGGGCATTTACTACATGCCAAGCTGAATAGCCTAGGGCAGGACTGAAGCACTTCTAGGCAAATTCAAAACAGAGGCTTAAGGTGCTATGAAAATTTGATACAGAAACTTCAACTTTCTACAGTATCTAAGAGCATGAAGGATACTGAGGTGCCCCTGGGGAGGGAAGTTTTAAAGATCAATATTTTGGATGGAGGCACAGTTTTCCAAAATTCCATTTAAATGTATTTCTGTGTGTTCACTGTCCTTCACAGATCATTTCTGCAGCTTTACTGTTCTGAGAATGAAGCACAGGACATCTAAGTTCTTTTCTCCCCTAGTGGTTGGGTCATTCAAGAAAGACAAGAAGAAAGAAATGCATGAGACTACTTTCCGTTGTCCTTCATCTTGAAACTGGACAAACCTTTAATACATTCAAGGAGGAGAAAAAAAGAACTTTCTCACTAACAATATTACCATAGAATCATGGAAGGGGTTGAGTTGGAAGGGACCTTAAAGATCATTGAGAAAGATCACCTGAGAGGCTGAGGGACTTGGGTCTTTTTAGTCTAGAGAAGAGAAGGCTGAGGGGGGATCTGATCAATGCTTATAAATACTTAAAGTTTGGTCGTCAAGAGGATGGGGCCAGTCTTTTTTCAGTGGTGCCCAGGGACAGGACGAGAGGAAATGGGCACAAACTTGAGTATAAGAAGTTCCATCTAAACATGAGGAGGAACTTCTTTCCTTTGAGGGTGACAGAGTCCTGGAACAGGCTGCTCAAGGAGGTGGTGGAGTCTCCTTCTCTGGAGACATTCAAAACCCACCTGGATGCATACCTGTGCAACAGGCTTTAGGTGGACCTGCTTTGGCAGGGGGGGTTCGACTAGATGATCTCCAGAGGTCCCTTCCAACCCCATGTGATTTTGTGATTCTGTGATTCCAACCCCCTTGCCATGGGCAGGGACATCTCCCACTAGACCTCCAACAAAGCCTCGTCCAGCCTGGCCTTGAACACCTCCAGGGATGGGGCATCTGCAGCTTCTCTGGGCAACCTGTTCCAGTGTCTCACCACCCTCATAGTGAAAAACTTCTTCCTGATATCTAATCTAAATATACCATCTTCCACTTTGAAACCATCACCCCTATCCTATCACTACATGCCCTTGTAAAAAGTCTCTCTGCAGTTTTCTTGTAGCCCCCTTATGAAGAAGAAAATAAATCTTGTCTGTGAAACTGTAGAAAAAAAATGTTCTGCAGGGTGACAGAACATACAAATGCATAATTACAAGGTAGGATTTAAACAGATTTATTCTTTTCTACCCATATTATAAGTCTGTTTGGTATAAACACATTTTTGGTAAAATGCTACATAGCTGCTCTAGTAAAGCCAAGCTAATATGCTGATTCTCTTAATACTGTGTGAACTGTTTATGTCCTGCTTCTAAATGTATATTAGCTGAGCACAGCACCATGATAACCCAGATATATGTCTCTCAGACTTCAAGCAGTGTGGATCCAGCCAATTTACAATGCTCAAAGGATGTCATCCCTCTAGAGAGACATGCTAAGAGAAGAAAATTAAAGCACGTAATTCATTTTACTACCCTTTCTTGCATTGGTATATTCCACTCTTGACAAACTGATTGATTAATATTTTGAACAAGCTAGAACTGTAACTTTTTCAGCAACTTAACATAAAATGTAATTGTATGCTAATCTTCATTGTATGCTAGTAACATATTCTATAGAAAGGTTAAAAATCGTCATAATCTTTTATTTTAATTCCCAAATAGTCTTTTGCATTATCGAACATAGTGAGGAAGATTATATATATAAAAAAGAAAAAAAAAAGTTTTCTTACTATTAGAGTGCAAAAAAACCCCAATCATTTGAGTAATCACACTTTTATGTTAGTTGTTGAGACATGCCAGAATTGCAGGGTCTATAATTCTGAGACAGTCAGATCTTCTGAGAAACCATTGGGGAAACCTAAATAAGCTTTAGAAACCCAAAATTCAACCTTCCTAGCTAGCCTGGGATCGCTGGGGGTCTGCCACATGGCTCCTCCCTGCTGTGAAGTACACTGACGAAAATGGGCAGTCTTGAGATGGCTTTTTAAAGATTAATGTCCCTGAGAAGATTTTATAACTACAGATCCTGAATTGATGTTCAGTGAAATTGATATTTTTGTCAGTTCCGTGATGGGTAGACAGCTGTGACAGAATATTTTTATATATAATATTTTATTTGAAATAAAGGAGAACTTCTAAGAAAAACTGTATGTATAGAAGTCATATCACATATTAAAATATATATTCATATCTAAAACTGTATAAATGTGTACTTAACAGCTGAAACTTGGAAACCTTGTATTCTGATCAGCTCTCCTCAGAAGGGTATGATCTACTTGCATTTTTTGCAAAAAATCTGATATGACTTTTAGCAAGTAATTTATTTTTCTTCTTAATTTACAATAGGGACAAAATAGCTTCTATTTTTCCTTTGTCCTCCGTTTACATTGTACAAGCTGCACGGCAGCTTCACACACAGCTAGTAAACTTTGGATAAACTTTAACATTTTAGGAGTGTTTTATGTAGCAGTGACTTCCAAAAAATTGAATTGAATTTCGATCAAAAGCTGTTGCTGCTGTATGTATTTGAATATGATGTGACGTGCTTTAGGGAGATTAAGTAAAAAAACACGACAAAAATAATTTACAATGTTGCTTAATCGATGATAATAGGATTAAAAGGCTGTATAAAATGTTATTGTTCAATTCTGTCTAGTGAAAATTAGGTGAGGTAGAGGTATGCAGGCAAAATAGTGCAAGGAAAATGAGAGAGGATTTCTTAATTTGTTTGAGGTGTTTTGGAGCCTCTTAATTTATTTGAGAAATTTTTCATGTTTAAATTGACTGATGCTTTGGGAATCAGTTTTGCAAGACACTTAAAACTCTTAGCTGTCATAGGTGTTCTTGGATGCTGAAGTTATGAAAATCTGACAGGATGAGGTTCCTAATTATTAAAAGATCATGTTGATTTTTTTCAATAGCAAAAAACAGCTTATGGGGAATTATTCATTCTCTGGGCTGTATAGAGAAAAGTAAAATCATTTTGTTCAGAAAACCTCAATATGCTTTTAAATTACAAAAGACTAGAGGCTTGAAATAATTTAAGCTGAACTAATAACATTTCCTAGGTGGTATTTTTGTGTCTATATTATCATTGCACAGGTGTTCTAAGAGTTTCTAAGGTCTTTAGTACTTTCCTACTGAGATCAATATTGAAGTTCCTTTAACTTCAGTAAGATCAGAGTTAGCACTGCAGGATCCTTTTGAAAATTCCATTCTGTATGTCTGTGGTCTCCCAAATTTTTAATGCAAAAATTTCTGCTAGTGTCATCTTGACTTTCCAGATGCAAAAGAACAACATAAAGCAAATCCACAGTGGAAATATTTGGTATCTTTCAAAGACACAAAACCAATTAAAATGAATTAAAGAGATTTGTTTTCTACCATCCGCTGAATATTTTTATTGGATATTGGGCCTGATTTTGCTTCACTGCAAGTCAGTGATTTTTCTTTTCCTGGCAGCCACGGGAGAAAGTCATTACCTAACTAGAGTGAGAATCAAGAACGACCAGGAATAGAATTGGCCGAATTTTGAAATAAGCATGACATTTTCAAAAGTCCACCTTAGCAATAATGGAAATGGCCAGACATTGATTTTTATTTTTTATATGCTTCATTTCTTAAGCTGAAGAATAAACTTGTTTCATTCTGAGTCCAAATTCAATGTAAGAACAAATGAAACCACATTTGAAAGTAAACTGACAAAGAAAGAAGATGAAAATTATCTTTTTTTTTTTTTTTTCTTACTTGGCTGGTAAGGAGATTAATTGTTTCAGGTTCTGATTATCAATTTGCATTTAGACAGTTTCTATCATCATTAATTGTTAGCCATAAGTGGGAATCTCTAGTTGTTATTAATACTAAAATTTAAAATAATCATCATTAAATGAATTAAGGAAATAATATGATAATGCAATACTATGTACGAGTTAAATGAAACAACATATTCAGGTATTTAAGACAGAAATTTCTATGTATCGGAGTTTTAAAATTATTCATATCCTAATGGGAAACTCACTGAATCCATTAAGACTGATGGTTAAAATTTAGGAATATGGAAATCTAGGAGTCAAAGAGTTCTCCTAGATCTCAAAGCCCTGCCTCTCACACATGATGCTCTTTCATAACTTTCCAGGCAAACTCTGCTTCTGACCTGTAATTCCGTCTTCCTCCTCTCTTAAACTCTCCAGAGTACAGAAGACACTCTTTATCATTTAGGTCTCTACTTGTTTTGCCCGGGATGGGGCTAATTTTCTATTTATTATTTCTGATTGTGATTATTGACTGACAAAAGCAGCAAATGTTATAGAATATATATTTTTTAAAAAGAATTTGAGAAATCTGTCTTTTTATTTTCTTGAATGAATTCAGTTCTTAAATGGCTTGTCCGTACATTCCCTTTCTGTGTTTTAGTGTTCTCTTCGGTTCTACTATAGGGAAAATATATATAAGCATTTTTTTTAAGCAGTAATGTGTAAATGGAACATGAATATGTGCACTACAGAAAAAGATTAAGTTATATCATTCTGAATTAATTTACTGAAGGCTGTTTTCAGAAACTGGCATGTAATACAAAGCACTGAAATCCATGTTTAAACATATTAAGATGCTTGCTGATTTTCAGACATTCTGAACATCTGCAGCCTAATTGAATTCTATGAAAGTTATTAATATACACTCAAAAATTAAGATGATATTTAAAAACCAAAAGATACTGTAGCTGGTACTAAGGTTCTGTCAGATATACATTCCTCAGATTGGCTTAGGGAATAAATGACAAAACCAGATCATCCTAAACAAACTGGAACACTGTGCATAAATTTAATCTGTTCACTTTTGCAGGAAACAAGTTTAAATTCCCATATTTCTTCGATTTCATGCACATATTTCTTTCAGACTCAATTTTTTTGTCTCCACATTTTCCAAATCCAGATACTAATAGAAGACAGTGGTTATCCCAATTATCACTATTAATGAGTGGCCTTACATTTGCCAGCTATCCAGAGTGATTATTGCTTTCTTGGGCCCAGAAGTGTAATATTTATTTTTAAGGAAGACCAGATTCAGTCATCTACTGAACAGGCAGGGCTGTGTTGTAGCTCTCTCAGCCCACTCTGAAATCTGATTTTTTTCTTCCCAGGTAATATGGCTATTACATGGGTTTGCACCAACTATGGCCTTGGGCTCATGCTCAGTCCTCAGAAATAGCTATTTCCTTGAGCTTTCTCTTATAAGATTAGCTACGTCTTTCCAGGAGGACTTCTTGCCATCTCTAATGGTCCCTATCATGGAAGATCATTTGTTACTAGTTCTGAAAGACTAGACATGATAATAATGCAAGCATATTTAAAAGCACTAATTAAATAGCTAATCAAATGCTCACCATTTATCTGCTGTACATTTTAAAAATATTAATTATCTTTAAACCTATTGGTTTAATTTAGCAATTTTAATTTTTGTCTGTTTTGTTTCTTTGATTTTTTTCACAGCAACTTCAGCTTATTTCAGATTTTCTTACTCATGTGCGATTTCCTTATACTGGAGTGTATGTGTATGTAAAAACAATCACATGGAAAAATACAACCTAAAAATCTATCATAACATCAGTAAAATATTTCTCCCACTAACTTTAATAAGATATTTGTGCTTTGGAGTCTCTTGTTCTGGATGTTTCAGATCACTTTCACCATACATGTATTTTTAAGAAATATTACAGTCTTTTGAAATTCGTGGACTTTTTATCTGCACTGCTAAGGTTTTTCCTTTAATTGTAAGTCAAATGGTCTGAAGCCAACTTTTAATTTCAGTACATTTTCCACTGCATAGTACCATTAAGCACATAACAGAGTACTGTTTGTATTCACTCTATAAGTATTCATAATTGTTAAAGAACCGAAAGAAGTTGTAGCTTAAAATGCACTAATGTAGCGTTTTAGAAGCTCCAATTAATTGTTTAAATAATCATTTGGTGTTTCATTATCACTATTATCATATTTTCCCATCTGTCCTTAAGGTATGTCTACATTCTTTGGGTGACTGAGGCATAAAAATCACTAAACTGGCACAAACCTGAGCAGGTTAATCAACATGGTGAAATGCCAACCCGGAGTTAATAAGCCTTGGCTGCAGCACCTCATGAATGTGGCTTGATTGCTTATCGAATAAATTGGGTATCTTTGTGCTCTATTCTGCAAGCAGCAGCAGACCCAGTACAGGTGCAACCTCATCATAAGACGCTGCTGTGCTTTCCATGGTGGCTGGTACTAATATCTGTGTATGCCATTGCCTTGGGGAGATGAAAGGATGGGTAATAAACTGAATACATTGTACCATCCTAACCCCAAAATGCCAATGTGGGATGCTTTTTGTGTAGAGTGAGGCCAACAGGACAAGGGAAGTGGTTGTCCCCCTGTACTGGGCACTGGTGAGGCCCCACCTTGAGTGCTGTGTCCAGTTTTCGGCCCCTCTCTACAAAAAAGACATTGAGGTGCTGGAGCAGGTCCAGAGAAGGGTCGAACTGGTGAGGGGTCTGGAGAACAAGTCATATGAGGAGCAGCTGAGGGAGCTGGGGGTGTTCAGTCTGAAGAAAAGGAGACTGAGGGGAGACCCTCTCGCTCTCTCCAACTCCCTGAAAGGAGGGTGTAGAGAGGTGGGGTTTGGCCTCTTCTCCCAAGTCACAGGCAATAGGACAAGAGGAAACAGCCTCAAGTTGTGCCAGGGGAGTTTTAGACTGTATATTAGGAGAAATTTTTACACTGAAAGGGTTGTCAAGCACTGGAACAGGCTGCCCAGGGAAGTGGTGGAATCGCCATCCCAGGAGGTATTTAAAAGCCACGGTGCTGAGGGACATGGTTTAGTGATGTTTTTTTTCATTGTTAGGTTGGTGGTTGCACTAGATGATCTGAAAGGTCCCTTCCAACACTGGGGAATCAGATTCTATGATCTGTATTCCAGCATTAATTTTTACCAAACCATTGCACTTTCTACCCTTGAGTGTGAACACCCTCTATATCCCCTTAGCTACATGTATATCTGCATGTATGTCTGCTAATTGCTACATTTGTAATGACTGAAGTTTTAGGACATTAAGATGATTTCTTTCTAGGACAACCGTAACTGCAACACATAGCACAATATATGTGGGATAAGTTATTCCCTTAATGTTATTCTTCTTGCTCCCTCTCTCCACATCTTTGTCTGCAGATTAAAAATGTAAAGCTGCAAGTAATCCTTGAAAAAAAAAAAGAAAAAAAAAAAGTTTACTGCAATATATAGCAAAATAAGCTCAGCAGGCCCAATTCATTAATTTTTTATGTGCTTTCTGTTAAAAAAGGAATTAATGAATTTACTCTGAGCTCTGACCTGAAACTCTCTAGCTCTCTTATTGCCTTCAAACCTCAAAGCTATTACATGTAAATTTTACAATAACCATGGTGTCCCTCAGAGATGTGCAGCCCCCAAAATACGCATTTTATAAAGAATAAAAGACTATCCACTTACAGCAGTTCTGGATCATAACAATAAATGCTTAGAATCAGAGAACAGTCATACAAGAAAAAGAAGTGAAGAATTTCCAGGGGGAGAGGTGGAAGAAAAAATAACAGGCTAGTTTAGAGGACATTTTTGCTGTTCTCAACAGAAAGTGCATGCCTTTTGCAACAAAATAGGCTTTGCCCAGTGCAAATGTGCCAATGCAAGCAGGCACATTCGATTAATCCATATGTCAATGAAGGAATGAACTGATTCAAACTAGGAGCTTTGAAGTTAGATGCCCTGCTGTCATTGAAATGCCCACTTTCAATTTTCGGACTGTATTATATTAGCCTAACGTAATGCTTCCTCCTTACCCGCACAGATGATGGCAGTAGGCGAGGTAACTTACTTTTCCCTTTACACAAAAGTTGCAAAAGAAATAAGGTAATAACAGGAGAGGCACAGCCTAGTACTATATGTGCAGTGCTATGTGCAGGCTAAGTCAGGCTACATTAATATCAGGATTCTGAAACACAGTAGTATTCTTAGGTTGTAATGTGCATTTGCCAAATGGAGTATAAACTTAGTACTCAATTTAACAAAACACTAAAGGAGCTTGCTACAGCATCAGGCTAATTATTATTTAAAATTATTTTGTTGCTCCTTGTTCAGCACTAACATTATTCATGATGAATTATTTGATTTTTATGTGATATGCATGGAATTGCATGGGGACTCCAGCACAATTTAGCATTCGTTTTTGTTCATAATTTTAGCAGAGAGACTTTTTAAAAAATAATGTTACTTCACATAATATTCTTCCTTACATGCTGTAAGATCCTATTCATTCTGCAACTACAAGGGTAGTTTTCATCGTCTGGTTGCAAGGAAATATATTCAGGCTGACAAATTTTCACATCTTCCAGTCACTTATGTGCACTAACCACTGCACTCCAGGGGAACATTTTTTTATGTCTCACTCTCTTCTGCTGGAGTTGTTTCAATTTGAATAAAAGGTTTATTGAGCCAAACAGAGTAAGCTAGAATATCAATTTGAACCCCGGTTGTATACGTGCACCTGTACTTATTCTTGGCATTTTCATTATCTATTCATTGTGGTTCATTTTCTTTCTGTCAATATTTATAGCATATACATATTGAGGTCTGTGATTGATCTAATGCCCAGTGGGATGAGAATAGTTTTTCTCGTGACAGCAGTGGATTTTGTAGAAGACCCCTGATGAATATGACTGTCTTTTTCCCTAAGATAGTTTGCTCTTATCAGTTTGGGAAGGATTATATATCTGGGAAGTATATAGGAGAAATCCTGGCAAGGAGGGATATACTAAAAATAAGTCCACTTTTTCTTCTACGGCAGATATTTTCTCAAGTGTTCTAGAGAATATCACTTGGGTGGTTTAAATTCATCCATATATCTAGTCAAATTAATTGTTGTCAGCAATATTCATAGTGAGCTTTGCTCTTTTATTCCAATTCAGACATGAAATTTTAATTTAGTTTTTTAAAAAAAAGATAATCATCATTATTCTCCTCTTGTAACACAACACCGATTAACACATCAGTGATAGTGCTAAAACTAACAGATGTTAACACCAAGTAGTTATCAAGACATTAAATCTACACGTATCTTGTAATGGATTATTATTTTTGTAGAGTGAACAAATCAATGACCTTAAGACAATGATATGTGTGTCACTACATCATGCTGGTAAAAAGTTAGTAATGGTTCGAAGGAAACCACAGTTCAAAGGCTGCTGAAGAAAAAAAGAGCTGTTAATATCTTAATAATTGCTAACAAGTGCGAGTGCAAAATGAGAGCAAGGTTTTAAAATGTACCTGCAGGAGGCTTTGGGGCTGTCAATAACAATTGCCAGTGGTCAGTAGCTGGTCATTGAAGTGACACAAAAAACTGGTGGGTGACTCAAACTGATCACACGGTGAACAAAGAGAAAAAAGAACCGATTCAACGTTGATAAAATTTTACATACACAGTAAAACTTATACGTGGCAGATTCAACCACTATGTTGCTAATTTAATGAATAAAGAGAAAGTTAATTGACTGTGTTAGAAAATATATGAAAATAGACTCAGCAAACCTAAGAGCAAAGAGAATTAAACACCTCCCTTCACCAACATATCCTCTGAAGATCCGGAATTGGGAATAAAGATCATTGGTCACCATCCTTTGGACCCCTTTTTCCTGAGGCAACATCAGGGCTCTGAAGGCACCGCAGACCTCAGTGTCCCTGGCTCAGGTCTCCTACCACCTACCCAGGGACCAGTACCCAGTTTCACCCCTTTTTCAATAAACTCTTGGCTCCACACAAGACATATTTCTTCTTTAGCCCACATACTTTGCACAACGTTTTCAGTCTGGTTCCCTCACCGTCAGGTTGGGCAGATGCTGAATGCAGCCCCAACGCAAACCACCGGCAGTCTGCGGCAGCTCGTTAGTGACCAGTGTCTCCACTGCTTCCTGCCTTCATCTAAAATTGTAATATCTAGAGAATGATTTTGAATATCATCAAGAATATTGTTTCACCGTTTCCTACTACTTGCTGGTGGAACTGACATGCTAGAAAGAGCATACGCAAGGTCTGATGGTCTCTGTTTTGCCAAATAAACACTATGAATTTTCTTTATTTCTGGCTTTGAGAGCAAGTCCTGCAACAGAACTCCTATTTCAAGGGTAAACTCACTCCCCCTCCTAAATCCAGATGAACAAACCAAAAAACAGCAGACCAACCATATCTAGTTTACTGGCTGAGAACAGATTCTGCTCCACTCCATCCTGTGAATTATACCTGAGCAACATTTAAGGGGAGGGTATTAGTGGGCAGAAAGCAAAACAAGCCTGAGACTATGCCAACAGTTAAACAGTATGAATTAACACATGCCATAGCTTGAACCTTGCCCTGGCCCTGTTTACGTTATTAATAGATATGCACCTATGAAGCCCAAGGAAAGTTTCTAAGTGATAAGTATGATTCTTTCATGCACTCATCCAGTTGTGCAGTCGTTTTTGGGTTTGTTTCGGTTTTTTTTCAGTTTTATTTCTTAACCACTATTTAAGAAACATATCATGGTTTTTAGGGAAAAAAAAAAAAGCACAGAGCAATAAAATAGCCACAAAATGCAATGAGAAGTTAAGCCCAGCTCTGCAGTGTTCATACACTTCATGAGATCAAGCAAACAAAAATTAAGGCAAAAGGAGAAAACAGAACAGTGGTGCAGTAAGGACGGCTAAGAGATTACCCAAAGAGGTTGCTTTTAATGATCGCATAGAAAGAAGCTGCTCTACGTACAACTGATGTTCAGACTTTCCCTATTGTAGTTAACAGAGTTCACAACAGAGAACAAGCTTGCATTGATGTTTTTCTCTTAATTATTGTTTTGATCTATTAAAATGCATTGGAAATAGATTAGCTGCATTTGTTAAATATTTATTGTTATTTCATCTGCCTTAAAACCTGAAATGTAAGCAATTTGTCGATTGTGCTGAAAGGTCTAATTTTAGCACAGCTTTTGCATTCTTTGCTGTCGAAATGCAGCTGTGTAGCTGTCAATATTCTCTAGTGAGATACAACAGGTATCCATAAATCATGCATCCCCCAAAACTTTACGAGATGGACCAGAGAAAAACACATCATGCAAAACCTGGTGTTCTCTACCAGATCCTCTGCTGAATCATTTTAAAAAGCAGAACAAAAAATTAGCTAGTTAGTATCCATATCAGGGAAACAGACTGTCTGCTTGTAGAGAAGATGTTTACTTCCAGTCCTTATCACCCTTGTTTATTCTGCTCTCCAGACTGCTTAGCAATACCTAGAATTCTCCTGAAGTGTACAATCCAATGAAAAATAATTATTTAGCTGTTTTTGCTATTGTGGAACTTCAGGGAAACTTTGTGGTTATTCTTCTTTCCTAGTTGCATGTGGAACTCCATGAGTCCATACATGTTACTTCCTAAACTGTCTCCCTTTGATATGATCAAGTACTTAAATCACATGTCCACTTTTAATGTGTAAAATTTAATTCTGCTCATCTGAACTGTGTTGTCTCTACTACAGCCTCTCAGAAGAGTACTTTAATAGGTGACTTTTGTTGTGTTTGGGAGTCTCTCTCCCTTAGTCTTTCTTTTTGAAGTGATTCCATTAAAAACAAGCATAAAGTGGATGACAGACTACGTATAATTCCTTTTTTATTTGTCATTAGGGTACTAATCTAAGCTCTGTAAGAACTTCTTAGACTAAGCTAATGAATATTTAAATACTTGATGTGGAAAATCAGCATGTGTCTACCTAGCCAGAATTTGGGGTATATCGAGTTTTGCTCTATGCTCTTTCAAGTTGCCCTACAAGGCAACTGTGAGCAATTCTACTGCTCTGCAGCTCGTGACACTGTCAAACATACATTGTCCTTTTGTGTTGTAGTGCATTTATTGCACTTAAATTGATGGGATGAAGAACAATAAGATTTGATGGTTGTTCTGATTTACTTCATGTCCCTTTTTGAAATTTCAAGTTCATTTAGCCTGACTTTCTTTTTTTTGTTACTTTATCCCTCACAAGTAGCCCATGATTTCTGAACTCCCGTAGACTTTCTTCACAGTATTAAAATGTTTATTTGGTAACAAAAGACACAAGAACAAAACAAGAACTAAGCAGAGCTTTAGGATTAAGACTCTGTTGCCAAACCTGTGTCAATATTTCACCACCCTCATTGTAAAAAATTTCTTCCTTGTATCTTGTCTAAATCTGTCGGTTTTAGTTTAAAGCCATTACCCTTTGTTCTATCGCAATAGGCCCTGTTAAAAAGTCTGTCCCCATCTCTCCTGTAGGCCTTCTTTAAGTACTGCATGGCCCCGAGGAGGTGTCCCCAGAGCCTTCTCTTCTCCAGGCTGAACAACCCCAGCTCTCTCAGCCTGTCCTCATAGGAGAGGTGCTCCATCCCTCTGAGCATCTTTGTAGCCCTCCTCTGAGCCCACTCCAATTTATTTTTCTTTCACTAAGGCCATTGGGGAGGGGGCAAAGAGGAAATGGGATTGTCATGATTCCTGAGTTCATTTACATGTTTTTTCTGTGTGAAGTGTCTTAAGACTGTAATATGCGAGATCACTCCTATCAATTGTCTTCCTCACCTGAAAATAAAACACATTTCATGATAGCTTTATTCTGTAATACTACTTTATTGATTTGCTATAATAAAGTGAACAGTGCATGTAGAAAATATTGTATGTTCTATAATTACCTTTTCTCCAGAAGACGGCTGCAGTGACTGACCTTACTTCATTTCCTAAAGGTTCTAGAAACAGGTTTTCTTATAGTATGCTGGGTAAGAGTTTTATAGGCATATACTTGAATTGTATCTACTGGTACAATACAGATGCAACATCTTGAATTTTCACATCACTTTTGTGAAACTTAGGTGACCGCTTACTTAGTTTTCAAGTTTATCATACCTAACTTAGAAAATTATGACAAAAAATGACAAAAAATGACCTTGATTAACTAGTCACAAATGCTATCAAGTGTTCTCTGAAAATGTTTTCAGATAGTCACTTATACCAACACCTAGACATCCTCCATAGATTTGTGACTGTAAGCAAATATTATGAATCTTGAATATTCTATTTTTCTGCATTTTCAATGCATTTTGAATTATTTTTTTTATTTAAAATGATTGATAAATAAAATAATATGTGTCCATGAATAGTTTGAAATCTTTAGGCTTGTAGTTCTGTTGATAGCATCACTGTAACTTAGCTCTTGGTTAGATACAACATTATTCTCACTTAAGAGACAATTTTTCTACAGCTGCAGGTGGGGATTCCATAGTTCTGTTTTTCTGTTTCTAAATCATCATCCCAAAATGAGGCATAGCCAAAGCAGATAATATCCTGAGATGGAAATACAGAATTTTCAGTGAAATTGCAAGTCGAGGCCAAGTAATTTCTTAATTGCTTGGCAGCAACCTCAAATTAGCATTCTAACATGTCCTATAGTTTCTATATTTTACTATGCAAACACAGTGAGGCCTAGAGGAAAACTGAAAAATAGTCCTTTTGAAACTGATTTTCAATTTTGTTATTTGGGGGACTGTCAAAAATCTGCAGGTGACTCAGTTTTCTAGTCAGATAAGTTCCCAGTATGCCAATAGTTTCATTAGAATTCCTGAAAAAAGGGATCACGCTAGTGGTCTTTATGCGTACCCTTGGAAAAACACAGAAAATATAAATAAACAAACATATTCAGAATACTTTCAGACTGTGTCTCATTAATCTCATTTTAGAGGGAAATCCAGCCATTGAAAGCTGTTTTTTTCCAAATATTTATGAAATGTTATACGGCAAAGCATTTAGCTTTTGTGAGAAAAATATGGTAAGATCTAGAGGGTGGAAGGGAGCTTTTTTTTTTCCCCAAACAGAACACTGTTTCCTGTCCATCTATCTGTCTGTCCCTCCTTCTTAGATAGTGTCCAAGGTAAAAATATCCAGGACAATAAGAGAATTGCAGTAGAGTCATCCCTCCCATTGCTTGTTATTAGATCCTTGGGGTGTTTTTCTTCTGCCAGATGTGTTGTCAGGTCTTTCAAAACTATGCTGCAACTGGCATGGCTGTGCTGCTTTGGTCTGGGATAGAGTTAATTTTCTTCATAGTAGCTAGGGATATTCCATGACGTATGACATCATGCTCAACATATAAAGCTTGGGGAAGAAGAAAGAAGAAGGGTGGCGTTTGGAATAATGTCACTTGTCTTCCCAAGTAACCCTTTCGCGTGATGTAGCCCTGCTCTCCTGGAGGTGGCTGAACACCTGCCTGCCGATGAGAAGTGGTGAATTAATTCCTTATTTTTGCTTTGCTTTACCTATTAAGCTGTTTTTTATCTCAACCCACGAGTTTTCTCACTTTTACTCTTTTGAATCTCTCCCCCATCCCGCCTGTGGAGGAGTGAAGTGATGGCTGCGTGGTGCTGAGTTGCCAACTGGAGTTAAACCATGACAGACTAATGGTGCTAATCACTGAGCCACAGTCTTACACATGTGCAAGACCTAAGCAAATAGATACAAAGTCAGACGTTTAAGTCCAATGCTAAGAAAATAAGTAGATAAATGCATGAAGGAAGTTTGTGCTGGCTAAATATAGTTAAAACCAGACAAAGGCATTGCCTCTCGACTGCCAGCATTGTTGAGAAAAACACTTCAGTGGAGAAACTGCTAGATCTAATTCTGCTTATCAGGTCTGGCAAAGTGTGAAAGTAAACAGATGTGAGTTTGACCTTTCTGTTGTAATTAGAGAAGACATTGCATTTTTATTGCGTGTCTCCAGGGTTAGGAATATTCGCATAGGAGTATTTGAATGTCTGGGGTCAGAGATGCTTTACAGGTTGGCAGCTGCATCTCTTTGAAAGCCAGCGAATGATTAATGTGATTAAGTAGCTGTAGAAAGTATCTGAAGTGAAGCATAGCTTTTCACACACAGTGATTCAGTAGCAAGTCCCAACATTCTGTGGTTTTGGTGTTGGAGGGGGATGTGTTTTCAGCAGTCTTTAAGCTCATCATTTGTGTGAGTTTCATTCTTTTCCCTTAAATATCTTTTTTTCCCCACAACCTCTTTCTAAATAATGTGACTGGCATACTGCAGCACGACTGTTAGAATTGTCATGGCTTTTAGATTGTCACTCTATTCCATATAGTTTATAGTCTTAATCCAGAGCATTTTAATCTAATCTCAGATTTCATAAATTCATTGGTACTAGTGCTTCATTAAATCAGACTATTCAAGGGAACATTCTTCAGCTCTAGGAAGTCATCTCTTAACCTGCACTGCTTTGTTCATTCTCCTCCATTTGTTGCAACAAGCTATTCACTGATGTCATTTCTCTAGTGAATAGGATAAAGGCTTTCAAGACTCAAAATCCATGTTTTCTATTTCTCGCTTTGTCATTAACTTGCTACATTTTTTTACAAAGCTTTCTTAACTCTCTGTGCCTTCTGTTCTTTTTGTCTTGCGTACTTAGACTGTAGGCTCTTAGGTACAAAGCCCTTACTAGAACAAAGTCTTAATCTTTAGGCATTTGGTTTCCAGTGTAGAAATAACAGCATTCAGTAACATCAGTTCTGAAAGTAGGCACACTGAAATTGGTGAGAGTTTTTATGTTTGTTTCAAAGTATGTGACCATGCTCAATGGAACGATTGTGCTGTTCCGTACAATAAAAAACACACCTGGAAGTTATATAGGTGTCTACTGCAAACACTTACCATCAGAATTGGGAGAGATTTCTTATTTTTCACTATTTTACTAGTATGTATGAGATGCATGACTTCTTTTCATCGGAGGGTGCAATCCAGGAAAAGGGTTTAAGGATCTACAACTTAGGTGATGTAGTATATTTTCTGAGGGGGATCTGAAAAAGAAATAAAAATGCAGTGTTTGTTTTTTAGGTTCCTTTAAAACATTTGTTGTGGAAGGTAAGGTGCTGTAAAACAAGAAAGAATTTGATAGGCTGGATGGGAAGTTTCTCATAGCTCACTCACTAAGCTTCTCTGTGAAATCTGATCTCCGTCTGATCCTTCACTGGAATGTAGACACTCAAAATGGGAGTGCAAGTATATTTGGGATCTAAATTCTAGAATTTGTGCTCAGTATGAAAGACTGATCATTACAAATGATTATTATAAGTAAGATAGTCACCGCATACTACAAATACAGTCCTATGCAAGGAGTCAACAGGAGATGAATAGAAACATGCAGCCTGGAAAGAAAAGTTGTATCTAGATCAGAATTTTTAGTTTTGATCTTGCATTTTTGAAGAAAAAGTGAGGTTTTTTACCTACCACACCCTGGCTCACATTGTTTCAGAGGGCACAAACGGAATTCCTTTTAGATGAAAGTTGATCCCTTTTAGATGAAAATAAAGATAGGCTCCTGGAGTC
Source organism: Tringa tobata (assembly GCA_033628505.1). Taxonomy (NCBI): domain Eukaryota; kingdom Metazoa; phylum Chordata; class Aves; order Charadriiformes; family Scolopacidae; genus Tringa; species Tringa tobata. The sequence continues at coordinate 11,423,687 of JAHREE010000245.1, forward strand.
CATCTAACACTCTCCAGGTGCTGGCTCACATTCAGTCCTCGCT
>JAHREE010000245.1:11424096-11484223 GCA_033628505.1 Tringa tobata
ACACCCTTCCTTCCCCCCCCAAAAGAACCCTGGCTGAAGAGGGAAGAAAAAGATCTATCCTTCTTCCCCCTGTTCAAAGTGTGCCACAGAAAGTATGACAAATCCCTTAAAAATGTAAGTGGCTGACCTTCTCTCATCTGCTTGTTTCAGTTGTCATTTATAAGAGGAGTATAGCCCCCACAGCTTTCATCATCACAGACACAACAGCACATCCATATTTGTCTCTAAATATGTTCCTTTGCTGTGTAATCAGCACACAAGTGTAAAGTGCAACTATTATAAATGAGTTAGTGAGTTCTTCCTTTGTTTCATTTATTTCTTCTAACCACTTCTCATTCTTGGCAAACATATATGTTTCAATATGCTTATTTAAGAACCCTTTCCAACAGACCCTTCTGTTCTTTTTTGCTAGGACCAGACTGACATGTAGGGAGGAAAAACATGACACCACCTTCTCCGCCAACAATTCAAATAGGAGCCAAAAGGTATCTTACATTAGCACTTAAAGGAGAGATATCTATTTAAAACTGGTGAAAATGATGAAAGTGTTATTTTATTTCAGTTCATCTTCATAAGGGCCCTGTTTCTTAAAGATCCATACTGGTGTCTGCACTGTAAAAGTCTATCTCCCTACTTTACCCTGCCATGTGTCTCTCATCTTCTTCAGCTTAGTATACTATCCAGGGTAACATCCATTACTGAGTATGTTACACTCAAAATTTTATTATGGACAAAAATGAAATATAGTTCATGTTTAAAACCAAACATTTATTTTTATTTTACGTGAAATCTTCCTAGCCTAATTAAAGAAGTTTTTCTAGTCCAGAGTTATTAAAGAAGAAGGGGGGGGAAAAAAGAAAGTAAAGAAAGCACTACTGTATGAAAAAGTCTCAATCAAAATAACACAATTAAAATTCTTTTGCACACATTTCCTAGTTTCTGTCCTTTTTCCTGGTATGATGTTTACCCTTACACTACCCTTCAAGATGCTAATATTAATGTTTTCCATACAGTGAGCTGTTAGCATCCCAAGTTCTTTGACAGAAGTATGATGTTGGATGGTTTATTTTTATTTTTATTTTTTATTTTTATTTCTCTTTTTTCTTTTTCTTTTCCTTTTCCTTTTCTTTTCCTGGTATATTGTGGAGTCAGCCTTCACAATGGTTCCCCAGCTGACCGCCCACTCATCAGTGTGGGCTGAGGAGCCTGGTTTTGTCTTTTGGCTATCTACAATAAAGGTAGAAAGTTCAGAGAGCTATGGTGGTTTTTCAAACTCATGTAGCTCCCCTTGTTAATATACATAAAAGAATATAGTTGCTTTACTCCAAAAGTACATTATGCTGTGAATACCATAATTTAGAGGCCCTTTCAGGCCTGAAGAGAGATTTAAATCCTCTTGTATCCAGAATTTCTTAGTGAAACTTAGTGGATGAAGAAGACATTAAAAGTAAAGAAAGTAGTTTTCTAGTGCAAGTTGTTGTATGAGGGACAAATTTTGTTTTGGTTTGGTTTTTTTTTTTGGTGGTGGTGGTTGGAATCGATGATCTCAGAGGTCCCTTCCAACTATGGAGATTCTGTGATTCTGTGAAAAATAAAAAAATACACATATAGCTAACAAAACCCCCCATATTGTTTTACCAAATCACAGGAACAGGAGCTGGACTGTCTTCTCTCTCACCCAAATAGAGTAAAGTCTGGGAAGAAAGGCAGCATACAATTAAAAAAGAGGCAGAGACAGCCTGCTAATATGTCTAGCTTAGAGACAATGAGACTGAGGGTATATTCCCCTGGCAGGGATTAAGTCTCAAGTTTGACACCACTCTAAGTAAAATTCATCCAAAGCTCTGAAGAACTTGATGTAACTTCAAAGTTAGATCCAGCTTTGAAGCTGGTACTGCCCTGAGTGAGAGTTCCCCACTCCAAACGAAATTATTCTATTTCCCATCAAACCTAACTTATTCCATGATTTTGTGAAGATAAAACCCCCTGTTGAGATACTTTTGGACTCCATTTGGTAGATGTACAGTCCCACACTTTGATGTGTCCAATATATTCAGCTCATGTTGTAGTTGCTTAAGGGTTTGTCTTACCATGTACACTATGGACACATCTATTTGCTTGTCCAAATGTAGCAAACCTCTTTTTTGTTTCAAACCACATCACTTCATACCCATATCAAGCTGTTTATCCAGGTCTCTCTTTTTTTTTTTTTTTAGTCTAGGCTCATGCCAATTTAGTTAAATGCTCTTTTCTTGTTAAAGTGGTAGTTTCTAGACTCTTTGCCTTAGTGATGGATCATATAACCTTCACAGTTTAGTAGAATCTGTGTATCTATCTTGACATATAATTGAATTAATTTGTTTTAGATAGAACAGCCTAGTCCTGCCTCACCTACAGACTTTCATATGTAAGATTTGTAAACAGATGTCAAAGTAAATGTCAAAGAGCTTCCATATTCAATTGTAGAAAAATGTTCATAAATTCTTCCAGAATTACAGAGCGGGGAAAGAGAAGAAAACACCTAAGGATTAAAACTCCTCATTAATAACGATCTTCAAAGAACACCAGAGGTAAGCACCAAGAGAAATTCTTCTAGAAAGCTGCTTCTTCACAAAAAGGACAGACCTAATGTATACCTAAATAGAGGATACCAGGGAGGGATCTTTTCCTGAAGAAGTAGCAGAGCATGGTTACATCATTCAGCGGAGCATAAGGCAGGAAGCAGGAGACAGAAAATGTACTGACTCCAGCATCACAGCCCCATACCTACTTCCAAGCTAATTAACCTACCCAAGAAATAATATTAATCAGCCCAAGTATTTCACAACGTTGATACTACGCTACATACGTGACACTTTGCTTTATCAGCTTCCAGAGTATCAGTTAATTGTCACCTGGGTAACATAATTAACGGGGTACGGCACCGTGTTCAGTGGACATCTCTGTGTGCCTATGGAGTCTTACCCAGGACTTCTTATTGCCTGTTCAAAATAGCATAACTGAATTTAAACTCTTTTGTCTTGTTTAAGATGACCTTTTTCAAATTCTTGATTTCAGTGTTAATATGATGTTCTTGAAAGTATTAGAGCCCATGGATGCACACAGGCACTTATATATTCCTCATCTCCTGCTGCTTTATTTTTATTCTCAGGCCTACAGCCTGTTAAAAAAAACCAAAGGATTTAGATAGCATTTTTATACAAAAGAGAAATAAGGTAGAAACTATCAGCTATCTTTAAGCCTTCCCAGTAATGGGAAGAGATTTATGGGAATAGCATTCTAAACATTAGGAAAAAGCAGCCTTTTGTCATTGTTGCCACGGACACCCATAATGTATGAAAACTACTAATTTGATTTCCAACACTCCTAGATCCTGTACTAGGTAACCCATGGTCTACCTAAGCTGGAATGCTCTTAGTTGCACTGTTCTTGACAAATTTCAAATGTAGTTGAAGAAACTAAATGAGACTTCAGGTTTCAGCCCCATAAAAAGGAAAAGGAGAAAGAGTGGAAGGTCTCTTTCTGAGAGTGATGGGTGGATTATTTCCAAAAAGAGCTATTCTGGAGAAAGATGTGGTGTACATAGAAACAATTGTTGCAGCGGATATAGAAGCAGTCCTGCTAGTGGACTTCAATAAAAACATCTTTCCTGGCATGAAAGTCTCACCAAAGAGTGGTCAAGCTTAGGAAGAACTGTTAGTATTTATAGCAGCAATATGTTTTTGAATCACTCCCTCTTCTTCTTCCATTTCATAAGATATAAACTCTGTCTATGACAAAGTCAATCTTGTTTCTTACAGCCTGGATCACCACCCTGCCAAATAAAACATGATAAATAGGACACTTTAGTGTATTATATATATTTACTTGTATTTACACATTTAGTACATTGTATTCTTACTATTTGTTCAGCTTTCTCATCAGTTTTCAATTGTCTAATCATGGGCATTAAGTCTTAAAGTCTCCTGCTGCGCTCTGTTCTGCTAAATCAAGATATTAATATTTGTTTAACTTTGTATTTGAAAAAGGTCATTATTGAGAAGGAACCAATAGTTCAATAAAATCCTAGCCACTTTCAGTATAACAAAATGGCCTTACATAAAATTATTGTGCAAATAATGAGAGTTAGACTTCTATTTCATTGACTATTTCCTCACAGACAAATGAAAACTTTATACAATAAATAGTATTCTATTGCAATGGTTCAGCCTCTCATTCTCGTAATAGAATCATAAGACTTGTAAATCCCAAATGTTTTGCTGGTTTTTGCATTAAAAAAATCTGTGATTTTCAAAGCATGCCAATATTTCTACAATTTTTTCTCTTACCCATCTCTGAGGCTTTTATCTCTTCTTGTCTTAGTTGCACTAAAAAAAGAAAACAGAGAGCATTTCAGGTAGAGCTGACTGCAGAGTAGGCACAAGCATGTGCCTCGTAATCAACCATTATTCTTTATCTGTGTGGTTCTTTCTTGAAGTTGAACGTTCAGTAAATTCTTTAATAAGCAGGGAGGTAGGGTGCATTTGAATCTGTCAGAATAACAGAAGAAATCATACTTCAGGTATGCTAACAAAGGCCTTAACTTCTTTTTTTTTCCTAATTGACAAATGTAAGTCAGAACTTATACAGTGTCTTGTACCATGAAGAATTCCAGATATTTCCAGTGCAATGGTTTGGAAAGTTTTGTGGTTATCAACTATGCTTTAGAATACAAGAAGAAAATACCATTTTCCTTTAACTCAATGCTATACCGCATGCGAGTGTGTGTCAAACTAACTACAATAATTTGCTATGTCTTGTTAAGCAGCTGATGCAATACAGCAGTATGTGATTGATGACAAGCCATACTTCTATGACAATAGCCTCTAAACTTCCCTAACAATATAAAGTGGTTAATAGAAACTGACTGTATCAGTCAAAACTGGATGTACTGGTGAGGAATAATCTGCTCACTCTAATCAGTAATGCCACCTAGCTGTTTTTTTGTAATATATTTAGGACTTTTTTACAAAGCCCTTCACACACACACACACTCTTCTTCGTATCTTTACTTCCACCCTGTTAAACAATTATAAGTTTCCTATCTTTAAAGGTAAACATAAAGAGAATATTTGCCAATTTTTCCCTCATAGTAATTTAAAGTTAAGCAATTTTGGTAATGTTCTACTTAAAACACATCTCTGTGACCATCTACCACCTTGTAACAATATTCAGTAAGACTTTGATATATATGGGACCATCTCTTGGATCTATGGGTTTGCCTTACTGTTGTGGTTTGCTTTACTGTTTTTGTCTTTTTGTATTCAGGACTTCTGTTGTGGCTGTTTCCTGAGTTTGGGCACATTTCTTAAAACATTAACTCAACGTCTCACATCCTTCTCTTAAAAAAAAATAAAATAAAAAAAAAATACTGGAGAAAGTGTAAGTATCCTTTTTCAAGACAGGTACCAGAGTAAAGGCAATATTACAGAGTTCAGCAAGCACTGCATGCACTACAAATTCTCTTTGCCAAACCATTTTTTGGAATGGTGGTGGGTAACTTACAAGTACTTTCATCCTCCCATGAGCATTAAAGCTTTAAACATTAAAGCTTTAAACATACGTGAAGTATGGTGTCCAAAAAAAAAAAAAAGAAAAAGAAAGATAACAGAAAGAAATAGAAATAATAAAAAGATAACGGAAAGGGAATGTGACATTCAAGCTGAAGGACATTGCTGGAAAATCAGAAGTATGATGTGCCAATAGTAGTGGGAATAAGTAGCTGAGCTTTCCTGAGGAACACTGAATAAAATGGCAGTTGCACTTATCAAGACAAATAACATCAGATTCATAAATCAGAATAATAAAACAATGTCCTTATAGTCCAAATGCAATGACTTTGTTAATTAAAGGAAGAAAACAAAGAAACAAAAAGCTAAGGATCTCAGTTTGGGTGTGTAAATTAAGAAATTAATTCCATTCAATACTTTGGGCTTTGATTAATTAGCCCACACTAATTAATAAGCAAAAGATGCTTTTAAAAATGTTCTATTTGCATGAAGGTTTTTAATAAGTTGGCAAACAGAATGTAAAAATGAAGAAATTAAAAATACAACAGCAAATATAAACATCGGTAAAAAAATGTTTATAATCAAAAGATTTCACATTTCAGACAAACTAATTTCCATTCACAAAATTTACAGTTTAGTATTCACATCTTTTCCTCTCCATTGACTTTATACAACATGCTCTCCCACATGCAGGTATTACCAATATGATTTTTATTGCATTAATTCATTAGTCTGAACAGACATCACAGACTTTCCAAATTAACGTATTCTCAATCAATGTGTTCCAGTCTGCTGAAAACTGCTTTGGTCATTTCAGCTTTCTATTTTATATGCTTAGAATGAAAACAGGTGTGGTACCGAGTGCAGTCTACATCTGTTGACTTAAAAGTACCTTTGATATAGTATGAATCTATATTGCTACACTGCAAGCTGTTAAAAGCTGGAAACCTTTACGTAAATTGCATAAAAAAATAATTTATTAACACCTCTTGCAATGTTTGTGGCAAAAAATACTTTCTTAGGCAACTTAGCAAGAAATTACATTCTTTACAGTTATATTGGCATATTAAGTAGCCTAATTTTAGATGCATGCAATTTAATCACATAGCTTTTTCTTAATTTTGCCATTCATGAGTACATGAACCTTGCAATTTCAAAATGGTTCTATCATTTCTTCATGGATTTTTTCCTTTCTTTGCTAGTTTTATCAAAATGTTTCTGCATTTCGATGACTAAGAAGACCAGTTTTCTTGTTGTAAAGTGGAAAAAATGCAGCACAAAAGTGGGCATTTTTTCTTTTCTTCATTTTTGTGAAGTGAAAAGTCATCAAACTTAAAATATTCATGCTATTTTTTCAGTTTAATATTCACAGAGGTATGTTATTTGCAAACAGGGCAAAGAAATACACACTCAATCTTTTTTCTCAAGTACAGATAAACAAAATTTCTTTCAAGAACACTCTTTGGACTGTCTGGATATTAGGAAAAGATTCTTCACCAAAAGGGTTGTCAAGCATTGGAACAGGCTGACCAGGGAAGCCCTGTCTTTTAAATACCCTCCCTGGAGGTATTTAAAAGACAGGCAGATGTAGTGCTGAGGGACATGGTTTAGTGGTGGTTTTGTCAGGTTAATGGTTGGACTTGATGATCTTAAAAGTCCCTTCCAACCCAGACCATTCTATGATTCTATAACAGCTTGGGTCTTTTGAGTGGAATTGCTAGACCAGCTTCTTCATGTAAGCATAGCTTTCCTTGCTAACCTTCATGCATTTGTTATCATCAGCCTCTTCTAGGACTTGAGTACTGGCTCATTTTGTGTCCAAACAGAGGGAGGATCATAACTCAAGCTGTGACCCAAAGTTTCTGGGTAAGTAGAAGCTGAGCCTTGCCCTCCAATTTTAAGCAAGGTGTAGAAGGCTTGTATAGGTATAGGTATAAACTTATATAGGTTTATACCTATAGGTTGTGTAGGTATAAACAATTTCAAAAGTTGTTGATTGTGAGCATTAGTTAAGTTATAAGTATAGCATTAACAATCAGGAAGAATAGATTTGCCCACTGCCCTATCTTCAGCTCATGAACACTCCTTTATAATAAAAAAGTCTACCATGAACCAGAATCAAAATCAAAATCATAAACATTTATCAAGTCAGTAAGAAGTATATAAATGAGCCGCCTGGAACATTGTGTTTTAATGGAATCCTTTGGAATTGGTATTTTAAATTAAAAAATGTCAACTGAAACATAATAGAAATGAACATACACATTAACAAAAAATGTATAGCGACACAACATTTTCTTATATGGTCATGTGGGCTATTTCTATTTGGAAAATAAAATTTATTTCCCCACAGAAAAAAAAAAATCACTTTCAAACACACATTCTGAAGACAAAAATTATTTTATTTGTAAATCCCAGCCCACTTTATTAATAATGTGTTACTTTTGACAATATTCCAGAGGTTCTGACCAACTATATCTGTGACAATGTTGACAAGGAGGAATATTTAACTGCTTTTTTTTTTTTTTTTAATCCATAACTCTGCAACTTTCAAAATATTTTAGACACCTGGCAGACAATCTTTGATTCTGAGGTTCACAGTTAAATCAGCTAAAATGTATAAAGTATACATATAAAAAAGAATCAAAGAAAACTGTTGTAGATGGAACTATTTTTCATGTTTTAGAAACTGGAATTTTAAACATGCTCAATGCTGAGACTTCTATAAGAAGTTATATGAACTTCAAACACATAACAGGAACAAACAGTGAAACGGTAGAATAAATTTCACCCTTTCTGATTTTTACCCTTCTTTTTTCCTTAAATGTCCATGAACACACACACAGACACACAGAAGCTATTTCTATTTGTATCAAAAATTAAAAAAAATTAGTCTTACTCAGTAATGATGAAAAAAATTATCAATATATTGTTCACAACAGGACTTTTGAATCTCTTTTTTTTTTTTTCTTTATGGGATTAATAAATATTCTCCAGAATAGACAGACTGCAGCTTTCTTTACATAAGTTACTACTAATATCCACCTATTTTCTAATTGTTCTTTTAATTTTTTGTGTTAGATGTGTAAAAAATAAAATTGTGCATTTACAATTCAGCAAAACAATCAGGATCAGACACTTAAAACTACTTATAAGGTTAATTTCATAGAAAAGCTGGAGTTTAAGGTAAATGGATAACCTTCAATAAAGTCCTTAGGGAGTGCCTCATTTTCATGGATTATAAGCGTCACAGAATCCTAGATATTTCACAAGATAATTGGAAGAAGTGGTGCCAAGCAGTACTGAAAATCAGTCAGCTTTTATTTGAATTCTTAAAGATTTTGGCACTTAACAATAAACATCTATAATATAGGATCTACTGTGTTTTATTGTTAACTGTATTAAAGCCCTTCTACTTCATTTCAGAACTGTCAATGCGTGTTAATGTAGATGTACAAGACCAGTTCACCCACATTTTACTTCAACAGTAGATTACATTTTGTCATAAATATATACCGGGGGGCTAAAACACACGCATCTAAAAAGGTAACAACTACACATGACAGTTGCTGTATGTGAAAGGAATATAAGTTCCTATTTAATCCTTTATTTAAAAAATAAAACAGTATCCATAGTTTACCTTTGGTCACAGGTGAGCAGAAAAAAAAATAATAAAAATTTTAGCTATTTCACCCAGTTTTAGTTTAGAAAGGACAATGGTGTCAATGAATAGAGTTACAAATATGAATTGAAGTCCCTTAACTTATTATGCTGCTGGCTTCTGACCTTTCTCAATTCTTTAAAGATTTTCCAAACCCTCAACTTAATCAGAATAGAAATTACTTCATTCACCATGTCAGTTGTCAGTTAGTATCAGTGAATATGATTCAGCTGCCTTTATAGCTTTCATGACCAGTAGACACATTTCTAAAGGAAGTGCAGTTGTATGTTTAAAACATAATGCATTAGTATAGTGCTTTGTAAAGCTACAAGCTCTGACACTTTATTTAAAACCTTCAGTCTGAATCTGAGGCTTCCATGAAAGCAACACCCACTTGTGCTACTGGTAACTATCTTTATAATTTCTTTCTTTAAAAAAATAAAAAAAAAAAAAAAAAGGAAACAAATGACAAATACAGTTTCTAGTGTGCTGTTCTAACTACCTGTGATTTTACTGTTAGGCCTAAAAATTTTTAAACTTTTGTAGATTTTAACATTTTCTCTCTAATTCACAGGATGACAGAGTTGCTCAGATTGGAAGAGACCTTGGGAGATCATCTGCTGCATCCCCTCTGCTGAACCAGGGTCTCCTAGAGCAGGTTGTCCAAGATATTTCCAGGAGGCTTTTGAATATCTCTAAGGTGGAAACCCCATCTGTCCCAGTGTTCAACCAATGTCTCAGTAAAACAGTGTTTTCTTCTGTTTAAATGCATTTTGGTTTGTGGCCGTTGCCTCTAATTCTGTTATTGGATACCATTAAAAATCTGGCTCTGTCTTCATTCCTCCCTGCTTCCCTTTGCTCTTGGTTTGTTTTGCTTTTTAGATGCATATCAGATTAAAAGCCATAGATCAGAATAGCTTCTAGATAACCAATAGTTCATACAGTAGATACTATTAAATATCATTAAATATATATAAGATTTCACTTCATTACAAGCTTATTATCAAGCTTAAATTTAGATTTACACTATGTTTTTACTCATAGCCCTTTATAATGGGCATTACGTTTCTTAGCCATCATCACCTAAGTATTTCAAAAAGCAGATTTAAACAAATGTTAGCTGTCTAGGTGTTTTTAAAAACTCCTTTGGCTACCTGCTACATTACTTAGGCACCTGAACAACTTTGATGTCCATATATACATCACTTTCGCAAAAAGCAAAATTCCTGATTCTATCTTTCAGGGTCCTGGGATGTCTTAATGTCCTGACAGGAGAAGAAAACAGATTAAAAAGAAGGCAGACACCAATTGACAAAAATTTCTAGGTTAAGAAATCCAATTGAAAGACTTATTTATTTTTACTAAGCTTATGAATTCTAAGATATTATCAGTTGCAACCTTCATTTACTTTATTCTTCTCTAGGGGTTGTGTACCAAAGCACAGATCTTCTAAAAAGCTTAAAAATTTAAAATAATGAGACTTTTAATGTGACGTGCTCTCAAGCTGCTGTTACTCAGTTACTCAAAGTGTATCAGTACTTACTTACATATTATAGGGAAACTATTCCTGAAAATGTTAAGTTTCTGCTGCAGACTTTTTGCTTCATAAAAAATCTTCAAGCTTTGAGTTTCTTTTTGTTCCTCCTTCTTTAGAGGCTTGTATTTGTTTGAAAATTAAAGTAGCATGACAAAGAACACAATAGCCTTTTGCTCTTGGGAAATTTGGGAAAATTGTGTCAGATATACTCTGTGAAAGAAAAATACTGCGCATTTTCCAACAGAAAATTGCCTTTCCAACAAATAATTAAAGAGTAAAGAGAGGAAGTCCTTTCTTTTTTTTCTTTTCTTTTTTTTTTTTTTTTTTACATTCCAAACTACTATCCAGTGTTTTCTGTTGTGTGAAAAGTTGCAAAGGACTGTTTTGTAGATTTGCTTTTCAAGGATGGATAGTTCATTTTGACTGGAAATTCCATTAATTCAGTCAGTCAGTCAGTCAGTGGTGAGATTACTGAAATTTCAGGACGTTGATGAACTTAGAAATATAAAAATCCTGTTTTGCACAACATTTTAATTCTCTAGCTTCTAGTTTTGGGTAATGAAATAGAATATATGCATGTGACTAAGCATATAGACAATGTTAACTAAATTTTAGTGAGCTCTAAAAAAACTAAAATGTGACACTGATTGCTTGTTATCCAAAATGCTTCCATTAACTTTACTTAACTTTGTAATCTTATCTGTACTTAAGAATATTTAAGTTGGAGCTAAAGCCAAATATTATAAAACATAAAGAGGATCTTCCCCTTGGCTTGGGTTTTGAATCAGAAAGCTATTCTGCATTAAGTATTTGAAAAAACCCTCTCCATCCTGAATCAAAGACAAAAGTTAAAATGAATCAATATAAGAAGCTGTTTGGATGCTTTTGTGTGTGTATGTTTTCACAAAAGTGTCGAACTGACCAAAATGTAAACTAAATGTGCATCTTAAAATGCTTCCCTAACTATCAAATTTTGATGAATCAAAATGCTGAATGTAAAAAAAATGAAACCTGCAACATTTTTGAACCTATACTATGAAAAATAAGAAGAGGTGGAAAATAAATGGTGTGAAGAAAGGAAAAAAAGCTACAGCCAAGAAAACATATCCTACAAATATTGGAAAAAAAATACAAACATGCTGATGATGGCAAATTAATTTAGAAAAAAAATCTTTAAAGTATAAAAATCTGTATTTTAATGGCTAATAGATATTCCCATTATATAAAACTGGTATTTCAAGTGCAATTGCCTTTGTACAAAACCATGTGAAATGCATGAGTATATTGTCACACTTAAGTCTTCATAACTCAGGAAAGTGTAAAATTAATATTGGAGACCTAAAAGACCACCACTATCAAAAAAGAATTGCCTTAGTGTCCTCTAGTTAGTCTTGCTTGCACTTACTGACTGTAGACACAAAATACAGATCTCCTAAAGTATATGTCTTCTCCAGTCCACCTTCATATTTCCAAGGAGTTTCACCACTGTTAAGACTGCTCCATTTTTCCATCCATAGAATTTTCTTAATCTACTATATTTCTCACATCATATGTTTTCCAATATTCACTTTGAGCCAGGGTGTCTGACTGCAATCAAGTTCTGAGCTCAGAATGGTCAGCAAACGTTGTAGGGTAGGATTCTGGGCACAATAAACGAGTTCCAGCTGGACCCTGTGAACCCAGATCATACACTGGCACTGAAAAATCCCCTTCAAGCTAAATTAAAGATTATTGGCAGGGCAATGGAAAGGAATTGAAATTCAAAGGGAAATATTTTTCCTAAGAATTCCCTCAGCTCAGATGAAAAGAGAGAGAAATTGAGATGCATGTGGATGAAAAAAGTGAGAAATAGAGGGAATGAGAACCTTGGAAACAGAAAATTAAGGGACAGGAAGAAATAGCTGGAGGGAGACAAGAAACTGATACACAAGATAAAGAACGTATAGGAAAAAAATCTACTAAATGGCAAAGGGACAGAGATGGGAGGCAACTTTCTGTGGGTGAGACAAGCATTTTGGGTTGCAATTGAAGGAACATCTACTACATTCACTTTTAGTATGGGAGTTCAGGATGCATACATTTTCTGCAACAAGAACGATGTGTTTCAATGTTGTGTGATATTCTACCTGTCGGAACATTTAGTAATGTATTAGTTGCCAAGGCAACGACATATTTTTGTGAGGCACATTCCGGGTCTGGCTTTTCCTTTTGGAGTTATACCCCTGTGGAGCACAAATAAATGTGACCAAGTTATGCATGAGGAGTCTGAATTTGATGAACCATAGCAAACATTAAATTGCCTGCATTTTGTGCTTCTGCAGTATAATTTCCAGAAGATTATTGTCACAATGATTAGTTTTTCATGACTACAGTTCAAAAAATTGTAATTAGACATAGAAACTCAAATGTTCTCATAGCTAGGAAGGTCTATTACCACTTCATTATATCCGAAAGCTAAATGATGATGCTATTGAATTGTTTGCTATTCATATAACCAGGATAACTGGAATATTCAAGAGGCACAAACACACATTCTTATATATATATAATGCACTGTAATAGCTGACTGGTATACAACATATATCTTAAGACCTAGCATATGAATATGATCTGGCCCTATGCTATGTGTTAGTTGATTGTTACCTCTCTCACTGTCTCCTGAGCTATAGAATTCCTGAATTCTTTTATTTCTCTCTCATTTTTTCTTTTCCAAATTGTCGCATTTCTCTGCTTTGATGCTCTAGCTTGTCTTTTTACCAATTATGTCTTTTCTTATGGGGATTTCTTTTCACTATACTTTTGCATATACCTTCACACGTTTTAACCCCAACGATATGGTATACAGCTAATAACGCTATCTAAATGTGTAGTAGTAAAAAACAATGGGTGTTACAGAATTAATAACAAGGGAATCACTTACACAAAAGCTGCTTAGTGTAGGCAATTTAATTTAAAAAGAATTATAAACTGTGAACCTCATATCAAAATCTGGTGTAAATGCCAAATTCCATTACCAGAAAATAACATGACAGAAAAACGTATGTTCTCCAATATCTTAACTGTCAAAGAAAGGTGAACACTAGCATAATTCTGTAAAAGAAAACAAATGGCAAAGTTTGATTTTGGTGATTGGGCCAAATTTTAAATACTTTCTCCTTGCAGACTTCCTCCTAAGGACATCATCACACTTATTCATTTATGAGACTCAATTGTAAAAGGAGTATTTCCCTGCAGTGTCCAAAGCTCAGGTGTTTCCTCAGAAAAGATTCTGAAACAGGTATGCAAAAATGGACTTCTTTTTTAACAAAATCAGCAGATAATGAACACAACTTGTCTATGAAGAAAGTCATATTCTTTGCAAGATCTGATAGAACACATTTTAAAGAACAGATCTGAAATGGCACTGCTGTTTGTAAAATCCAAACAAATAAAATGGTTAGTTGGTAAAGTGAACTTATCCATCCTTAGCATAGAAGTGATCCATAAGTGAACTTATGCATCCTTAGCATAGAATTCTTGACCCCCATAGTGAGTACAACAATGTTTTCTAAATATTTTAAAATAAATTTCTAAGTATTTTAATAAGATTGGCATGTTACTGTCCTATACACCTCCCAGAATCATAGAATCATAGAATTGTCTAGGTTGGAAGGACGTATCAGATCATCTAGTCCAACCGTCAATCTAACTCTGATAAAAACCATCACTCAACAACATCACTAAGCACTATTTCAACCCATCTTTTAAATACCTCCAGGGATGGTGCCTCAACCACTTCCCTGGGCAGCCCATTCCAATACTTAATAACTTAAAATTTTTCCCAATATCCAATCCGAACCTCCCCTGGAGCAACTTGAGGCCATTTCCTCTTGTCCTATTGCCTGTGACTTGGGAGAAGAGATTGTTGTAGAGAGCAATAAGGTCTCCCCTCAACCTCCTTTTCTCCAGGCTGGAAAAAAGAAAGCAACCGATAAGCAAATGCTGCTGAATGCTGAGTTACACTAACTTATGGGGCCTTGACATTATATTAAAAACACAGTTCTGTCAAGGAGTAGAAAATGGCCAGTCATAAATTCATCCCATGATGCCAAATGTGTAATAGTTAGGTAGATATTATTCAGTCTATTATTCAATCACAGAAATACATTTAAACCTTTTAATAAGAAACTAGGAGGAAAGTATCACAATACTCAGTATATTGAGTGGTAAAAGTCTGCCAATAGGCTCATTTACTGATGGACAATGCTTCTGGATGCTCTAGTTTAGTTTGAATTTAGGATGAATATTTATCATTTCTGATGGAAAAAATATAGTTGAGGATTTAATGTAGCAGTCTGCTTGAATAATGGCAACTCGTACAGTAAAAGAACTTCTCAGGTTTAAACTCTGAGTTTAACTGTGCTTCAAAATGAGTTATCAGTGCTCTGATTTGCTTTGTTGAATATTTTGACAAATTTACACTTTTTAACAAAGTTTTAATAAAATGCACATCTGACTGATGACAAGCTGTCATCAGTAAGGCTAGTGAATTTAAAAATACAACTACTTGGACAGCAACAGTGATGAACAATTTCACAGGCAGCTGAAGAAGACAGCTAGTGGTCTCCAGAGACAAGTGTGAAGTATATGGTGGGAGAAGGACGGTTTGTCTTATTTTTTACACCTGAATGAAACCTCTTCCACTTGACATTATAAGTTTTTCTAGTAGAAATTCCAGGGAAATTTAGAGTACTTGCATGGGTATATGATCTTCATACTGAGCAGTTTCCAGTCAAAGCTAAGGAGCAACGTGAATCCTTTGAAGAATCAGTAACTGTCTGCCTGTCATCTGCTGCTTAATCCTACACAAGCTGAAAATGAAAGACTAAGGATAAGGTCTCCGATCCATCAAATTTTGATTCCTCATACTGAACTTGTTACTATTAAACACTCATTTGTAGTCATGTACAGTAGAAGACATTTCACTGGTCTTAGCTCTCACTTGAAATATGAAAGAGTGTGATTCCAGATTTGATCTGACTCAAATAGAAGAAGAGATACGTATGTTATCATACTGAATACACCAGGCAATGTTTGATTTTTCTGGATCATGCACAGTCTTTTTCATACGAAAAATGAGGAGGAGAACATTTTCAGCTCATGTCAATGTGGAACAGCAGGATTATGGAACTTGGAAGCATTCATAGGTTGGAAATTTTTTATCATGTATAACTGTCACTTGCCACAAAAAAACCCTTTGCACTGGTTTCTCATCTGCAGGCATATAAAAGTGCATTTCATAATTTTCACCCTTCAGTCACTGGGAATTCTTCTTCTGTTCTGCTTCTGAAGAGAAATCAAGGTCGTATTGCTGATAACTCATTAACATTTAACAAGACTACAATCACCGGATATCACACAAAATTATTAAGTGGTTTATAACAACTGAGACCCTAAGTTTATTTAAGACTGTTGTTTATCACAAAAGCTGTTAAGTTACATGACTCAGTATGTTCTTTGATAAAATATTATACAAATGGCAAATTATTAAACTGTGGGAAACAAACACTTGTGAAGCATTCTATGTTTTTACAATGTTTCAGTGGATTCCAGATGCTTCTGAAGAGTGAGGGGGAAAGTGCACAGCTTTGAATGATCACTAGCAACTCTAGCTCCTAGCCATAAAATAGTCCTCTGTTTAGATATCTTTCAAGGCATAGTCCTGAATCAGTCAATCATCCAGCCAGAGGAATGTATACTCTGCAGCCATGCAGAAAAAAATACAGAAGATTGTTAAATACTTCAGAACTTTGTGAATTAGTCAGCATTTCATAATGTTTTATCAACTCCAGTCAAAAAATCAATGCTGAATTTTTTTTCATGTTGTTTGCCTTAGGTGTTTAAGATACTTTATTCTATTGTACATAGAAATGTCTGCAAAATCCAGACAAGAAAGACAATTAGCCAGAAGTAAAGTTCCTTCTTTCTTTAATTTTTAAGTTCAAGTAAAACCTTAAAAGACAAATGAATGTTGTTACAAAGTAATAAATAGAAAACTGGACACTGGTTAAGTAATTTTGAGTGGAGAATCCATTAAAAGAGGGGGCAAAAAAGGTATTTATTTATTAGTTTCAAAAATTAGGGAAAAATATTGAAACTCCTTATGAAGATTTTCTGCACAGATACTTTTGCAATCAAGCTCTGAATTATTGGAAAAATAGAAAAATATACAAAAACTGTCTGCTTCTCCAACCTCAATATTATTATAGTAACATTTTCTTTCCCTTCATATTTATGAACTCGACTCTAAAGCTTTGGGTACCGTCTTGGACACCTTTTCATGTTATGACATGATATAATACCAAGTAGTCAAAAAAAAAAAAAAATCCTTTCTGAGAAAGGAGGATTTCCTTTTCCATGTGGACATTTCAAGAAGAGCTCCAACACCTTTCAAGTCCTGTAAATTATAATTAAACAAATTTTATGTCACATCACAAAGCACAACTTAATCCAGTTGTCGTGGATGTCATGGATGAAATACACTTATGCCCTTTCAAACATTTGCTCTGTTTCTTTAAACACGCACACAAACAGAGTCCTAGATCAATTTATTAGTTCTGACTTTAACAAACATGTTAGATGGTGATTTCTCCTCTACAAGTTTGTTGGTTTATTTTTTTGTCCTCTGAGTTCTTCCTTAATAGCACAATATAGCAGTTGCTGAGTAATTTGTCTTTTTTCATGCCTGCAGCACTCATACTTAGTCATTCTATGTCATAAGTGCATTCTTATCTCTCTATCCACCTCAATTCCCCATTATTAGTTTACAAGAGTGCAATTTTCTTATTTTCATGTACAATATTACAGTGTTCCATAAAATAGATAACTATGCTGAAAGAACATAATGATTACAAGATAGAGACCAAAGTTTCCTGTGTGATCTATTTTAGTCCTTTTGTGCACACATATTCTGATATAGTATTTAATTATAAACTTCTTGCCTTGTGCATAGTCATCACTGGCCAAATGGCCAGACCCAGGGGTTGGTGATCAATGGCACAAAATCTGGTGGAAGACCAGTGACTACTGGTGTACCCCAGGGATCAATACTGAGTCCAATCCTGTTCAACATCTTCATTAGTGATCTGTATGGCAAGGCAGAGTGTGCTCTCTGCAAGTTTGCAAACACCAAATAAGGAGGAGTAACGTTATCCTGGGTGGCATTAAGAGGAGTGTTGCCAGCAGGTCCAGGGAGATGGTCGCTCCCCTGTAGTCAACACTGCTGAGACCACACCTGGAGGCAATATGCACAAACTGGAACATAGGAGGTTCCCTCTGGCTGTCAGGAAATACTTTTTCACTGTGAGGGTGACTGAGCACTTGCACAAGTTGCCCAAGGAGGTTGTGGAGTCTCCATCTTTGGAGATACTCATACACAGTCTGAATGTGTTTTTCGGCAACCTGTTGTAGGTGGCCCTCCTTGAGCAGGGGTTTGAACAAGATGACATCCAGACATCCCTTCCACGCTCAACCATCGTGTGATTCTGTGATTCCACTGTCTCTGTAATTCATGATAGTATTAAACAGTACTGGTCCCAGTATGGACCCCTGGGGGACACAACTTGTCACTGATGTCTACCTGAATGTTGAGCCACTGACCGCTACCCTCTGGATGTGATCATCCAACCAGTTCCTCATCCACCAAGCTGTCCATCCATCAAATCCATATCTCTCCAATCTAGAGAGAAGGATGTTTTGGGAGACTGTGTTAAAGGCCTTACAGAACTGCAGATAGGTGATACCCATAGCTCTTCCTTTGTCCGCTGATACAGTCATTCCATCGCAGGAGGTCACTCGGTTGGTCAGACAGGACTGGCCTTTGATGAAGCCTTGCTGGTTTTCTCGAATCACCTCCCTGTCCTCCATGTGCCACAGCATATCTTCTAGGAGGATCTGTTCCATGATATTCTCAGGCACAGAGGTGAGACTGACAGGTCAGTAGTTCCCACAGTCCTCTTTTCTTCCCTTTTTAAAAAAAGTATAGAGGAGACTGTTTCCCTGCTCTCAAATCTTGTGATCTTGCTATAGCAACTTCTGCAGCGCTTAAAGGGGAATCTGTGCTTAGTCCTTGCAGTCATAGTAGTCATACTACGATGTGTGCATAGTGTCTAAGAGAAAACAAGTGCACATCACTGGAGAAATGTGTGCATTCACAGCTGATGCACATTTTTGGCCAAGGACGTCTTCAGAAAGTTAGCTACCTGTCTCTAAAATAAACAGAAAATATTTAGAAGTCTAGAAATCTACTCAATTTTAGTGTTGTTTACTGAAAATAATTTTGATGAGAAAGCACACAGAACTGAGAGAAATGAGGATGAAAAATTTTACAGGATGCACAAGTAACTTCTTTGCAAATTTTACACTTTGGATACAGAGTAGTCATGCAATAGATTCTCAGGAGACTTATTTCTTTATTTTAAAAGATTAGTGTGTGCTGAATGTTATTCCTTTCTCAGAAGTGTTGGAACTAGCTGAACAGAAATTTCAAAGACCTGTCTGAAAGATACTATCATGCAACATTTCAATCATCTCAATGGTTGTACTTTAACAGAATTAAACTAAAAAAATTAAAAGATAAATGGCACAATAGAAAGTATCATTAACTATCGTCTCATCTCCAGCATGATGTTGGAGTACAATTTTTCCCGAGTATGTTAAAATCGCCATATAAAGGTGAAAAGGGCATGGCAATAATCTTCTTGCCTTCTTTGTTGGCATATTTGCAGGTAGTATTTAAACAAAAACATATTCTCTGTACCGATGTGGTAAGATTTATAAACACTCATCCACCCATATATTTTCATATCAAGTTGCCAGGTTTCTTATTTCCATAAATGATGGGCAAGTTTAAAACCTGAGAAGTTCAGCTACAAGTTAAGTGATGAAAGATACAGATGTTCACCCGGTTTATTTAATGTCTTTTTCCTCTTGAGTGTGAAACATTCTGGACCTTTAGCAAGGTATTTATTTTTTTTTGATACAACCAAGGATGATAATCAGAACAAGAAACAGGTAAACAGAACCATTTCTTTTTCTCTGTTCAAACAACCATTGATTGGCATTATCGTACACACTCCTGAACATGTCTGAGATTTTTCAAGAGATATGTGTGAAATAGAAACATCGCTTTATCCCAAGAGATGCATTCTTACAGAAATAACAATTATTTTTTTTTATCATCTGATGGCACTTGGATAATATGTATCAATAAAGTTACTTCCATGCATAAATATGTTCAAGCTTGTGGTATCTCATAATTTTTAATGTCATAATAATTCAGAAGTATAATTAATGGCAATTCAAAATGCCAATACAACATGATTGGATTCACACTTTTCATGATATTAAAATCATCATCTCAAGTATTTATTAAAGGATGCTGGACTGAGAATGCCTTCTGGAATTATCCTTTTCCTAAAGCTGTGTAATGGACGCTTTCAAAAGTATGTCTCAGAGTTATTCTATTCATAAAATGCCTCAAATATTTTCATGTTTACTCCTAACTCAATAAGAAAAAATTGGTGACTTTAATCACAGGGCAAGTGTCATTTTCTTTTTCTTTATTTTGAAAACAGAGTTTTGGCATGTTGGTGATTGGGGGGGGGGTATTAGTCCCCTAAAATCAACACTAGTTTCTTTTTTTTTGCCTACCTTATCCTGAGTTTGCAAATATTTTCAGCTACTGAAGAACTGCACTTTTCAGCAAATAATAAATAAATTAACTCAGGAAAAAATACGGTTTGTATACGAATAGCATACTTTATTTTATATACATTAAATACATTCATATGTGGATATAAGATTGGGACTTCTAGTGAAGGAAATGGTCAAAATAGTCAGGAAAGAAATCTCATACCAAATGTATTAGGATGTACATTTTTTTGCCTTTAGCATAGCAAAGATAACAGCTGTATTCTGCCCATGCTTTTTTGCAGAAGCTCAATTAGGGGACTCACCTGCAGGATAATTTAGACCTTGGGCATATGAGATGTTGTTCTAGCATGCCTAATATGGCTGTATAATTGCAAATGAAGTCTTCCTAAAGAGAGTTTCCTCCCATCCTGAGATAGCAACTGCAGTCAAGCTTAATTGAATTAATACATGCATTTCCACCTAGTCTACTTAATACCCTAAAGAAAATAAGAATGATCACTAGTTCATACCTGTGTCTGATATAGGCAGTAACAGATGCATACAGTAACAAGAAGAGCACACAGCCATATGCTTTCAGCTTTCTGCAGTCTCCAACCAGAATTTCTAACTCCAATCGCTTCTTCATCTTTCTGTTTAATAATCACCCGGAGACATTTTTAGATTAATTTATCAAATCAAGTTTCTACAGATTTGAATTCAGTCTTCTAGAAAATCATGGGATGATGATGGATTAATTCTGTAAAAGAGAGCAGAATGAAAAACAATAAATCACAGGTTTATAACAAACTACCTGTGCAAACGCTGTGATGTGAAGATCCAAAAAGAGGTATAACTGCTCCCTACAACAGCTTCTCATCACCTTTTCATAGCCAATCTTATTTCAAAATATCTTCAGGTATATTATCCGAGCATTCGTCTTTCACGGACGAAGTTAATTCTGATATTAAACACATAACAGTAATGTGTTCACAGTGATCAATACAAGAATTTGCTTCAAATAAGGGGTGGCTTTTTCTACAGATTTTGCTTTTAAAATAAAGTTGTCCAAGTTGTTTTCAGTTATAAAACCATGGTGATCTAGTGTTAAAGTTGTACAATGATCTTTCTCCTAATGAGAGAGAAAAGTCTACCAAATTATTTAGTCAAATGTAGCACATAATAGCTCATTCCTTATCATTTTCTTACAGTCAAAGTTTTACTTGAAAAAGGTGATCCTGAAAGAGATGAACAAGCAGTGGTAATGAGAGAACACAGAATTCATAGCTGGCCAAAATGAGTGCAGATCATTCACATGATATAGAGAATTTACAATATATATCAATACACATCAAATGAACATGGCTTGAATAGCAAACAGTTTATTTAGGATTTTTAAGATTAATAATACTACACGTGCTTGATGTTCTTAACATTACAGCATCAAGTATTTTCAGTAAGAACTAGGAAGAAAAAGAAATTCATATAATTAAATTAAACTGAATGGCATCTAAATAAAACCTGGGGGGTTGGATTACACATGCTTTGCTACATTATTGGCCTGGTCAGCATAATGGATATTTAAGATAAATTTCTTATTAACAGAACCATTTTAGCTTCTGCTATGTAGCTGTATGGGTCTGAAAAATCTCTTTCATTTTCACTGAAATTGGCACATAATGCTGTAAACCTTAACCATATTCTTTAGCTACCTTTTAATCATAAATGCAACAGCAGCAGCAAAGTGTGTTAGTACCAATTAGCTGAAAATGGCTTGACATTGACAAAACGTCTGCTTGTACTAATTGTTTAAAACATGCACATTATATGCAACCTGATGATATATAACATATTCACTGACAGAATGAGATACAATTTGCCATCTCCTTTTCACTTCCTTTTTCAAGAAGGAGTATGTTGTAAAAAGTTGGTACAATTTGGATTCTGATCTTGCAAAGATTACCATAAGTTTAATTTTGTCCTGTGACTATTTTCACACAAATAAGGCTGGTCGCCCCCCAAACAGCACCATTTAAACACTTTATTATTTATTTTTGCATATAAATTATAAACAGAAAGCTTTAAAGTATAAAAGCTTGTGGTGGCAACTCTTTAAGTGACATCCCGAGTAAGTTTTCAGGTGTTTACTTTAAGACACAATGATTAAATTGATCAACAGCATTTCCGGAACAGATATATACTGATATGACAGGCTAAAGAAAAAAAAAAAAGTAAAATTATTTTTGTTCTAGAATTTTTTTTAAGCATTTTAAAAGAAAGTGGATATCTAGAGTGCATTGTGTTACACTGCAAATTACCTGTCAGGAACTTGCACTAAATACTGTATGAGTAAAGGACACTTTCTGACCTCAGTTTCCACATAGTGAAGCATGATCACTTTATGGCTGTGAGCAGTGATGCTCTCGTCTTAAAGAAGCATAAGCAGAGCATCAGATATAAAATTACTTCCACAGAAAAATTTGCAGACTTGGACTTTTCCATGGAAATAAGAATTGTGCTGAATGCTTTAATATTATTGTCCAAAAAAAATCATAACTCCACAAAGGAATGGAGAATCCATACGTAAATCATAATAGGGAATAGGAGAATATACTTCATAGAATAATACAATATTGAGTATTCGACCATTAATTCACATAAACATAGATTTTCATTTTTATGAAGGCTAAATCAGTTACAGAAATACTTTCTCATAGGATACAGTTCCCTATTTGAAAACAATTAGTGATTACACCGTAACAAGACACATATTTTGTTTCATTAGGATACTCAAGGACGTTAAACAGAAGAAATAAGGTAGGTGAGCACTATAGATGAACCTGAAGCAGAACTTGTGTGATTTATCACTTCCAAGAGTGGAAAAAAAATCAAAGATAAAATCTCCACTCTCATGAGATCCCGCCTGGAGTCCTGCATCCAGCTCTGGAGTTCCCAGCACAAGAGGGACATGGACCTGTTTGAGTGGATCAAGAGCAGGACCATGAAGATGCTCAGAGGGCTGGAGCACCTCTCCTACCAAGACCAATCCAAACCATTCCATGTGTCTATAAACAGTGGAAAGTCAATGATCAAGACACTTTTTCTAGAAAAGCATGTCATGTAAGGTATGCATGAAATCTGTTTCTCACACGATGTCTCTAGAGGAATAAGGAAAGGCAAGCGTTTCGGCACTTGAGTGTTCTGAATAACATATTTCAGCAAATTGATCAAACTCCTAGCTGTGTTCTTTGCACAAAGTAGCTTTCCTTTGATGTTTAGTATGAGAATATTAATAATAAATAATGTTATCAAAAAGACATTAGTAGTAAAAGGTATAAAACCAAACGAGATGGTCCAGTTGCCCAGTTTTCATTTATCTGGTATGAATAGTTCAGATGAGAGGAAAGTAAACATTCCAGTTTATGGACTTGAGTGAGGATAATGAAGACAGCATTCCACTAAATGGGCATATGTGGGCAAAGAACACTAAAAGCTCAGTCATTGTCCTTTAATGAAATATATTTTTGTTGCCAAACTGCGAAAGTAAATTGCATCTTAGTTTGCAAAAAATAAACATTAAACCTTTGGCTTCTGTGATCATACTGGTGGCATAACATACTATTGAATGTAGTAAGAGAATCAGGATTTAACATACAAATGAATAACAAAGCTCTCTGTAGCTTAACCTAGAAGACCTGATCTTAAATATTTTGAGACTCATTCCAAGTTTATAGTAGTAGTTTTAAATAAAATCAATGAGAGCAACAAGAGCTATCAATGTAAATTCAATATAATGTTACATATTTCACTCAGATCTCTGGTACAGAAGTAAACAGTCAAAATTTGAACTCTCTTGATGATAGTAGGATATATTGCTTTTACCAGAAAGTAATAACTACAAGAGATTCCACTTATCTGAGTTTATGTTATAGTTTGTCAGTTCGAACTTTCTTGAGCTAGTAAGTGGTCAGTTTTAATTTGTTGCTCTTCTGGAAAAGATTCAAACCCACAGCCACTACATCTCTTGATATATATCTCTCTTATTAGATTTACCAAAGTTTGGCCAAACATCTTACCCATATATTAATTTAAATTGTTGTGTGGTGAAAAATGTAACATATATTGCAACATTATATATATATATCAACAGGACAAAGTCTGAGACATAAGGTCTTCTGTTCAAACAATAATATTTTACATGGCTTTGGTGGAATCTTTGATAAGCAATAATCATACATGATTAGTGAACACCTTTGCAAACCAGAGCTTAATGCTTTAACAGCTAATATTTGTCATCATTTTCTCTCTTTTTCTAATGAATTAAAGTATACCTTTATAGAGTGATATGAACACTTACGGAGAGGATGAGGCTTACCTGGATTTACACTGTGTCTCTGTTCTTCGACCTCTCAAAAACCTACAGTTCTTGCAAATTGTACAAGAAAGATTTGTCATAGGAAATTACCTGAGACCACTATATAAACTTAATCGAGATCTCTTAATTGAGATTGAGTGAGTATTCAAGTGGTAGTCCTGCATGCAAAAAGCAATGTGTCTGCACGTGTACCTTCATGTTTTATCATACGTGGAGAAAAGCAAGATTAAGTCAAAGTAGGAGAATAAACTAAATGGTTAGAATCCAGTAGATACATTTATGAATAGGTTGTGAGTTAAAAATAAATAATTCTAATTCTCATGCTTCTCTCTCATAATAGTTATTAAATAGAATACCAGTAACTTCTATGTAATTGTAAATGTAAATGTAAAAAAATGTAAATGTCAATGTAAAAAAAAACTTCTACTGTAATTTTAAGAGACAAGAAGAAGCAAGTTCATTTTCAGGTTGGTATTTTACTGTAATTATTTTTCAATTAGTATTTAATAGCACTTTATCCAAAGAGTTTCAATCTTTATCTTAATGCCTACTTCATTCTCAAATTTGAGATTTTCAGAATAGGATAGATTAAGAAGAAAGTGTTAGAGAGTGAAAGAAAAAAGGAATAAGAATGCTACCAAATTTATTACAGGATTTAGGAATCAATTTAAGGCCTAAAGTTATATTTTAGTGTGTGCATTTGAGATCAGAAGTATACTGTGTATATATATGCATACGCACACACACGTACATATACTTAAACTTACACTTATACCTACACTTATTGAAAATATACAAAGTTTGCTATCATCTTAAAATATGTTTAAAACACCAAGCATATCAATAGTACTTAAATGATATGAGACTTTTTGGTGCAAGCATTCAATTATAGTTTTCTGCAAAGGGCAGAGGAACGTTTGCTTTTTAAGGAAAACACACACACACATATTTAAATCTCTATATAGTTACACAGAGAAAATGTTAAATACCCAAAAGTGAAAAGTAATAATACTCTCACAGAAAAGAGAACAGAGATTGCATTGTACAGTACAATCATCTCAGCAGTGAGTCATTACCAAGAGAAATCATAGTGAGTTAAGGATGTGAACATCATTCTGAAAAAGTTAATGTGTCTTGATATTCTGTTTTTTGTTATATAAACAGTAGCCTGCTAACATGTTTCAATGGGCGGAAAGGAATGTATTCCCAGTAGTAGCTGAGGAAACCTCTTACATTTGAGCTGTTTCACTCCCCAACTTATTCAGAATTTGGATACTCTAGTGCTGTTTTGAAATCACATCGTAAATATCTTTCCGTACCAATATTAGCAAATGAAGAAGATGCTGCCCACCTTTTCCCCCTACAATACAATCTAAACAGATAAGCCAATAAGGAAAGTGTTGCTGGAACTTGGAACTTATTCAGTCTTGGTCTTGGATAAAGACACAGATCAAAAGCCAATGAAGTACTGTGCTGCATAACAGTGATTTAAAGATATAAAGAGATAAGATAATAGTTGGCAGGAACAGCCACAGATTTACACTATAAATCACGATCTCGTGTAGACATATACTAGAAAAATGCAGTGTTCATTATGCCAAAAAAAACCATGCTTGGCTGCTATTCTGTGTTTTGTGGGTAATTTTTCTTTATCAACTTGTGCATCAGTTATCAAAGATATATTTAGTGTGTGCATTGTAAACTTAATGCACTCACACACCTAAGATATGCATATAGCCTGCACTAATAAGAGTCCAAAACATCTAACAACCTATTCATAAGCTTGTCTTCTATAACCCCGAGGGACTGGAAAGTACTATTGTACATTGTAAAGGATGCAGAGCTGAAGGACAGAAAAACTAAAGACTTGCCAACAGGAAAAGGATTGTGGTAGCAGCTTCTGTAGAGCAGCTCTTTGTGTCTCTCTCTGTTAATACTCCTTTGCAAGTGAACAAAAAATGCTTTACCTTGGGGCATCATTGTGTTAATAGGCTCAGTCTTGTGTACATTTGCTGCTTCACTCCTGAAAGCTGCCCATAAGATCAGATACTAAACCTGGGAGAGGGTAAAGCCACGAGACAGAAACTTTCAGAGCAAGTAAAAACATGACCTGAAAGTCTCTCTTAGCGTAAGACTTCTGCCTCCACTTCTCAAGGCCTCTACTATCACACTAGCTCTGAATTTCTCTGCAATATGTGCAATCTGTGTTGGAGTCAAATATCTTATTGTACATAGAAGCGCTGCTTGTTACAGCTGTCCATATAAAACTACAGTTGCATGGAATAAATATAATTTTTCACTCTTTTTTTTTTGGCTTATGAAATTAGCAAAAAGGATTTATTCTTGACAGCAGAAACTGTGAAAGAAATCTCCACGTAGATTTTATAGGTGGGTCACTTTTCCATAGAAAAAAAAATATATCTTTTATCTGAGAGAGTTGTAAGATTGAAACAAAAAGTCTTCCACACAAGTAAGGTTTTTCTTGTGTTAATATTATACTAATTAGCAGTGCTCTACTTACCTTGTTTCCACTAGGTCAACAGTACTAATTAGAACAGATTGAATTCAGTGAATCAGGTCCTGAAGGATGTTATGCTCAAAATCATGTTTATGGGCAAAGAGGAAGCACATCTTATATATAAATAAAATCAAGATTTTATCTTGTGAGTCTAACCATTATTTGTCCAGATCTAATTGTTAGAAAAAAAACAGAAATAATAATGATGCAACTAAAATTATTCTACACACACTTATTACTTTCTACTGCTTCTCCTGGTGTTGTGCTCACCGTTCCTCTGCTCCTCTGGGCACATGGCCCATGATTTCACACCAAGGAGGAGGGACTGTTATGAATTGTCAGCATCTGGAGTCCTTCACTAGAAGGAATATGAAGTTCATGTTGATGGTTTCTTTCTCAGCCCTCTAGGATTGACTTGGGGTTATTTTTATGTGTTTGCTAACATGCTTTTACACTTTTCCCTTTCTTGCTTGGCCTACAGCTCCAGGTTACATCCATAATTATTATATATTGTCACCTTTACGTATGCTAGATATTACAGAATCACAGAATGATAGGAGTTGGAAGGGACCTCTGGAGATCATCTCATCCAACCCCCCTGACAGAGCAGGTCCACCCAGAGCAAGTTGCACAGGAACACATCCAGGTGGGTTTTGAATGTCTGCAGAGGAGACTCCACCACCTCTCTGGGCAGCCTCTGCCAGGGCTCTGCCACCCTCAAAGTGAAGAAGTTCCTCCTCATGTTTAGGCGGAACTTCCTATGTTCAAGTTTGTACCCATTAGCTCTTCTTGTGAAAAAAGACTGGCCCCATCTTCTTGACACCCACCCTTTAAGTATTTATAGGCGTTGATCAGATCCCCCCTCAGTCTTCTCTTCTCCAGACTAAAAAGACCCAAGTCCCTCAGCCTTTCTTCATAAGAGAAACTTTCTAGTGCCCTCATTATATTATTTCTTTGTTTCTCTTTGCTAGCCCTGCTCCAGACAGAATCATAGAATGTCTAGGTTGGAAGGGTTGTGTTAGGGTTGTCAATATCTCATTCTATATAGTGCTTGGTACTGCTCACTATGTGAAACTGTGGCTGTAGTACAGAAAGATAAACAAAAGTTAAACAAATTAGCCCTAATCACCCGGTCAATTAGAGAAACTGCTGCCAAATGAAGTTGAGACAGATCTCAACTTGTTCAAAGCTTGAACAGGTCAAGTTGAGCCAGAGCACGTCTGACAATCCTCTGTTCTGAGGACTTGCAAATCCACTGCAAAATTATGGCCTGTTATGAGCAATAACAATAGCCCTACACTACGGGGCTACACGGTTACAAGGAGCACTAGTTTATATAAAAGACATGAAGAAATGCCTCTCTGCATACATGGAAGTAATATAGCCCTAGGGACAAGTTCAGTAGAAGCCAATATGGGGAAATGGGAATAGCCAGTGCCATTCATGTCTGCTGCTTAGAGCTGTTAATGCTGATTTTTTCCATCAAACAGCAAGAATGATAAAAACATTATGTTTTTAATGTAGTCTCAATATGTTTATTTTCAAATAGATGAAAATATTTCAATGTGCCAAAATATAAGCAGGAACATTTAAATACAAATGTAACAAAGAAAAAAAAAATGTTGCAAGGTATAAACAATCAGTTATCTCACTGAACACAAGTATTAAGTACTGACAAACTAAACCTCTGGAGAAGGGATGTTGAAGGATGGCCGCACAGACAGCTGAAGGAAAAATACTATTTTAATGACAGATGCAGGCTTAAAGCAGTTACCTCCAGTTCACCTGCTACTGGATTCAGTTCTAGCAAAAAAGAAGACATATGCTATATGCTGTTGCCTTGCAGCAGTGTATGACTACAGCCTTGCAGTGTACGAATATAGTGTCTGATAAAAAGCTTACTGAAATCAAAAGAGTCCCACAAAGATGTAAGAATCCACCTTATGATTTTAAGTATCAGTTGTTTCTCATTAAACTAACCACAAGGACACAATGTCTGTGTCATAAATCTTAAGCCTAAGTTTAGTAGTGATTTTTCACTACAGAAAGGATTTGTTGACAAAATTGTATTGTCTCTGAAAAGTGAATGTTTCTCATGGGGAAAAAAAGCTGGTTTATTTTTTAAAAAATACTTGGAAGTGAAGGCATAAGGTAAAGAGGGTGTCCTTTCCTTTGTTTATCAGAAGACAGTAAAAATATATTTAGAGCATTATATGTAATTACATAAAAGAAGCGTCTGTCTGAAAGCAAAAAAGATGGTACTATATTTTGATAAATCATTAAACAATGTAACTATTTTCTTGTACTGCATGGAAGCAAACTACCGTTTTTAAAGGATCTTTAGGTTTTGGGTTTTTTGGTTTGTATTTGGTTTCTTTTGTTGTTGTTGTTATTGGGTTGTTTGGGTGTTTGGTTTGGGCTTTTTTTTCTTAGTGAAAAAAATGTCCTTATTCCACCTCTCTAAGGTATCATGCACGTTTGACAAACAGTCTATATGGTATCAACACTAATGTTTGAACTGCTAATTGTTCTGCAGCTTTGAGGAAGTAAAAGAAGTTATTTTTTCGTTTTCTTTCCTTGTAACAAGGTGAAATTCACAACCTACAATTCTCACACCTGCAGCTTAGGGAAATAATTTTATTCTCATAAAGTGGTGCTAACATACTGACCAACAGATTATAGGATTTTTTTGAAATTCGTTCATTCCTTTCTGAAATTTCTGAACTACTTAGTCAACACGTTGCTCAGGTCTATGGAAATTTTTATTATGTTAATTCAAATGTAATTATATGTCTTTTTATGCTTTCCTTTTCATTACATTTTTAAAGAACATCATGTAAAAATAGTAAGCTTAGTATTTTCAGATACTTATTAGAAAATATTTAACTTCTATGCAGGAGAAAAAAAATACTTTACTTTTGCACCTTCATGAAAGTAGGATCAGGTATACAGAGACAAATCCTTTTGTATGGGTCAAGTGTCTCTAATATCCAAAGATTTAATGCAGGAAAATGCAAATTATAAAGAAATAAGGTGTTCTGTTGTCCAAAAATTTTCAAAAATCAATGGTAATTTGTTATAATATTGTCACTCTCAAACTGGCTCAGTTCAAATTCATTTGATTTTTTACCCTGAATACAACCAGACTGCCTTGTATATAGCAGCTTGAAATAATTATAGCTATACACGCTTTCATTTTTGTGCCAGACAATCATATTTTATGGTGAAATGTTGTATTTCAATAATACCATACATGCTCAATAACAATCTCACAGAGTTATGTAAAATTTAATAACATTTGGCATTCTTAATACCTTATTGCAGAATGCAGAGATCCAGAAGTCTAGCTTTTTTGCCAAATAATTTTTTTTTTTCATTGAGTGATGTCACGAGAGTTAAATATCAGGCAAATCTTAAGTACCACTTTGGGTAATATACCACTTAAACTACTAGAAGCAGTACCTCTTGAGATCATGAAGATGCAGGAGAGCAAGTAGTTGTCACCTTCTTGATACGTATGTTGTCTTTTTTCCAAAGTCTATACAACCTTTAACCCCTCCAAAATTAATTATTACACTCATTTTTTAAAGTAGAGAAATAACTGAGAAATTGACACAATTTCTTCTTCATTTGATTTAGTCAACCAAAACTTACTTCCTTTAATAACATTTGTGGCTTCTACCAGATATTAATTAGTGATACAACTATTCCATTACTAAATCTCTGCCAAGCACATTCAATTCTGACATGTTAGTATTCTCTAAATAGCTGTTTGTGGGAACCATGAATATAGCGCAGAAGAATTTGTCCCTAATATTTTGTGTAACAGCAGTTCTCAAGAATAATAAAAATGGAAGCATGGTACTTCTGGCACAGTTTATGCTAAAAGATATTGTTTAAACATCAAGAACTTAAAGCTTCAGGTTGATATAGATGGTGATGTCATCATATAATACAGTATTATGTTCCTTCTTGATAATTCTCTGTTCTAGTTACTTATATTATCTCGAGAAATGATGACACTAGAGAGTAACTAAGAAGTTAGGTGTGAATTAGGTCTCGGTCAACTCCCTCACCTACCAAAAATTTATTTAGCTCATCAGCAAAGTCTGTTTTTTTCTGTGCAGCTTTCTGGATCATTTCCATCCCTTTCTGTTTTTGTTGTTGCTTTTGTTTTTAAAATGGCTACAGGAATCTTGTCTCTCTTAGTTTGAACTCTTTGTGATCCATTTAATTAGAGTAATGCAGTAAGAAGTATCATAGACTTTCCCAATCTTGATAGCTATACATTAGTTATACATTTAACACTGTCAAGACCTCTCTTATCCATGATGGCTTTGGATTTTTACTGTCCCCTTTTGGAGATTAAACTAACATTTTCAGAGTTTTGTAAATATTAATGCTAATACATAAGTTGTTATGATTTCATTTTCTACTTTCCACTGTTTCCTGGACTATCATAAATCCAGGGAAAATTTTTTTATAATAATCTTTCAATACCTGCTGAACTCTTTACTGGGTTCAATTCGTGCCAGGATTTGATTTCTTTGACCACCTACCTGGTGTTTTAAGAGATAAACTCTCTATTATTCCCTTTGCTTTATTAATAGGAAGAGCAATGGCTCTCAGTAGGAAGGACTGTGAATCCATTCTTTTCTAAACCAAGCTGACTTTAATTCTATTTACCATAATATTCACTGAGGACTTTTCAGTTCTCTTTGTTTCATTTCAGATAGAATGGTAGAAAGCAGTTTGATTCAACATTTCCATGTTATATACTCATTAATTACGTAAATTAAAGATTATATTTGTACAGAAAATCACCATTCTCCCTTTTTTGACATCTTGGATTTTCTTATTCTGACAAAAACAAGTGAATACTTGTTTGTCCTGCAGATTTGAACAAGCTGTAGACTTGAAAGGGATAAATTATTTTGTTCTTGTGAATCATCAGCAAAATTGGCAGTCTCAGTCTTGGTCATGAATCTTTTTAATTGGCAAAATACCCCATTTTAATTAGCATATGCACAGTAACATTAATCCATATGTCTCCTGCTCTTTAGCTTATTTTGGTAGAAACAGGATTCTGTTCTTTATCTCTGTCTTGGTAGCTTCTCTATTCCTAAATGGTTTTCTCACTAATGCTCAACCCATCTAAAATTTTCTGAACATCATTGCTTACTGGCTTGTTATGTGTTTCTTCTACAGCATTATTCTGCTAAATGTGCTAAAACAGAGGAAGAGATGTCTTGGATGATATCTGTCAACCTTATAATGTAAGATTCCATTTTAGATACCTTTCAAAGCTTTCAACAATAACATGTGGCAATTTACAGTGATTTTTGAGTTTGCTGATCTTTGCTGTAAGATCCTAGGGGAAAAAAAAGGCACACTTTATACAAGTTTAAAAAAAATTGTTCATGATGGAAGTGAAAAGAATCTTATTCTTTTTCTTTTTGAAAAGAAGCAAAAGGGGAAGTGAGAGAGAGTTTCTGAATATACAAAGCCCGTAACTATTGCAATATGCTAAAAAGGGAAACAAAATTAAAGCTACAGAAAATAAAACAAATACTACCTTAAGGGCAAAACCAAACCAAAACAAAAAAGCCCCCACACCTTTTCTGGACAAGATACTAATCTTCACTTACTGAGAGGGTAGATTAGACAGGACCTGGAGTACTGTGATTGCAGAATGTTGTTGCCCATCTAGTGCAGAATTCCACACACTGATGTTGGTCCCTAGAAGACCATAAATAGAGTCTGTGACAAAACCAGTTATGTTCCTCATAAGTCTCTGTCTTTATCTTGCTTTAGAACAGAAAGCAAGGGTAATAAAAGAAGGAAGCAGAGTGTTTTATAGGAGTTGTAAGTACAGCCCATCTAATGAAGAGGAGAATAATCTTCTATAGTTACTGTAAATAATACAATAAAAGTATTTGCATTTGACAAAAGAAAAAAAGAAAAAACATCATATCATGCTGAGGCAGTTGCATTCCCAATATTAAGAAATACGTTTAGATACAGTTAATCCTGAATACTGAGTTTTGCATTTGGTATCTCTAGGATTCTTTTCTTGTGGTACAGAGGCAACAGAAAAAACACTGGATAAGTTTAGCTGGAAAAAAATATTGTATAGTGAGGCAGAAAAGACAAGCGCAGTAAAAACTGTTGATTCAGAAATAGTTGATTAATCTACATCAGTAATCTAAGGAAACAGTAGAACCTCTTAAAGCATGATTCATCTCAGTTTTTATTCAAGTTTAAGAAACAATGAATCATATCTAAAGGGACGTTTATCAGTTCAGTTAAAGGCAGTCTAACTTACTATCCTTTGCTGGCTATCCAAAATTTAGATGGTTAGACAACATGAATTATATTTAAAAGCTCAGGGAGTCTTCACTTTTCCATAATGAATATCTAGTTAGAACTGCCAGTTGTCCAGGGGCAGTAACACAACAAAAGAAAACCTTATCCTATTCAGTATAAAAGTATCAACCAGCTACAATAAGCAGCAAGTTTCAGAAAATGGAAAAGGACTTGGGAGTGAAAGGGTAAGAGAGGTGAAATACCAGATCAAAGAGCTTTAGGTATACTATACTGCAAAGTTTTACTAGTAGCAAAAAAACTACTGGATAATAATATTACACAAAGTGTTCTTCAAAAAGTATCAAAGAGGTTTCTTTAGTTCGAATTTAAAGACATATATTTCTTTGATGTTTCTGTGGCATGTCAGAGAACAGCATAAAAAGTAATGTGATCACTTTGCCAGTTTAACATTAGATCAGAAGACTTATCAATAATATGAGATTTAGGTCAGGCAGAAGGAAAATATCAGAAACATTATTACTGGCTGCAGCACAAGAACAGACAGAAGGCATAAAAAAGTAGCAGGAACAGATATTTAAGATTATCATGTCACCTTTTCCAGTGGTTGTCTTGTTTGGATCTTGGGATTTTGGTTTATTTTGATTTTTTAGCAAAGAGACCAGATTAGTGAGGTTACACAGAGTCTGCATTAATTACACTGGTAAGGGAAAATCCTTTTTAAAGCTTCAACATGCATACTTAACTTAAAGAGAGGAAATAGAGATGTCAGCAGTGTTTGCTTTATCCACATTCATCCTAAAACACAATCCACAAGGAAAACATTGTAATATAGTACATACTTTTACATATTTAATTTTGCAGAATATTTGGGAGACTCCAACTTTAGACAGACTCCTGGATGAAATGCAACAAATGTCATTTTATAAATGTTCTCAAAAAGTCCAATATCATAAAAGCCCCTCACCAGCAAGTGGGCTGGGAACGCACAAGAAGTTTGGAGGAGACACAGCTGGGACACCTGACCCCACCTGACCAAAGGGATATTCTATACCGTATGTCATCATGCTCAGCCATAAACAGGGGGGTACGTTGGCTGGGGGCAGCTGCTCAGGGACTGGCTTGGCATTGGTTGGTTGGTGGTGAGCAACCGTTTTCATTTGCATCACTTGCCTTTCTTGGGGTTTATTTCTCAGTCTTTGCTATTTTCTTTTTAATTATTATTTTCATTATTTTCAAAATTTTATTAATTATTTTAATATTTTTTTATTTTGTTTAAATTATTTAACTGTTGTCATGTCAACCCATGAGTTTTCTCACTTCTACTTTTCCAGTTCTCTTCCCCCCTCTTCCTAGGGAGAGGGGAGGTGGGGGAGTGAGCAAGTAGCTGTGTGGTGCTAAACTGCTGGCTGGGATTAAACCATGACAATGGTACAGGTTTAGTACAAAATAAATAAATTCTT
Source organism: Tringa tobata (assembly GCA_033628505.1). Taxonomy (NCBI): domain Eukaryota; kingdom Metazoa; phylum Chordata; class Aves; order Charadriiformes; family Scolopacidae; genus Tringa; species Tringa tobata. The sequence continues at coordinate 11,459,193 of JAHREE010000245.1, forward strand.
TGCTATTAGAAAGAAATAATTTAACAAACTTTTCATTACCAGAACTCCTTTGGAATGTGCAATAGCCACTTCTGAATTATACTGATATAAAAAAAAAGTATGAAAAAATATATCTGGCTTCAATTAAACACTATTCTTACATTTATTCAAATATTATTTATAGATAGAATATTCAAAACTCTCCTTTTTAGTGTTTCTGCTACTCTTCTTTCTTGCATATGCACAAACCTGTTAGCACATTAACAGTGAAGGATTTTCTGTTGCTTATTAATACTGCCTACCTATGCATCACATATATCTTTTTGTCTCATGTTATTGAAGAAAATGCTTAACTAAACACACATAGTATTTCTATTAATTTTAAATAAAATTGGGTTTCTGGCCAGTCATAGTGGGTACTGGGTTTGATTTCTTTCCTTCTTTTTGCTGACTATACAATTAGCAATTGCAAAAAACCACCAACAAACAAACAAAAAAATAAAAACAAAACAAAAACAAAATAAAACAAAAAAAACCCAATAAAAAAGCCCTTACTGTGATATTACAAGAAAGGAAGATGCTCAGAACGCTGGAGTACCTCTCCTATAAGGAGGGGCTGAGAGCAAGTTGGGGTTGTTCAGCCTGGAGAAGAGAAGGGTCTGGGGAGACAAACAAAAATATTGGACGGAACCACATAACTGAAAGGACTAGGCTCATTTAATTGCTTACTATCACTTAATCCCTTTAAGCAGAACAAAAAATTCAATCTGTACTGCTAGCACAGTCATGAATTACCAGATGTAATTATCCACTATAATTAGAGATATCAATTTTTCAGAAATAAATTATCATTTTATCACAGTCTCTGATTAGTTAGATATTTTTCTATAGTCAGATCTAAAGCAACACTGGCACAATGGACATCACATGGTTCAGAGAGAGAAAAGAATGAGAAAGAGCTAATGGTAGATGATGTGAAATGAAGAAAATGAATAGTGCAAATGATATATTTGTCGTATTTGTCATGTTCATGAAGTTGCAAATATCTTGGTCCACTAACTAGTGAAATTATCTTGGGTATAGCCATCAATCTTAAAAATAGTATGACTGAAAAAGCAGGGCATTTAAAAAATATTTTTAAAATCACTCTTAAAGTGCCATTCCCCAAAGAATTTACTAGAAAATGACTCAAGAGAAAACCAAAACAAAAATTAGAATGTAGTGCATAATGTCTTATCCTAAATGACATCAGCATGATCCTGATGATTTTCCAGTAACAAATGTTTTCAGATAAAATATGAATGTATTATCTCTTAAGTAGTCCCATGTGGGTTGTCTTTCCATTTATAAGAATTTGCCTCACAGGACAACTGCAGCTAGTTTATGAATAACTGATTTATATTGTTCAAAATATGTTTACTGTTTAGTTTGCAATTTTGTATTGAAGTAGACATTAGACAAGATAATAGTAGTCAAACATTAGATTTATGAACTCTCAAAAGTGGAAATATGCAAATTGTTTATAAAATTTCAAGCGGTATAATTACAAGTGTGTAAAATATATTCAGCAATAAGATGCTTTATTTAAACTATGTTTGACATTTTTCCATTGGCAGTAACAGAAATTCCTCAAGAAACAGTCTTCTGCATAAACAAGCACCTAGAAACATGTTGACAAAATTAACACAAGTAACCTTATATGAGAAAAAGTAGCTCCCTGTTGTGAGGAAGCCCACAGAAGCTCACTTGGCCTTAGACTCGCCTTTCTGTCTTCCTCTGTAGTAGCAATTTTAGTGCATAAAATAAAAACTCTTGTATTCTAAGACATCAGAACCATGGCATAAATTGTAGCTTTTACTTTCCATGTAATTTAGATGTTTAAACCAAGAACTGAGTTTTCTTTGCTCAGCTGGTAAGGAAAAATTATAGAAACTTTTGCAGCTACAACAAATCCAGTTCAATTTTTGGCAAAAAGAGTCATGAAAAGTATTGGTAATAACTTACAGCTCAAAGTTGCTACTGAGGGTAATGAAACCAAAGCAGGAATTTACTAAGTACTCTCTTCCAGAAGTGTAACAGGGAATAATGTGGGCTTTGTACTTTGATTACAAGTTCTTTTAAGAATATGACAAAGACCTCCAGTTAATTTATGTTAGTTAATAATCAGAAATTATTGATTTCAGTTAGATGTGCTGAAAACAAGCCTGAACTTTGAGGCTATCGGCAGAGTAATCTCCACCACTACCTATTTATGCGAAAACAAAAGAAGAGATAACATGCAAGGAATATCTGGGAACATATGGCAAACAATTTAATGATCACATACTTCCAAATTATGATGTCAGTAGAAATTAGAGGAGAAGACAGTGCCAGAAATGCAGCTTTGAAATAGCTTAACTTATTGAAATAGTATACATAGCTTTAAAACTATTTAAATTGTCTAAGAACCATGCAGTTTTGTATAGGATTTTTATTATATCCATTAGCTATGCACAGTTAAGCAGTCATACCTTCTGTCTTGTCTGTGCAGAGACTGTAAATGAAGACTAGAGCTGCCTAATTCTTCACAGCCACAGATTTATGCTGTAAATTTTGCTTGACTTCTTGTGGGAGAAGGCAATGAGTCTTTATGTAATTAACTAATAGTTTGAATAATGAATATGATGTTAGAAAGGCATTACTCCTTTTCATAAATAGTACAAAACTATATGAGGCAGGAAGGATCCCTTCAGCATTTGGGTGCACAAAACCAGTAGTAAAGACAAACACATAAACTTGTAGTTTTGCTGGAGAAAGAGGGGATTCATTAGAAGCAGACAAAAAGAAATAGTATTTTTCAGTGGATTGGATGTTTTCAAGGCATATCCAATTTCTATTCAGACTTTTTGTATAAATCTAACAGCAGAGCTTCATGCTTGGCATGGCAAACATGAGTCCTCATTCTGTCTTTAATTCACTCGTTAGAAAGCAACTTCATGGGAATATCTAGGCACTAAATTCTTAACACTAGTGAAAGAAAGGGCTACAGTCATAAGAAAACACCGACAGTTTGTTTATTTAAGAAACTTGACATTATTTAACATATTTGATAAACATGTCCAGAAGGAAGTCTAATTTCAGCTGAATTTGGAAGCTACTAATCTTTGATCCCCTATGAACAAAACGACAGGAAAAGTCTGATTTAGATTTCTGTAGCGAGGATGGTGAATATGTTTGGGTTCTCAGTTTGAAAAAGGGTGAGAGACTTTTACTGGGATTGCAATTCCTTTTGTTGTAAGAACTGTTTCAGCATGGACAAATGAGGTTTTTCTTGCCATGTTAGTGATGTCGGTTGCTTACACAATGCTTTTTCATCGCTGTCACTGGGTGTTTTTTAGATGAACTTGCCAGCGCAGCAGAACACAATAGCATTGAAATGCAGAATGCTGTATAATCATAGCAATAGAAAGTATAAGAAAAGCATGTTCAGGATCTATAAAGAAGCTGAATTTCTAATTTTTCTGTCTGTTAGCACAGTCATGATCGTGGAATAAAATGCATTGTGTACACATATGAATTCTTTGAAGATTTACCTTCATGTCCACAGTGGAAATAACAAGCTTTTACCAGTGCTGTCCTTTGAAATTGTGGTTTGTTCATATTACCTCTTAAATGTGAAAAAAGTAGCCTACAACAATATACTATTAGTATAGCCTGGAGTATTTTGAAAGAATGGATAGTGTAAGAAATCTATTATTACTTAAATGAAATTAATTAGTTAATTATGATCCCTGGACTGGATGTTATTGGAATCCAATCTGATTCTCTATTTGGCCCCTTTTCTCAGGAAATCCTCATTGAAACTATGGGATTTGGGTCTCTATGAATTTTTGTTTGAAGACAGAGACAAAAGCGTAATTCTTGAATTTATAATACTGATTATGTTAAGCAGCTATTGTTGTTTTGAGTAGGATCAGAACTGTATTCTTACTGTAGATAACATTATTGCAGAGAAAGAAGGGTTGACAGGACGTAGTAGCATTGCACATGTACCTACTACAATGGCTGACTAAAAAAGCTTTTTTGTTGTTGTTGTTTTTTTACCATACTCTTTGTCTTATTAAAGAGCAGAAAAAAAGAAAAGCAAACCCCCCAAAATCCAGAAGACTCTTGGTCATAGGTAATGAACAAATTTTATTTTTCAAGTTTTCAACACAAGAGCATGTGGAACAAACATTATCACAAGCAATCCTGAGATAAAAAATCTAAATAAAAATCAAGTACCTGATTACCCCAGAGTTAATGGTAAAATTCTATATTTGAGTTCATCTCACATAATATTATTAATCTCTCTCATTGACTTTTAACAGAGAGCTAGTCATCTTAAATTCCTTTGAAGTTAATGGAGAGGAAAAGGAACTCTTAGTTCATAGAGTCATTTAGGTTGGGAAAGAACTTTAAAAGCATTGAGTCCAACTATAAACCTACCACTGCCAAATCCACCACTAAACTATGCCCCTAAGAGCCACATGTACACATCTTTTCAATACCTCCAGAGACAGTCAGTCCATCAGTTTCCTGGGCAGTCTGTTCCAATTCTTGATAACCCTTTCTGTGAAGAAATTTTTCCTAATATCCAATCGAAATCTCCCCTGGCACAACTTGAGGCAGTTTCCTCTTGTCCTACCACTTGTTACTTAGGAGAAGAGGCCAACACCCACCTCACTACAACCGCCTTTCAGGTAGTTGTAGAAAGCAATAACGTCTCCCCTGAGCCTCATTTTCTCGAGACTAAGCAAGCCCAGTTCCTCCAGTCGCTCCTCATAAGATCCTGTCTCTAGACCCTTCACTAGTTTGTCTTCCCATATGTGCCTTCTTTTTTCCCCTCCCTGTGAATGAAGCTTAGCTCAGAAAACATACCTGCATCTATTTAGATCAGTCTCAGCAATAAGCACTTCAGTGTAAGCAACATGCTGACACACCAAGAAAATAGTTACATTACTGTCATATACCTAAATTATACCTCTTTCTTATGATGTAAACAACCTTAGCAAATGGTAGACACTGAATCGTTCCAAAACAATTGTGTATGCTCGCATTTTGAAAAAAAAAAAAAAAGATAAACCATGCTCTCAACATATTTGTATATTCTGTGTAAATGAGGTCACCATGATGTTGATTTTAGCACTGGTATAAAAATGCTATGGAAGGCATAAATCTACTTGAGTTTCACTTTCTTTCTCTACTTTTAAACTGCCTGCTTGAGTGTCTGTTTGCTTGTTGTCCTTATATCCCCTTGGCTCCCTTTGGCTAATAAGTGTTAGATCAAGTGGAGGTCATTGTAAGGCAATGGTCCGTAACTGATGTGCAAGGGACACCGATAGAGATGAGCTTCATAGCTCACCTTCAATAAAGAGAGCCCTGAACATAATCCATTTGACAGACTACGAGCAGAAAGGATATATATCTTGTTTTCTATAGTGACATTTCTCTGAATGTTTGCTTTATTGTTGCAAAAACCTTCCTACAAGTCTTCCTTGCTCTAGTCATGAGTGAATCATTGTTAATTTTTAGGAATTTTAGGAAACACTTCTGAATTTTTAAGTTCTCAGACAAGGCCATAGCACAGGGTGACAACAACAGAGAAAAGTTCAAACTTGCAAAATCCAATTTTTAGTCCTGGTCTACATATTACAGAGAGCATGTATTTCACTCAGGAAGGGCCAAAGCCCAGGGGATTTTTATAACCTATTATTTCAGCCATCTCAAAGTAATTTTGAGAGGTCATATATGCCATCATCCCCCACTGAAATCTTAACTATTTCAGATGTCAACTCCTTACATTTTGTCTGCAAAACCCCATTTTGCAATCAAAGTGGCTGCCATTAACTGGCCAATTAGTTAGAAATAAAAATTCATTTTCATAGGAATTATTCTCAATTGGGATGCACGGAAATGGAATAGAAAATATGATATATATGCGACCTCTTTGCCTACTCATTAACCCAAATTAAATTTAAACCACAAAAGCATAAAATTAAATTATTATATTGCATTTTTCATATAACAGGTGGGTGAAATGATTTTAAAGTTTTAGAATATTTATTCTAATTTTATTTTGAGAAAATCATAAAATCATGGAATAGTTTGTGTTGGAAGGGACTTTTAAAGATCATCTAGTTTGATCAACCCTGTAGAGGGGAAAGAAATGTTCCACTAGACCAGGTTGCTCTGGTATATCTGTATCTTTCTTCCACTGAATAGCCCAGAAATGGACACAGTACTCCAGATGTGAACCTCCTTAATGTTATCTTTATAAAAGCATTTTATATTTTATATTAATTTATTGTTGTCAAAGTATTCATAAGGTTTTTGTATCTTTATTTTTATTGCTACAGTGAAAATTGGGTGTGCAGTTTCTATTTTATGTGTACAGTACGTAGGTGGCTGAGACAACTATTTTTAAAAATTATATGATTGAATATTCAGAGAAGAACAAATCAATTTTCACATTTTACAATCCTCACATGGGTTTCTAGCATTGTCAAATTGGAATTAGAATGAAAATTCTTCAAGTACTTATATGGTAAATTTATATGGTATTATAGCTATTGAGTGAGGAGAAAAGTAGGAAGCTGAAAGCAGTTGTAAATAGTATGTTATTTTCCCTTAAAAAGTTTGACACACTACTCACAATAAATCAGTGAATATATCTAAGAATTTATTTCATATAGCAGCAATATGTCATCTCACAATATTTGGAATCCAAGTGATGACTTTTATAATAGGAAACAGTTTACTACACGTTCTTATTCAAAGTAAAGATGGATGGTTTATGAACTACTTCTGAAGCTTATGACAAAAATATTTTTTCCTCAAATATGATAACACAACCCGCTGCAGTTACAGTGGTGGTTGGAAGTTTGTTTCTACTTTAAAAATAAATCTGCAACAAATCAAGTCTTCTCATTAATGCTCTGCAACACTATTAATGTAATTGAACTAGGGCGTATTTAATTGACATTTAAATTACTGCTAGCTTCTCAGGCTGTGTTCTTTACGCTGATTGTAAGCAACAAGAGGGCTAGATTTAATAAAAGGCGTTTGGGGATCTTAAAGGAACCTCTGGAAAGCTACTTATCTTGCTCTACAAGTGGGTACCCAAGATAGGCAGATTTTAGATGTGTCTGTCTTCCTCTGTAAATGGTGAAGGGAGCATAGATTTTGCTGTAGTTATTGTCATTATTTAGGGACACTGAAACAGAGAGCCAGATTTCTTGCTGTTTGCTATGTCATCTCTTAAATTCATATTAAAAATGTTAATTTAAATATTATAACACTTACTGATGCTGAATAAAATAAATCACAGTGCCAAATGAAATACTATGCCTGTTAAGCTGTATCCCACTTATTTATCCACTATTCTAGGAATTATTACCTTTTCCCAAGAAGATACCATAGTGAACCTGTGTTGCTGCTCTATGATTTTTTTTTCCTTATTGGAAAGTTTAAAACACTTCACTGAGGGAATGCCTTTGTAAAGATGGCTTTCCTGTTTTGTTTGCTCACAGCAGTTCGGTGGGAACTTATCAGGTACTGAAGACTTGTCTAAGTTTTGACACCCCAGAATCTTAGAAAACCTTATACTCCCATACATTAAGCAGATGAAAAACCTGTTTTCCTAACCGTTAATGATGGGCCACATATACAAAGCTCTGGCTTTCAAATATTATATTGTAGACCACGATTCACAGAAGTCTGACTTGACAAACAATAATAGGCTGTGAGCTGACAGGCAGGGAAAATAAATCCCGATTATACAGATATGGTCCTCTAATGAGCTGCATAGTCTGCTCGCTTACTTCTCAAACCTCGAAAACTGTGAACTAGACATCAGTAGCCTTTGTATAGGTAGCTGAGCTTTATGTTGGTTGCAACAAAATATGCTTCAAACTGTTCAAAGGTGTTTAACTTCTAAAACACTTCTGTAAAACTAGATTTATCAACTAACCGTCGTTAATTTAGACAATAACAATCAAGATGTTTGATTGCTCAGGCCTGTATACCCTATTAACAAGTTGATTTAGATTTCCAGTGTGGTATTTCTCACGTGATACTATTGGTTATTCTACTGCATAACTCATTTATATACTACTCGAAGATACAGTAAACTTAGAAATAAAAAAAAAAAAAAAAAGAATAGGAAATGGTATTCCATTTAGAAGGAACACTAATATTGCACTAATATTTACCGGAGTACATCCAGCTGGAAAGCAGCTTTGCAGAAAAGGACCTGGGTGTCCTGCTGGAAACCAAGTTGAACATCAGCCAGCAATGTTCCTTTGCTGCAACAAAGGCAAATGGTATCCTGGGCTGTGTTAGGTAGAGCAGAGCCAACAGGTCGAGGAAGGTGGTCCTTCCCCTTTATGCAGCACTGCTGAGGCCACACCTGGAGTACTGTGTTCAGCTCTGTCTCCCCAGTACAAGAGCGAGAAAGACATACAAAGATGATCAAGGAATTGGAGCATCTCTCCCATGAGGAAAACCTGAGAAAGCTGGGACCTTTTAGCCTACGGAAGAGAAGACTCAGGTGGGATGTCATCAATGTGTATAAATACCTTAAGGGAAGGTGTGAAGAACATGGAGCCAAGCTCTTTTCAGTGGTGCCCAGATGACAGGATAATAAGCAATGGAGAAAAAGTGGTCTGGAGGTTTGGTCTGGATGGAAGGAAACACTGTTTCACTGTGAGGATGACTGAGCACCAGAACAGGTTGTCCAGAATGGCTCTGGAGCCTCCCCTCCTTAGAGATATTCAAAAACCATCTAGACACAGTCATGAGCACCTGCTGTAGGTGGCACTGCTTGAGCAGGGGGAGTTGGTCAGGATGACCTCCAGAGGTCCTTCCAGCCTGAACCATTCTGTGAGTCTATGATTCTGTGACATGGTGCTCCAGATGGGGCCTCAACAGTGCTTTGTTAAGGGGAAGGATCACCTCCATTGACCTGCAGGTCATACTTTGCCTAAGGCAGCCCAGGATACCATCAGCTTTCTTTGCTGCAAGGACACTCCTAGGTCCTTTCCTGCAAATCTGTTTTCCAGCTGGCCAGCCCTCAGCACTGAATGAGGCATGGGATTTCTCCTCCTTCAGTGTGGGACTGCACTTCCCTTTGTTGACTTTTCATGAGGTCACATTGTGAATTCACACTGACTACTCCCAAACACCTTCTTGCCCTTCATGTATCTGGAAATAGTTTCCAGGATTAGTAACTCTATCACCTTTCCAGGCATTGAGGTGAGGCTGACCAGCCTGGGCACTGCCTTTTTACCTTTTTGAGCAGTGTTAACTCAGATGCTCTGCTCTGGAGCTTTAGGAAGAGACAAAACCACTTTTCTTGGGAACACAAGGAGTTAATATCTTTATATGAGATACCACATGCAGTAAAAGGTAATCAGGGTTTATTTATTGTCTGGAAGTCTTATTGATTTTTTTTTTTTTTTGCTGACACTCTATCTCCTGCAGGAGAAAGAAATGCCTTCATTGAAACTATTGTCAACACATTAAAATATGTCCTGTTAAGCTAATTTCCTAATTGATATTCTTTTTTGGTATTGCTAATTATTGTTTCAATTTTAATTACTATTGAGAAAAATGTTCTGTTAGCCTAATTACATAAGAAAGTTGTATTAAGGTACCAAAGCTTAACTTTACTATTTAATGATATACCAAGGTTGTCACAGAATTTGCTGTTATCACTAAGTTCAGAAGTGTTGCCCTTTTTTCTGACAGTACTGTCCTGATAATGATACCACCATTACCTCTGTTCTGAGCATTGTGAGATGTCTGAGGCCTGTTATTTGTTTCCCAGCAGACAAAAAAAATCAATGGAGTACATACACTTAGAGTTACTTCCTTTATACATAACAATCAGAAGACACATTTTCACAAACAGAAACAGATGAGAATTTTTTTCCTGTCTGCAGAATGACTGAAATGCAAATCAAGTGTAATAAATATTCTTGGTCAGAATTATTCCTTGTTTTTTAGAGTAGTCACAAGAAAATTACATGTAGGAGAGATGACAAGAGTATAAATATGCAAGGATGTGGCTGATTTTGGTAAAAGTAATAGCTGTTTTCTGGATGCAAGAAAATATTTATGTGAATTTTAATTGCAGCTATAATATATGTCAAGCTGGATAATGCATTGATTAACCAGAATCTGGTTTTTTCATATTCTATTTTAGAAGTTCAGAACTCTTTCCTGTACAGGCACAATCTTGCTAAATGAAGCAACACATTTCAGCAAAAGGTTTTGTTCAGAGGCTTTGACAAATATCAGACATAAAGCACTATATGATGAATTCCCAAGGAACTCCAGTTACAACACCTCTTTCCAGAAATCTTGGGCTACTTATTGCTGTCTCATTTCCAATATCCTGGCCAAATTTTGCCTTTAAGTATTTGTCTCAAAAAAGAAAATGCAGTCTCTGTTATCTACTAAGTCTACTTTTCATAATGTAAGAAATCTATCTATACTGTATCTTAAAAATAAGCACACCCTAGAGCTCACTATTTAGATACCATAATAGGAAAAAAAAATAGGTTACACAGCTCTGTGTCACAGCACAACATGATGTCTTCTACTGTAAAAGAAGCCTGTTGGATCTGAGGAACAAGATGAGCTTCCATTGTCTCCTTGTGAATTTCTCAGTCCATAGACCTCTGTTTTAACTAGTATATGAATGTGTATATGTATGTTTGCATATATTTGTTTTAATATATAAATATGCATTTTTTGAAGAGGCAGGGTTGTTATACTCAATTTTCCTTTTTCACCTTAATGTCTTTTTTAATGCCTTTTCTTGACTATCTAATTCCTCTCTCTTGCTACGGCTGAAACTCCAGTCTTACTGAAATCAATTGGGGTTTTGCCACTGAGTTGATAGGTGTCAAGATGTCACTCATGATGTTCATACCCTGCAAATATTTACAGAAAGCAAGCTTGCCACTCTCCTGAAACTTCCACCTATCATGATTACTCAGCCAGATCTAGAGTTTGCATTCAGCAATTCTTACTCTTTTGTTAAAAAACCTCAGTCTCCTTCACTCTGTAATATATTGTTGCTCTTGTTTTAAGCCCCAGAACTTACAAAAGTCAAAAGTTAAATGTCCCTTTCCTATAAAATAAATTTTAAGTTTTAAACTCCTTCAACTAATCAAAGGTTTCATTTAATAAAATATTAAGAGTTGAAAAATTGTCTTTTTTTGTGTGTGTGTGTGATACATAGTAGCACTGCTCTATTGCTTCTTGGCTTCATTCACATAAATTAGGATGACAAAAGACAGGCAATAACATGTATTAAAGACGGCTGTTAAGGACAGCAAGGAATGGTTCTTTTGAGACCTCACAGAAGGCTACTGATACGGGTTCAGAGAGGTTATCTGACCATTGGCTACCTCACAGCAGCATCAAGCTTCAATTAAGTGCTAGAATGCATCTCCTATGTGTCACACAGCTACCCTGTGGCAATTCTAAATACAAACCGTCTTAAAAATCAACCTTTGGTAATGAATATATTTATTTTTTAACAGAAGAAGAAAATAGTAGCGATTTTCCCCTCACAAATTCAGTTGTTTTCAAAGCTTGTTTTTAGACCGGTTGTGAGGAGGTCATTAATTTAGAGGATCACTCTGAGATCTGCACTCCTCCGATGCTTCATTTCCTATTACATATTTTCTCTCTCTTTTCTGTCAATTTAAAGAACAGGTGTTCAGTAGCTTCCAGCTGGCTTTTCATGGAGAAAGTATAGTATAATGTAGAAATGCATTAAATCCCTAATTCCTCTGGGTAGGCAATGCATAGTATTGAATTTATTGTCTGACAAAAAGACCAAGGTAAAAGAAAAAAACCTACATTCTTTCCTTTGTTTTTAGAAGTGGTAGAAGTTTCTTGAGCAGAAAACTTTCTAGAGAATCAGTTTAAAATCATGATGGAGTCCTATTAGCATGATTGAAAAAAAGGTCTTTATTAAGCTTGAAAGTATCTCCATCTTAAGTCTAGAAGTTTAATAGATACCTTTCATTAGGGAAAAACCTAGCACAGAATTTTAACAGGAAATTGGGAAGAGTTTGGATGACATATAGTACATCCCCACTTGAAAAACAAAAAAAAAAGGAAGAAAAAAGAAAAATCCAGAAGAGTAAAAATTAGTATTTTAACAATATTATTAAATGGGACAATTTTATTAGTGTCCATATTTTCTCTTGTGGAAAATGAGAAATATTATCTTCTAGTGTCAGATGTGCTCTGCATGAATTGATAATAACAGACAAGTAAAAGTAAACAGGCATGTCTAGCCTTTGCTTTTCTGGAATAACAGGCCTTCTATCAAATAAATGCATTTGCAATGAGTGGGAACCTTTTGGTCTGGATCATAGTTTCTTTAGTTCAATTCAGATTTCCAGGGTGCCTTAAAACAATGCATTTTATCATTCTTCTATGATGTGTTTCTTCCTTCCATATAGATCACAGTTATACTGAACTTTGTGCTTATGGAGGAAGCTGTGTGTAAACTTGCCTGAAAATTTTGAGAAAATTGATAATTGTGATGAATGTCTGTGAGAAAGCACATAGGAAAGAACCATAAAAGATAACAAGGGTTAAAATGCAGGAAGAGGTAGGATAATTGGGATGAGACAGTCCACAACTTAGATATTAAAGATGAAAAGTACTGATGTGGAAATGTATAAAATCCAAAGGAAAAAAAAAAAGTGGGAAGATGACGATTTAGCAACATCAAGGATCAGCTCATTCCAAGGAGCAAGAGAAGCCATTCCTGCCCCTCTGACGAGTGACAGTGTACCAGCAAAGAGACATTAAGTGCCTCATCTCAAATACAAAGCATATTAAATGTTAAAGTGGGAGATTAATAATCTTGGCCATCTATTGAATATATTTACAGAAAAAAAAAATAATAATTGACTTGCATTCTTAAATTATGCATAACCTTCCTACAGAGTCTCTCTGCAACCTGGCAAAGGTACCCAGAGACAAAAAGTTATAAGACTGTCTGAGCCGATAGCACAAATATACAAACTATTCCATTTTACATCTGTAAAAACTGCTAAAAATTTACAGTGTTAGAACACTATTCTATTAAACGATCCAGAGTTCTTCAATGACATATAAAATAATTTTTTGTGATCCATTGACAGATTTCCATCAATTTGTCAGTGCCTGCCTTAATCCTTTGGATGTATAGTAATTTATTTTTTTTTTTCATTCAAGGTTATATGGGCAATTCATTCAAGACAAATGAATTGCCTGCCTTTTTTTTTTTTTTTTAATATCTAGCTTAAAATGCAATTGTTTTTAATGATGTACTTGCCCTTGGTAACTTCTTCCAAATAAAATTAATCTTTGATGGCAATATTCTCCACATGCTGTATCATGTCAAGAACTATAAATGTTCCATCACTATTTTTATGTTACTTTATTTCTGTAGAAGGACTAGCAATTTATTAGCTCTTTTACATTGTCATCATTATTATGTATTTCACATAGTGAATAAATGATGAATTGTTGCCACAGAAAGTATTTTATTACAAAAAAAAAAAAAACAACCCACTGCACTGTCAGAAAGTGTAAAGGGCCATTGCTCTGCTCTAAGTTGAATTCTAGAACAAGAAAATATGAGATATTTTCTGCTTTTGGCACCATCCAGAGAATGATGTTGCTGTGAATTGCCGTTGAGCTTGTTCTACATAACCGAATGTGAGAGGGCACGTACTTGAGCTCCTGCAGTCTCTTATTCCCCTGCATTACATGCCCTGCTTGAGGAACAAGAATACAATTTAAAAAAAAAAAAGGGTAACAAAAAAAAAAGAAGAAAAAAAAAAAGAAAAAAGAAGGGAAAGTGGGTGTGATCATAGAATGTTCCAGCAGAAGTATTTTCAGGCTGTTTGTATTCCACAAATTAAAAAGTATGCTCCTAGTCCTATGAATGTGGGCATTAAATGAGGTACAGGAGTTAATCATCATGTTAAATGAGTTTTCCTATATGAAAACATGCATAGAAACAAGCAAGAACAGCTTGCAAACTTAGGCTTTGTGGAAAGGAAGGAAGGAAGGAAGGAAGGAAGGAAGGAAAAAGGAGACAGGCAAATGTTCATTATCCAGAACGCCATATTGTCTAGTGCTTATACTGCACTAAAACACTATCATAGCATCCATGGAAGAGTATATAGTTTACTGGGCATCGTTTGAAGCAATATGTGTGCCAAGAGCATAGTACTCATCCTCTCAGAAAACCGCATGAAGAAAAATGGTCAATGATTACCCTGTTATTAGTATGCACACCACAGCAATATGTCAAGAAGATGAAAATGGTTTCCAATCCCTTCATCAGGATTACATTATTAAGATATAAAATTGCAGGCACAGATCTACATGAATCAGTTCAGCCAGTGGTCATGAGTCTGAATTATGGAAAGATTTCATGTGACAATCAACAAATATTCACTAGTACAGCTAATATGCTCACAAATTTTTGATTGCTTTTTCTATTTAGCACACTACGTGAAAAGATGTGTGAAATACGTAGCTATGAATGTTGATTGGTAAAAAATATATATAATTTGAAAATTAAGGCATTAATATCATACTTAAGCAGTGGATTGTAGTAACTGCTCAGAAACACTTGAGAGAGAGATCAGAATGATTTGATTATTGTAGTAATTATTTAAAAACTCACTACATAAGATGCAATGAAGTGAAAATAACTGGGCCATCATAACACCAATTGATGTATAGCTATTATATTGAAAAGGCACAGGTTTCATAAATAACCATGAAGGGCAATGACAAGGGTTATGATCAGACATGTTTTTGGTGTGTCTATTAGTTCTATTTTATTAAATAATACCAATTAGTAAAAGCTGGTTTTGAGGCATAGCTTAAGTAAGGATTCCAAGAGGAAATAAAGGATTATGCTTTTTTAGAAATACGAACTTTGCAATAGATTTCATGTGATCAGCTTAGTATATATCAATCTTATAAAATTTACAATCAAGGATACACTCTTGTAAACCAACTGAGTAATAATAATGATGAAAAAAAGGTTGTCTCAGAAGAAATGTTACGTATCAGCATTTCACACCTGACCTATTTTTTCACTTTCTGCAAGCCAAGAGAAGATCAATCCTGATACCATAATTCTGCAAACACTCTCACTTCTTAGTTTATATCAAAATAGAAAATGTATATATGGGCTTAATGGTTTAAGAACCACCTTGTTATTAATTTTATCTAAAGTGCTACACAAAAATGCAGTTCTAACATAACTCTAGAAACTGGTTACATTTTATTGTATCTATGTGAATTGCACTTCTATTTTTGGAATTTTTAACTGATGTCCCCTTACTACTGATCTTTTCCAGATATGGTAGCAGAAAATATATACCGGGCTTGCTACTGGCTTGGTCAGGAATACGCTAGCAATTTTTTTTTTTTTTACAAAATGTTGATTCATCAAAACCAATTTGTTTGGCGTAGAAACATTGATTTTGACTGTTGCTTTGATCAAAAAGGATTTCCTAGTTCTTCCTCCTCAGACATCCACAGCCAAATCACATATCCAAGTAATGGGTCATATTGACTTCTTAGGAAATCAGTCTTTTACTGTTTGAAAATATTTTCTGACAGTTCTCTGTTCAGCTGCAGTTCACCCCATACTTGACTTTCACTTAAAGCTATATGCTTTCTTGCATATATGTTCTTGGATGTAACAGGAGGGAGAAGGCAGAAGGGAGGTGTATTGGCAATTCATCAAAAGCAAAAAGTGCCTTTGAATAACTCTTTGCAAGATGTATAGAGACAGGGAGAGCAGGCTTTCCACTGCAGATGCTTTGCTTGCAGCAGAATGGGGGTAGTTCCTGGGAATGAAAAAGTCAAGCTCTGAGTCAAGATCGTCACCCATGGGGTATCGATGAGCCACTATGTTTATTCTTTGAATTGAGTGCTTCAGCCAAAGCCAAGGAACAGCCGAAGCTTAGGAACAGGAGTGATGGGTGATGCCTCCAGAGAACTGAAAAAGATAAAGGACTAACAGCACAAAGGATAAAAAATTCCATAGAACTAAAAAGGATAAAAGCTTTTGTCTCAGTCATGGTGGGAGGAGGAGAGACCATCCTTCTTGGATTGTGTTCTAGACACCACAGCCTAATGAGCTACTTATATTCCTTACATCCTTAACTCCTTTAAAGTTTTGTGGGTTTTTTTTATTTGGAACTTCACCTTTTCCTCTCAATGCCTTTGCCAAGCTTCTCCTGTAGCTGCACCTACAGTCACTGACTGTAACATTTTCCTGGCTAAACCCACTGTAGTCAAGGCTTGTGCTGTGGGCAGCCATCTCTCAAGAAATAAGGGAAGAGTATTTCTTGGGGGCTGAAGAGATACCAGCCAAAGCTTCCTGTCAAGGGGAAAGACTGTATATAGAGAACAGTCACAGTAACAGTAACCATACATGTCCAAAAGGGATGGCTCATCATAAGTGAAGTGATTTATGAAAGGGTATGAAGATATTTCCTACTGTCTCTTAGACCAAATATGAAGCAACAGCAATGACTCAGACTTTTTCAAATACCTGTTTCCTTAAGGGAAAGAACCTGAAAGTCCTAAGGGACTCTCATCAGCTAATTTAAAATGTCCTCCATCATTGCTGCTGCAGCTGCTGGACTGATTTTAACACCCTCCCACTATGTTACATTGCACATTGTCCAAATTCATAGCTGGGAGGTGGGCTGGTCATTAGGTATTGGAAAACAGTTCAGAAAAACACAAGGAGAAACAGCAACAAGGCTCAGACACAGAGGAAATGGGGACACTAATTTGTTACCTCCTCTTTGAGACAGATAGAAGATCAAAATGGTTCTTCATAAAAGACCCCAGAGTTGGTGAAAGAAAAGTTTAGGAGATATCTTTTCTTTAGAAAGCTATGAACCATCTGCACAGTAGAGGCATTTGGCACCAGGTAAACTATATCTCATCCCCTAAAGCTTTCACCCCCTTTCGCCCCCCCAAAAAAAAATTTAAAAAATCAAAACACCAATCTAGAGGGGCATCAGGAATGTGGGCAACACTTTCCTCAATCTATTGATTCACAAATATTTTACTGTACTGATTTACTGACACAATAATTATCAGGGGTTTAATTTCTATAAGAAAAACATTGAAGTTATACATTGTCAGTGCTTAGCACTGCGAAGTTAACACTTTGTATCAATCAGGATATTTCTTATATAAATCTAGGACCCTTAGGTTACCACAGATTCTGATGATACAGTCAGCAGGATCTTCCAAATAAAGAGGAGACTTCAATAAAACAAATGCATGAGGGGGTGCTGACTTAAATACCCATCACATTGTTTTCAGACATTCACTGTGAAAATTGACAGTGCTTGAATAGTGTCAAATTTTTAAAGCCCAATATAGGATGCAGGAGAGGAATTGGATCATTATGACACTTAAGATACCGAGTTCTCAAAATCCCACTGACTAAAACCATTTGGATTATTTCAGCACTTTTGTATATGTGATATAATTTTGTAAAACCATATTGCATTTTTATGATATAGTTTAATTAATATTGAAAAAATATTTTTATGTAATAATAATTTTAATACTGAATGAACTTTAAATATTTAAAGTAATTATTCTAAGGATTCAATTACCATAAATGTCTATTGAAGTGTAAAAGTTTGCAAAAAAAATGTTTTGGCTCCATTAATAAAATATTCTTTTTTCATTTTTGAGTGCAATATTTATAGAACTATTTATATAACAAGGCAGATGGATTACTTTGAAAGTTTAACAGGTACACGCTATTTAGAGTGTCTTAGAAGACATGTCTGATTACTGTGACTAAAATGGCAGATGTTACTCTTCATTTCCAAATACAATTTCAGATTTGCCTTGCCTTCTCATTCAAATGTTTTCTTCACAGACATACTAAAAAAGCTACCTATTTGGTTTTGAAAATGAATTCTATGGGGGTTTTGCAAGCATATTTATTTTGAAGACAAATAGAATCAGGTGAACACTGATATATTTAATAAGCTGTTCTGTATTTGATGTAAAAATCCCCAACATAACTCCCACTAATACGTGCAAGATTCTTTCCATTGATAACTATCATTGTTAAAAGAGGTGTCTTGCATGGTTGTGTGTAATATTTCACTCTTTTTCAGTTCTCTGACATTATAATATAGCCGTCCTGATGATTTATTTTCAATTTCATTTCCATTTTGCTTTTATTTTCCTGAAGTCATACAACTTTGTGAAAAATTCCCCTTCACACAGGAACAACACTGATCCCTCCTCCCAGCATGGTTTTATGGCTGGAGAATATCTTTCCTCAACAACCTACAGGACCTAAGGAATCTCTGAGTATTTCCACATTCTGCTCTTCACTTTTTCTTAATTCTGTTTTTAAACTAGCAAACACATAGAAGGACCATATATAATAATGTGTTTCTCTACATTGAGAAAGATACATTTTTCATTGGAGTACTGGGTTTTCAGTATATACATTATTAATTGGCTTTTTCCTCCTAGTGTAAGCTGTGCATGTATGTCTGATACCAATACCTGATTTGACTCTTCTAGAAAAATTTCAGAGAAAAATATTAAAGATATCAAGAAAATTATACTTCTTGATACAGGGACATGATACAGCCTGACATACTGACATGAAAAGATGTTTACATTAAATACCACAGAAGAAACAGGACTTGAATAATAAGATCCAAGAGTCAAAAGAATGCTAAAATTTCCTGGCGTGTTTTTACACATACATCTTATATATTTACAGCTCTGTGACATTATACATGATTTTTAAAAAATTACTTGGAAGGCTATATGGATAGCTAAAAATTACATTATATGTAAATAGTTATGTTTCAGAAAAAAGAACACAAACATGTTCCACTTATACAAACTCTTACTCATTAAACTGTTAAAATATTTGGTTGGGGTTTTTTTTCTATTTTTTTATTACTCCTACATGGAGCGTTAAAAGTCTTTGTGTTTATGAATGTGTGTGTATATACAGTGCCTATTCAATTAATAAGCTGTATAGCAAAGCTGTGTATGTCTTGGTCTAGCATTTATTGATTGTTTTATAAATTCTATGCCTTTGGAAAAGTGCTTGGAGATAAAAGGTAGTTATAAGAAATTTTTATCAAATTAAGCAGCTATAAACTTATCCAATGACAATCCTTTTTTTTTTTTAATTTTTTTTTTTAATACATATAAACAGAAAATCACAGAGCTTAAAAACCTTACCTTTGAGATGAAAACTGACAAAAATAAATAATAAACATCAGGTATGCTTAAAACATCTATATATTAAAAATATTTTTTGAGCATTTAGAATTGTTTTTACAAAACCTGAAGAACACTAATACAAGTGTTAAATTGTCTCAGAGGCCATAAAAGTCCTTATCATCCTGCCTCCAAACCTCTTCATCCTCCATTGTAAACTTCTCCTTGCTATTATCTAAATAAGCTCCGTTTTAAAAAACAAACAACCAAATAACAAAACCATGCTTCTTTTCATGCCCAGAGTTTAAACATTTTCACATCCAGTTTATGAAATAACACTTTTTAGTAGATGATCTAGCTTCCTTCTTTATCTCCTAATGACATAGCAATAAAAAGACTACTGCTATACTATATATACACTATACATAACTACTGCTATAAATTATTTGGCCTAATAGAAGATATTTCTTCCCACTACCACTTTTGTTTTATAAGAGCCTTCATTCTCCAATATGGACTGATAATCTGTTCTGCCACATCACTTTATAACTTCCAGGGAAGAGGTTCATGATAATCCTTTGCTGTGACACAGGCTCAGTTATTCTTAAATGCATTTTTACTATTTTACTATTTGTTATCCTCTTTTGACATTTGAAAGACTAACGCTATTGGGCAGAGGTTAAATCCAAGTGCATACCGTGAGTCAAAAGGAATACAATAAAGGTGTCTCTTAGTCCTGCATCCAGCTCTGGACTCCTCAGCACAGGAAGGACATGGACCTGTTGGAATGAGTCCAGGGGAGGGCCACTAAGATGATCAGAGGGCTGGAACACCTCTCCTATGAGGACCGACTGGAGAAGAAAAGACTTCGGGGAGACTTTATAGGAGCCTTCCAGTCCCTAAAGGGGGCTACAGGAGAGATGGGAAGGGACTCTTGATCAGCTAGTGGAGCCGTAAGATGAAGGGTAATGGTTTTAAGCTGAAAGAGGAAAGATTTAGACTAGATATTAGGAAGAAATTCTTTCCTGTGAGGGTGGTGAGACACTGGAACATGTTGCCCAGAGAAGCTGTGTTCCCCATTCCTGGAGGGGTTCAAGGCCGGGCTGGATGGGGCTTTGAGCAACCTGGTCTGGTGGGAGGTGTCCCTGCCCATGGCGGGGGGGCTGGAACTCAACAATCTTTAAGGTCCCTTCCAACCCAAAACGTTCTATGATTCTATGATTCTTAGGGCCCTAGGCTGCTGGAAAGTAGTAATGAAGAAAGCTGTTTTCAACAGCATGAAGAGTCACCTGAAGTAGAGTCACAATGGGAAAAGATACCCGCACTTACACCTTTAACTGTTAGTGAGGTTAGTGAAAGTTCTAATTCTGCATTACTGTACATCCTGCATTTTCAGCCTCTCTTTTTGCCCTTGGCCTCTATGGCCTTACTGCAGCATGAGCCAGAGGAAATGCCCAGGGCAGCTGATAATGTGGTGAGTCTTATATGATCTCACTGAGAAATGTGGAAATCATTCATAACATGAGGAATTTTATATTTGCTTCAGACTGAAGATTTTATGGTCTTTCAGGAAAACGGTTGCTGGTTTAGAGAAAGGCTCATTGCTGTAGGGCACAAAAGGGTCATTATCAGTCAAGCAGGCTCCAGGGGGATATTTCAGACCATGATTTGTGCCAGTTATTCTTAGCTAAGCCATCTGCATAAGCAAAACTGTACACCTTAACTCTGTATCATTTGGTTCTCAGGAAGAAAAACAAACCCAACCAACCAAAAAACAAAAACAGAAGGTCAGAGAGCAATCTTATATGAGCTCATCAAAGTTTTCTAGCAGTAAAACAATTTAAAATTCTTGACTGGAAAACCGGATAACAAAAGCTAATGGAATTTTAAAAACCCCAACTTTATAAAAATATCTCAAACTTTGAAAAGTAATAACAATTGATTCCGAACAAGAGATTCAAATCTACAGCATCATGTACAAAGTCTAATCCACTGAGTCTCTCTGTGCCCTGTAGTCCTACTGAAGTAATGAAAACACAGGCTAAAAATGCAAAGAGATAATTTCTGGATTTTGTTTGCCTTGTAGTCCTCTGGGCAGTCAGTCTCGGAACTACAGCCATTCAATTCTTGTGTTACCCTAAAAGCACAGACTTTAGATATAGACAAAATAATTCTGAATATTATTTTTCTTTCTTTTTCCTTTTTTTTTTTTTTATATATTTGAATAATCCCCATGGAAAGCCATATTAGTATTAGGATTTTCTATAGTTCTCATCAGCTGAATATCAGGATGCCTATTGTCACAGTTCCGTGTACATTCCAGATATGAAAGTGCTCAGCTCCGGATAGAAGTGTCAATGTAAAGGAAAATCAGAGTGCTTTGGGGAAGACTTTGTTCAATAATCACTGCTTCTGACTGCAATCTGTGAAATCATTTTTTATAAAACTTGCAGAATAAAGGCAAGAACAGATGTTTCTTCTTTTTTTTTCCTCTTTTTTTTTCTATCAGTACCATTTCTTTGCTTTTGTTATCTTTGTTGCCTATACTCCACATAGAAAATCTGAAAGGTTTTTAGTAACTGTTCATGGGAGAATGAAAGAAGAATGATTTATAGAAGCCAGTTCCTCACTTGGATGCATAAAATCAAAAGCGGTCATAAAAAAAGCAAACTGTTAGTATGAATAAATCCTACATATGCAAATTTATAACAGCAATATCCAAACAATTCAACCATTGTAAGGATGATTAACAAAGTTATGCTATGGTGAATGTACCACAGTTAGGTCACATAAACAAAAGTATTGCTTTTCAGAATCTTTAAATGAAAATGGGCAGAAAAGAGTAAAGATTAAAATGGACAGCATTTCTCCTTCAAAAACATGGGTAAATGTCAGGCATATCATCACAATTTGTCTATATCTAAGACCTCTATCAGATAGGATTATTAAAAAAGTTAAGCTAACACTAAATGCATTCAAAGCTGAGGGGAAAGCTCTGACATTCTTTAAACAGCATAGGAGAAAACAGAACACATTTTCTAAATACCTATGCAGATGCTAGACAATTAGCTTTGCTTTTTAATGAACTCTTCATTGTTTACAAATTTTATCACAGAATTAAAGCGTCTTTGAAGGAAGAAAATACTATATAATAAAAAGTGCTTCAATCAAGCATAGAAAAATAAAAGAATCAATGGCTTTTACCTAAGTGAGATAAATTTAAAGCAGAAGTAAACACATTTTTAGCAGTGATGTAAATAAATAAATAATAAATTCTGTACATCTTAGACATTTCATATGAGATCATTGCAGAAGATAAGTTTAGATGAATATATGTTGCTAGGTTCAACTGAGGGAAAAACCACAATTGTCTGTGCAATACCATCTATCTACTGTATTATCTAATTCTTTCTTCTGGAATTAAAATTTACATTCCTTTAAGGCTATGTCTGGATGCATTAACAATAATAATTGACTTTAAGAATTTAGTAATCTAAACTAGATTGTAAATCCCCAAGTATTTTTTAAGTAAAAATACATTAATCATTGCATATTACACTATATGAATGACTTGAAACTTAAAAATGGAATGCAATTCTAAAAAAAAAGAAATATTAATTTGAGTTAGTGTCCTTTTTCTAAGCCATGGTTTTCCAGAACTGAACTGTAATACAAACATTTGATGATGAACACAAGAAAGCTACGGTGGCGTGAAGTTGGATAAACTTTTTATAAAGATAGCAGAAGTGATTACAGTAGTTTCCAGAGATATAAAACAAAAATTCTTCACATTTTAAGAATCTAAATATTTGTTTGCTTTCATGAGTTTTAAATCCTCCATTAGGTTCACCATTATTTCAGAGAGAACCAATCTTCTTTATATGTCCAAAGACAGCCATTGCTTGTTGTTTTGTTGTTTGGGGTTTTTTTTTCCCCTCTTTTCCTTCTTTCTTGTTATTTCCTGAGATGGATCTAGTAAAACATCCTTGAATAAAGTGATGTTTGTTTTCCTAGATCATTTACCTTGTCCCATTTCAGAAATGGAAATACTGCAGTTTGGCCTTAGTGCTAGTCCATTCCAGCATCAAGCAGGATAAAAGACAATGGTAAAGAACTCACGTTCTCCACCATTCCAGCAGATGACATTCTAGTTCAAATGTGACAATTTGCTCAGTTTTGTTTAGAAGATTGAAAAGATTTCTTTGTTCATCCTTACAACAGTAGGAATGTTGTGGGTTTTTTTTACTATTACAGCTATCAAAAGGAATGAAATTTGTATCTAACTAAATAAATAAAATGTAGACTACTTTTTGTTGGCATCAGATATTTCAAAGTCTTCATTTTTCAACTCACCTTATCTTAACTGTCTGAGGAAATTGTAATAATTCTCAAGAGAAGAAGAACAAACTGTAAAAGAATCAGCATTATTTTAGTGACTGACATATCTTTTTCGGTGCACATATATCTTGTTTAACCTTTGATAAGCAACTTTGGGTGTTCAGAATTACCATTTTTTTGGTGCTTTTTGGCTACTGTGAAGCTGTAAAATATCTCATGCTTCAGGCATATCAGCTGAAATCAGTCCAAGAGGAATGTCCTCACTGATTGTATTTCTGCTAAGCAAATCACGTGCTTGAGCTGACACTGTATTTGCCTGAAGAAAATCAGTTTAAAAATCAATTGAAAAGGGGAGATCAACTGCCATGCCATCAGTGAACATGTCCTATTCTAGTTTTAAGTGCATGTTAACGTTTCTTTATTATGATGTGCTGAACTTGGAGGAACTGAATAGTTTGCAATATAAATTTGCAATCAGTGATCTACCTGGAAGGATTTTATACTGAAACAGAAGTTGCATTGTGTGACTGGAGACTGATGAATGTACTACCTGCATTTAAGAAAAAGAGGGAGAAAGAAGTAATACAGGCAAACAGAGGTTCATTCTTCTGACTTCTATGTATAAGAGCTTTTAGAAAAAAAAAAATAAAGAGAAGATGAAGTTCAGGCATGGAAGTAAATGGAAAAGGTTATAAAATACAGATAAGAGCTAACTTTTACCAGATAAAAGCAAACTTTTCCTTGGTAAATTTGCTGACTTGCTAGATAAGGAAAAAGAGTTAGCACTGAGTCTTTCCCTGTGCATTTATAACACTTTTCCTCTTTTTTTATTGTTGATGAGATCATAAACATAGAGCAAGAAAAGAGTAAAAGGGCTGCTCCTCATTTTCCCAGCATTCTTCAAACTTACAAGAATTCTACAGTGACAGATTTCTTATGGAAAACACTACTTGTTGAAACAGAAATGGCTTTTGGGAATTTTTTGGTTTGATGAGCTTCCAAATACCCAGCTCAGGGCTATTGTTCTGATTATGAAGACTACATTAGAGATCTCAGAACTTCCACTCCCACACAGAGGAAATTTGAAAACATTTAGAGTACGATTCTAGGTAGGCTGGGTCCTCAGCTGTGCAGATTTGCGGAACTTTTCTCAAACATATCATTTTAGAATTGCCAGAGTTCTGTGCTTTGGTTTCCATTTTCAAAGCTTCTTGGCTTATCTGGGACTGCCAGAGCCACAAATTTCTCACACAAAGTGATTTAAAATTGTTAATTTCAGTGGAATTTCTTTAGTAGAAAACCAGAAAGATTATTTTGAAATGAAGTAATTTAATTTCCATATTTTCAAATGGAATTATTTCTTTTCAGTAATTCAATGCTTTGGATTTAATTGTTGGTATAATTTTAACTGG